>PVIA01000541.1:0-420099 GCA_004024845.1 Tonatia bakeri | reverse complement strand
ATTGACCTCTCTGTGAAGCAGAGAGGTTTTGAGCATCAAATGAGATAATGCATATAAAAGTAATTTATAAATGAAGCAACACACATGGGACCTTATAAATATCATTGAGCATTTGGCCTCATCTACCAATTCTTGGGGCTTTCAGAGACTACTAACCCAAAGTTCTCCCATTAGGGGACTCCAGTTTAATACCTGTGCATCTGCTTTTATTACATGTAACCCACTCCCCTGGTTTCCCAGGTTTGAGATATTACCACAGGAAAGAAGAGAAGAATAGGAGGCTGAATCCTATCCTGAAAAGGTGACTAGTTTTCCCTTTTTTCCTGATCTCTCTTTAGCAAGTTCTATGCACTTCCAAGGATACAATGCAGCCTTCCATAATCACGGGGAGGGGGTTGCCATAGGAACGGGAATGTGAGTAAATGCCATGGGGTGAGTGCTACTGAGTGCATTGTGAAGTCAAGGATGTGGAGCAATGTGAAGGGGCAGTAGGCTTCAGGTGGCCCCACCCCCACCAGGCCAATGAGTCCTTCTTTCCTTGTTGTGGTCCTGCAGTTTTGTACCTCCTGTCTCCTGCAGGCCCCTGGGCCCGAATCATGATACCAACCACTTTCATCAACATTTATGTCTGGACCCCTTCCTGTGAGGTGTATAATAACACAATATCTGAGCTCAGTTTCTGCTGCCATTGTCAGAGGCCCAGGAAGATTCTCCTCCCTCTGTGTGCCCTCTGGCTTGCACAGCTCCTGTGACTGAGCCATCATTCACTCAGCCTCCTGCCTCTTCAGCACAGCCTCCAGGAGACCTAATCCCACCTCCTCTGCCTGAGCCTCTCCCATCTGCCCCTTCTTTTGTCTCCCCCAAACCAAGGACCCCCTTGGATAATTTTTTGTCACCCTCACCACCAGGTCAAACTCTGCCTCCAGAGCCTTTTCCTACCTTGGAATCCAAATTCCCAGTGCACCATTCTCTACCTCAAGCAAAAGACTCATTCTCTTCAAAGTTGGCACAATGTCATCTCCATCTGGAGTTTCCTGCCCTCCACTCTACAAAGACTTCTTTTGCAGGAGACGCTGTTGCCAAAGTTATAGATCCTGGACGCCTGTTTCTCAGCCCTGAAGAGCATGGCTCAGTACAGCAGTACTCACATCCTAAGAGCAGGGAGGACCACTTAAGGCAAAAACTTATCCAGCTTTTCTGGGGTCTTCCATCTCTGCACAGTGAGTCCTTGTCTTCTGCTCTCCATGTCTTGAGATTCCTCAATCTTTATTTTCAATAGCATTTCTAGTGCTTTCACAGGCCAAGAATCCCCAGTGCTTCTTTATTTCCTACCTCTCTCCTTGCTTATGGTCCAACCCCAGCCCCTGCCTAAAACCCTGCCCCAATGCCCAGCCCCTACATTTCACTCAGATCCAACTCCAGGTCCACTTTCAAACTCCACTCCCAATCCTACCATCCAGTCCCATACCTGAGAATAGGGTCTGTGGAGTACAGTTCCATGGACCCCAGAATGAATTAGAATGTCTCACCTCATCTGAAATTCAATGCCTAGAATGGAATGTGCTGCAGAAGAAACAGGAAAGCTTGTGGGGCTTGCCCTCCATTGTTCAAAAGTCTTGGGAAGACTTCTGCCCTTCAGTTCCCACCTCTCCTCAGCACCAACCCTGTAAGGCCAATGTTTCAGTCTCCGTCGATATTGTAGATTTTCCTCTCAGCAGTGAACTTCGAGAGAAATTGGAGCATCACCTTAGAAAGAGGCTCATCCAACACAGGTGGGGCCTACCCTGCAGGATCAACGAATCTCTGTCACTGATGAGGCCTCAAAACCATCACTCAGACATACGTGAGTCGAAGAGCAGTTATGGCCTCTCATGGATCTCTGTGCATAAGAGCCAGAGCAGCCAACAAGGAAGCTTCCATGAGTGGGGCCCAGAAATGTTTCGGCAAGAGGAAGATGAGGGGACAGGTGAAGGACACAGCCAAGAGAGTGATCCAAAGGATTCGTTGAGTGACTCAGAGAGCTCTGAAGATAAGGATGCAGGGTCTGACTCTGGGAAAGACCTAGCCATGATGAGTCGGCAGAAGAAAACTCAGTGGTGTCAGGGCAGAGTGAAAGTCCAAGACACCTGGAAAAGGTCCTGCAAGTACATCTGAAGTTTGACAATGAAATAAAACACAGGAGTTTGCCACCACCAGCAGATGGGAACTACTGCTTGAGTATGTGCCAGGAAATTTCCTTCCTTGAGCCCGATGCACAGCAGATGCTGGATGCTCATATTACCAAGCTTCGTATACGGATGTTGTGGGGCCTTCCCACCAAGGTCTGTGAATCCATGGAAATCTTTAAATTGAAAGATACTTTATCCCACTCCTCATTCAATCCCCACTCTTCCTCAACTAACCTGACTTCAGCGGTGAACTCCAAATCTGGGGGCATCACACCCTTGAGAAGACACTCTAAATCCCTTCATGGAGAAAAAGTGGGCACAGGAAGTTCAGCCAGTGTCCTGAATTCTCCTCTTTCTGCCACCTCACTTGTGGGCAAGGAAGGACAGGGCACTCTGAGACAATCACCCTCTGATATCAAACACAGGCTTATAGAAGAGGTTCAGAGAATTGGGGATGCCTGACAGACTCTTCTGCCTGTCACAAACAGCATCAGTGGCAAAGCAAGTCAGAGACATTTTCCAATAGCCAACATTCATCCCCCAGAGCTGCCCTCAAGGCAAGCTGGGGCTGTACATGAGTCAGGGGATAAGAGCATGAATTCCAATGACAGAGCAGAAATGCAACTGGGCAGGAAGATGGAGGAGAAAGCAGAACCTGCTTCCATGTCCAACATGTCCAGGGAGATAGTCGAGGCTGAGGAGCTTAGTGCTGTTCAGTACAAAACTAGTGACAACTTGACAACCAACAAGCCAGGAGTCTCACAAAGAATAAACACGGATGAGACTAAAGGAACAACTGACTTAGGATCTGATCCTAAGTCATCAGACTTTGACAATGATGAGTTCAAGTCTAAACTGGAGAAGAGAAAGGATGGACAGACCCAAGGCCAACCCACTGACAAGTCCCATGACACTAACCAAGCCTCCCTGCCTGGTGCTTGCCGTGTCTCCAGTGTGGACATGGGAGCTTCCCAGGTGCTGCATGTCCATTTGGGGGACCGAACAGTCAGTGTGGAGAAACAGCAGGAGACTTGAGTCCCTGAACAGGCCTTAAGGTTGTGCCCAGATAAGAATTTCCACCAGCTGCAAAGAAACTGAGTCCCACAGGTTTCAAATCACAAACCTGTGGATTTGTGGTTTGGTGGACGGGATGCAGGGTTGGTAACATCCCAACGTGGAAGAAAGAGATTACCTACTCAGGTGGCGTTAGAGGAGACGGTTGGGATCAAGTCCCCCAGACCCTGTCACAGAAGAGACAGTCTCCTCCTGATAGTCTTTTCATAAATAAAATGAACAGTTTTTTCCAAAAGCTTCAACCTGGGTTAATCAGCAAAAAGCACAAAAACCCCCAGGGGAAGGGCAGCCCCAGGTCATGTGCTCAGAGCAGAGGCCCAGGTAGAAGCAGAGCTGCTGCTATGGGGACAACAGAAACCCAGAAAGCCACGTCAGACATTGGGAAGTTCCCAGAGAAGAGACTGGGGCCTCAGCATGCAGGAGATACCACCTGCCCTCAGGAGCCCCTTCCCTGGGCACTGAGATATGAGACAGCACAGCGGAGGGCAGCAGCACGGGCCTGGGCAAAGCCTGTCCAGCAGCCCTGTCTCAACCCCAGGGCTCCAGCCTATAGTCAGTCCTGCTGCCAAGCAGCTGTCTTTGCTGGGCAGAGCCCTGCAAGTATCATACACCAGAAATGAGGGCAGACACATCTAGAAATTTGGGGCATTAAAATCAGCACCCCCAATCTGTGCCCCACAGAGGGACTGTGACCCATCATGTAAGCCCCACCTGCAGGCCTCACCCTGCCCAGCGACCACCTGCTGCTCTCACCACTGGGCAAGGCACTGTGTTCAGAGATCTGCGTCTATGATTTACACAGAAAATGCTTCTCTAGAATTTCCAGGGGCAAAATACACCTCCCCAGCCAGGCAATTCTTTTCTTATAGAGAATACTGATTTGCCTAATAAATGGTTCTCTGCTAACAGTGCTGTCTTTCCTGTGTAGTACATCTGGGGCATGGGTTTTGGCCGTGGCAGGTCTTGTGCTGAGGGAAAGGAAGGAGTTAGTTCAGCTGCTACTGATTGCTTCCTTTGCTTCCAAAAGTGACCAGTACCCTGGAGCTCTCACTGAGAAGCAGATATCATGTGCCCTCCCCCAGAGCCCACTCCCTCCCTGATGAGGTTTGAGGAGATGGGCTCTGGGTCCTGTCTCATAGCTTAGCCTTAATGAGCATGGATAGCAGCCCCCACCTTCCTCCTCTGGGAATGTTTTATATCTTTTAGGGCAGTAGGCAAGACAGGTCTTCTTATCTGAAAAAGGTCAAGGACAGGCATATTTTTCAGAAAATATTAGTGGAGAAGAGACAGTGGCTTAATCATTATTTAGAAGTCCATGATCAAAGGATCCCACAGGTGGGTGAACCCTGAATGGGAGTGTTTAGGGCAATATTGGGCTGGTTGGGGTTGGGTCTAGGAACAGCATAAACACTACTTAAAAATCTTCCTTGTGGGTCATGTTCACATGTTGGGGAAGCATACTTTAACCTTGACACTATTGTATGTCTACTGGAAAGTCACCTTGGGGAAGTCATGTGTTGGGGAAGTGGTTCCTGTGCCTGGGTATTTCTGCAGGCTTCTGGGTTGATGACTTTTCTTTTTTGCTGCTGAGCAAAAGCATAACTCAGCTATCAGTGGTAGAAATGTTAACCAGGCAGCCATCTGCCTCCCAGGGTAAAATAAATCTGAAAAGAAGGCGAACATGCCTTATAGTGAATGAGAAAGTAAGAACAAAAAAGAGGGGAAGAGCGGCCTTGTTGGTGGACAAAGGTTTCTGCCCCTTCAGCCCCACACGGAGACCCTGTCTGGCTCCCAGCTTCTCAAACTGATCTAAGTTCCACCTGCCGAGGCTGATCAGAGCCCTGCACAGCGTACTGATGCCTTACACCAAAAATTCATGGGTTGTCCTTGAGCACTGAAACAGTATTTGCAAGGATGTCTTCAGGCATGGCTCCTGTCTTTGGGAAAGGGGAACTCTGAGAAAGGGGAAATATACAGGATCTTGCCCTTAACGTGTACAGAGCACCTGGCAGGGTGGAGATGCCCCCTCTGACAGTCATGGCTCTGGTGGAACTGCAATCTCCCAAACACGTGCAGCCCATGAACCAGAGGTGAGTTCTAGGTTGTGCACCAGGGCTACAGATATTTCAGTGCTCACCGTGGACCTCCATGGAATGTTTTTCTTTTTTGCCAAACCTGCACACATACTCACCCTTCCTATAGCAGTCTGAAGGGAAGGCAACTCTGCTCATATAGACTGAAGCACAAAAATGGAGTGAGTGTCCTAGTGAGCACTTCAGACTGTTTTCCCAGTAAACCCTGTGAACCCTGAGTGTAAAAACCAAAACAAAACACATAAACCAGATGTCCACCACAGCCCCTCTCACTGCCACACTGGTACCTTCTTGTCCAGAGTTACGCCATTGACCCTACAATATTGGAAGCTTGGGGTCACAGAAAAAATGCAGACTTTGTGAAAGTCCTAGTAGAGAGAAAAATATGGAATGGGGCCCAAGCCAGAGAACTGGAAGAGGTGAGCAGGCAGGGGAGGCTCTCGTATCCACGTGGACCAGGCAGCAATAACCCAGCCCCCCAGATCCTACATCATCTCATCACAGGGCCTTCACCTCCTCTCAGTGCACTCACTGCCACACGTGGAGCCAGTTCCCAGGAACGCCTCTGCCATCGGGGATAATACAATCTGACCTTCCACCCTGTGCTGTGTCCCCTGTCCTTCCAGCATAGATGCCCCTTGTTCATTTTTCAACACCAGCTCTTTCATTTTTCCACTTACTCCCTGTCGAAGATCTTGTCTTCTTTCCTACCAATGTGGACATGATGGTCTATCAGGTAACTAACATTTAAAATGCTCCCCTACAATGGGCCTCTTCCAGTCCCCTTTAATCCTTCCTGTCTGGCAAAACTTCAACTCTGTGTTTTTCCAGAAATGTCTTCCTATAAGTAGTAGATCACTATTGGACAAATATCTCAAAATTGATTCTACTGGTGCCCAAGAACTACTGAGAGATTATTCATTCATTACACAAATAATGATTCCATGCTTACTAACATGTGAACAAAGCAGATGGAGTTTAGGTCCCTGTTTCCTTAGTCCATTCTCTGCCTGAAACTACTCAAATATATTTCAAATCTCACTTTCCTCAAACTGAGGCCATCTCTACTTGCTCAACAGCTGTGCTGGACCACTGTCCACAGAGGAACTAGAAGCCATGAGATGGGAGGTTGTCAACAAAACACTTAAAAAATAATTTTCACATTATTCCTTTCTTTTTTCCTTCCTATTATATGAAAAGATGTTTCTTTCCCAACATCAAAGAATGACACTTCCTGAAATCACCTTATGAAGAGACAGCTAAGTGTCCATCTGTGATGGACTGATGCACTTTGCCAGTGGCACTTTGCCCCCTCCCTCTCCTTACAAGACACACAACATCCTTTGTTTTGTTAAAGCTTGTTAACACAGAAATGTGTAAACATTCCTAAGAGCAGATAGAACAATATATCTTCCAGTGTACCCTTAACCAACTCTCACAATTATCATTTTGCATGTGTAATACATCCCATCTTTACAATATGATAAAGTGGAAAAGCCCATCAAAACATCTTGCCATCCATCTCTCAGACATATGTCATGTACCCATGTCAGTGTTTTCATTTTTCTTTCACATTTATCATATGTAGACACACTTATGCACCACAGATGTAAACAGCATTGAGTTTTAGAGGCTTTGGCGATCACTGCTGCTCTGCCTTTTAGTCAGCCCTGAGGAGTCATTTGAGTGAATTCTTCAACTACATGCCAGAAGTGATCTTACAGAGTAAATAGTGTATAGTATTGCTGTCCCTTATCACACAGTAACTGTACCATCATGCTAAATGTATAAATGTAGCAAACTACAGAATTGGCATTGCTATATTGTTTTCAAATATTTAGAATTTTTTTCCTGTCACACATGAAAATGATTTAAACATGGTAGATCAGAAACGTTTATTTATCTGTTTCTTCCCAAAATGCCATTAAAAGTAATAGATTAGATGAAAAGATACTCCACATCACTGGGAAAAAATGAAAATCAAAAACACTATGATATAGCAACAGACACAGAGAAATGGCTAGAATGTAAAGGTCAGTGTTGCTGAGAATGTGGAGCAAGGAGAACCCTCCTGGGTTGCTGGTGGGAATGAGAAAGGGTGCCACCACTTTGACAAATAGTCTGGCTCTTCCTCAAACTGTCAGAGTTACCATATGGCCCACCAATTCCACCTAAGGAATGAAAACACATGTCCACACCAAAGCTTGTAAACAAAGGTTCGTAGCAGTGGTGTTCAGTATTCATAAAAGTGAAAAGGTGCAAACAACCCAGAAGTCCATCAACTGATGAATGGGTAAATAAAACATTGTGTATCCATACAACGTGATATGTTTGACAAAGGTATTAAGACATGCTACAATATGGATGACCCTTGAAAGCATTATGCTAAGTGAATAAAGCCAGTTGCAAATGATCATCTATGATTCCATTCATACGAAATGTCCAAACAGAGAACAGAAAATATATTAGTGGTTGCTTGCACCTGGGTGTGGGTGAGGGAAGGAGAGAAGAGGAATAATAATTAAAGGTAATAAGATTTCTTTCTGAAGTCATGAAAATGTTTTAAAATTGATTGAGGTTGCACATATCTGTGAATATAGTAAAACCATAAAATTATACATTTTAATGAGTGAATTGTATGGTGTATGAACTATAAATAGTTGCTAAAACAAGTAAAGGATTTAAAAAAACTAAGTACTTGAGGAGAGTTCTGGCCAAGATGGAGGCATAGGTAGATATGCTTTGCCTCCTCTCACAACCAAAAAAAGGATAACAACCAATTTAAAAACAAAAACAACCAGAACTGCCAGAAAATTGAACTGTATGGAAATCCAAGAACCAAAGAGTTAAAGAAGATATATTCATCCAGACCAGTAAGGGGCAAAGATGAGCAGCCAGGGCAGAGGGGACCCGCGGCAAGGTAGTAGTTGGCAGACCTGTTGGCCCCACATTCACGTGAAAATAAACTGGGAGGAACAACTGGGGAGTGGGACAGACTGCACAACCCAGGGTTCCAGTGTGGGAAACTAAAGCCTCAAAACTTCTGGATGTAAAAACTGTGGGGATGGTGGCAGCTGGAGAAACAGCCAGTCTCACAGGAGAGTCCGTTGGAGGGGCCCACGGGATCCTAGAATATACTCAAGCCAACCGACCTGGGAATCAGCACCACTGAAGCACCCCTAAGGCTGCAATTCACTTGTATGTAGAGGGGGAAGTGACTGAACATGGCACTGTTCCCTCTCAGACTCCTTCCCCATGTACAGCGCCATGACAGTGAAGTGGGCTGCCCCACCCTGGTGAATACCTAAGGCTCCACCCTTTACAGCACAACACGTGTGCTGAGACAAAGAAATATGGCCCAAATGAAAGAATAGAGAAAAAATCTAGAAAAAGAACTAAGTGACAAGGAGATAGCTAACCTATCAGATGCAGAGTTCAAAATACTGGTAATCAGGATACTCACAGAATAGGTTGAATATGATCACAAAATAGAGGGAAAAATGAAAGCTATGAAAAGGAAAATAAAGAAATGTACAGGGAACCAACAGTGATGAGAAGGAAACCGGGACTCAGATGAACAGCTTGGGGCAGAAGGAATAAATAAACATTCAACCACAACACAATGAAGAAACAAGGATTCAAAAAAAAAAAATGAGGAGAGTCTTAGGAACCTCTGGGACAACTTGAAACATTCCAACATCTGAATCATAGGGGTGCCAGAAGGAGAAGAGGAACAGCAAGAAATGGAAAACTTATTTGAACAAATAATAAAGAAGAACTTCCCCAATCTGGCAAAAGAAATAGATTTTCAGGAAGTCCAGGAAGCTCAGAGAGTCCCAAAGAAGTTGAACCCAAGGAAGCACACACTAAGGCACATCATAATGACATTACCCAAGATGAAAGATAAGGAGAGAATCTTAAAAGCAGCAAGAGAAAAGGAGAGAGTTACCTACAAAGGAGTTCCCATTAGACTATCAGCTGATTTCTCAAAAGAAACCTGAAAGACATGAAGAGGATGGAAAGAAGTTTTCAAAGTCATGAAAGGCAAGGACCTACATCCAAGATTATTCTACCCAGCAAAGCTATCATTTAGAATGAAAGGACAGATAAAGTGCTTCCTAGATAAGGTCAAGTTAAAAGAGTTCATCATCACCAAGACCTTATTTTATGAAATGTTAAAGGGACTTGACTAAGAAAATGAAGAAGATCCAAACTATGAACAGTAACATGACAACAAACTCACAACTATCAACAACTGAACCTAAAAAAAAAAAGACAAAAACAAAAAAAAACCTAAGCCATCAACTAGAACAGAATCACAGAAATGGAGATCACATGGAGAGTTATCAGCCAGGAGGGGGAGAGGGGATAAACGGGGAAAAGGTACAGGGAATAAGAAGAATAAGTGGTAGGTACAGAATAGACAGGGAATAGGTAGGTTAAGAATAGGATAGGAAATGTAGAAGCGAAAATACTTACATGTATGACCCATGGATAGGAACTAAGAGGGTGGGGAATGCTGGAGGGAATGAGGATACAGGGCGGAGGGAGGTAAAGGGGAGAAAAATATGGGACAACTGTAATAGCATAACCAATAAAATATACTTAGAAAAAAAGAATAATTTCTTGAGCAGGACAAACAGAAGAGAGGAAAAGGCAAAAGATGTCAATGCATTTAGGGAAGCTGAGAGTGCAGGTGAGGCGAGGTAGTGACCAGCAGAGCAGGGAAAGTGCTGGCAAACCCATTCACACCACAGAACCCCACAAGACAAATGACACCAGAGAAGAAATAAAGGGTTCCATTCGGTAAACATCTTGAATTATTCTTTTTGTTTTAGTTTATGTATAACTTTAAAAAATCTTTTGTTCTTTGGGGGGCCTGGTGACCTTCTCCAGTAACTGGTAAAGTCCTTCGAACAGTTGGCATCCTTCAAATGGGCAGCGGACGCCAGGTCTCCCCACTGGGACAGAATCGGACTCTGTTCTAGAATTGGTGTTGCCCACTTCTGGCATCTGGGTGCCGAGGTGACAGTAGCTGTGGGGACCAAAGCTGGAAATCTCAAGGTCAGGCAAAATTCAGGAAAAGAACCTAGTTTTCAAATGTGTTTATTTGGAAATAGTTAAACTTGTGGAAAAGGTGCATTTGTGGTAAACCATAAAGTCTTTATCCAGGCTTACCTAGTAACATTTTGACATGTTTGCTATTTCTCTCCCCTCTCTTGGTATCTTGTTCCTGCCTCCTTCCCTACCTCCCCTTCTCCCTGTATATGCATGCACACACACGTATGAAAAATGTGCATGCATTTCTGCACACCTGAGTTCATGCATCATGTACTTTCTTTTTAATATTTTTACTATATATTTTTAAGAAGAAGATTGTTTTACATATAGTACAATTATTCCCTTCAATAATCTCCCATTCATAGTTTTTGTCAATTCATCAGGTAAACTCCTTTGTGTCTTTTTTAAAACCTCCATTACAAGATTCATCTAGAAGCACATAGTGCATTGAATTGTCATGTGTCTTTAGTCTTTAATCTGTATCAGGTTCTCAGCCTTTTTACAACAAGATTATTTTTGAAGAACATATTCAATGTGCTATTTTTTTAATATTTTATTTATTTTTAGAGAGAGAGGAAGGAAAGGAAAGGGAGAAAAACATCAAAGTGTGGTTGCCTCTCACACAACCCCTACTGGGGACCTGGCCCACAACCCAGGCATGTGCCCTGACTATTAATCGAACCAGTGACACTTTGGTTCACAGGCTGGCACTCACTCCACTGAGCCACACCAGCCAGGGCTCAATGTGCCATTTTTATAATGTCTTCTCACCCGGAAAATTTTTTGGTGTAGCTTTTCTTGCTCAGATCGTAAAGGGTGTTTTTATGGCTGTGAGTCCTGGGGACCTTAGGGACAGTCAGGGGCAGTCTTGCTGTAAGAAAATGATACCAAAGTACAAAGCTAAGTGGAGGGATTTTTCTGAACAGAGATGCCTCTGGCAGTCAGGGGAGGATAAGGGAGAGGGGACGGCTTACAGCGTACCTTGTTTTGGTGGGAGACTATGGTGATGCAGAAGTCACACGAAGAGTGGAGTTGTCGTTACAGGTAAAACGGCCTCATATGGGAGGGAGAGGAAGGGGGTCTGGAGCCAAGATTGATTCATCAGTCTCAGCAAGGGAATGCAGGCAAGAAAAGTAAGGAAATGACACAGGGCTTCATTTCAGCAGTTTATAATCTACATAATGAAGCTACAGTGGTTACAACTGTTAAAGGATTAGCTGGCATGGGGAGATGAAATAAATATGTATACAATAGCAACAAAAAACTACATTATTTCAAAAGGTATAAAAAGCCAAAAGGAAATTTGGTAAAAAGTTAGTAAGTAGATGAGAAAATAACCATTAACTTCTTGTAGAAAAAGTAAGTATCAGTGTGGTTCAAACCGCCCCCCCAAAAGTATAGCCAAATATAATCACAATTGTGCTCATTAGAAGTTATGCCAAAGGGAAGCCCACTTCAAAATCAAGATGAGTTTGGCCTTGCATGTTGTGGACTAAGCACAATGGCTGGGTAAGAGAAAGAGTTAAAAATGTGAAGAGAGGAGTTTGTCACAGAGAAGAAAGACGGAGCAGCAGGGCTGGGCACTATACGGGTAGAAGGGGCTACATTTGAGGTGATTAGGGGCTGAGTAGCCTAAAAGGGATCTTGGCAGAAAAGGAGTTACTAAAGATTGTAGAGATGTTTGTCATTGGCGTGCGGGGGTGCCAGGCCCTTGTCTCCTTCTTTGTCATGCTTTCAGTTAATTGGTGCAGGCTGCTCTGCTCTCTGATGCTTTTTGGTAAATGTGGAGGATTTGGGGAGATAGCGAGGTAGGGCTGCTACTAAGTATATTTCTGGTTTTATACACATAAGAACACATTTTGTATAAAGGGAAGCTTCAGTTGAGGGCAGAGTAGATCTTGGGGATGTAAATCCTTGGGCACAGCAGACTTTCAAAGGTCAAGTGGGATCCAAACAGAGATTACTGTCTGGGTAAGAGGTGGAATAAATAGATGATATCACTAAGCTGAAATATATGGTGTGGTGAATGGGTGGAGTGGCAAGTTATGTTGGAAGGGCCTGAAAGACCCTGTAGGGATAGACAGATCTTCTGGGCTGAATGGTGGGGGATGGATGATGAGTTCATTGTCCGTGAGTTGAACCCTCACCCACCTTCAAAATTTTTGAAGTCTGTGTTATTGTTCCATGATTTAGGCCTGAAAATCTAGTCCAGACAGTGCTCTTACTGTCCATCTGCCTGAGGTACCAATGCACTTTTGTAGATGCAAACCAACTTCTTTGTTTGAGATGCCTTACTGCACCAGGCTGAACTGCAGCTTGATTTCCTAGGTATTCCCATTCTTGTGGGGTGAGGCTTTTCATTCTGTCACTATACTACCTAAAAAGGAATCTGTTTCCCAATATTCTATAAACAGAGACATCAATCATTTAAATAAACCAGAGTCCCTGAGAGATATTAAATTTTTCTTTACAAATAGACTCATCTAATACTATCAATTGCCCTCTAAGTACGGCTTTTGCTGAATCTCACAGATTTTAAGTTGTATTTTTATTTTCATTTAGTTTAAAATTCTTTTCTTTTTCAGACCTCTTCCTTGACCCATGTGTGAGTAGTGTATTGTTTAATCTCCAAACATTTTGGGATATCCAAGCTATCTGTTATTGATTTCTAGTTTAATTCCATTTTGGTCTGAATGCATGCTTTGTATGATTTCTATTCTTTTATATTTATTCAAGTTTGTTTTATGGCCAAGAATGTGGTCCCTCTTGGTGAATGTTCCATGTAAGGTTGAGAAAAATGGTATTATGTTGTTGGATGAAGTATTCTATAAATATCAATTAGATTAAATTGATATTTCCTTTCTGTTTTTCCTTG
The DNA here is from genome assembly GCA_004024845.1 of Tonatia bakeri. Classification (NCBI taxonomy): domain Eukaryota; kingdom Metazoa; phylum Chordata; class Mammalia; order Chiroptera; family Phyllostomidae; genus Tonatia; species Tonatia bakeri. The sequence continues at coordinate 406,828 of PVIA01000541.1, read as the reverse complement.
CTCAGCAGTTAGCCAAAGGTAGAGAGTATTGGTAGAATGTGTGCATATCAGGAAGTGAAATAAAACAGATAAGTTGTTTTTGTGCAATGTCTCCACTATTCGAGTAATAATGAAATACATGTGTAAGCTACAAAATATGAATTGGGGAGTTTGGATGATTCTGCATGAGTTAAGTGCTCTTATATTTACATTACATTGCACAACATAAAGTTGAATGGTATAAGGTGTGCTAATAATTTAAGATTTTAATTTCTCTTTGTAAAATATTAAATAGCAAATAAAAATACCATGACATGTCAAAAGAGAAATTGTAGAAACAAAAAGCTTTATGTTTTATGTTTATATTTTAGTATTTTTAATGGCATGTTTTCCTTGATTTTTGAACAAGGGAGAAAAGTGAAAATTGTTTTCATCTTGCACTGGGCCTTGCTACTGTAAATGGCCTTGGAAGGGAAGTTCTAAAGCTGGCTCCATTAGCTGCTACACTGCAGCAGATCCCCAAGACAAATCCCATTTCCAAAACCACTCTATATGCATTGGTGCTCGGGGCTGTGTTGACCACCATAACTCCTCTCACTAGGTATCTGTGAGAATTAAATGAACATGCTGCATAACTGCTACATATCTATGCTCACAGAAGGAGTTGTGACTTGTATCATGCACACATGCCTAAGGAGGGGCAAGACTGTCACTGCCACCCAGGATGAGCCAGTCATAGGAAGAATCGACGAGCAGGGCTGGTGGCTTGTTGATCAGCAGAGACCAGCTGCTCTCTTCTTAAAGCCTGCCACAGAGAGTTCATCCCATCCACAGAAGTTTGTGAGGAAAAGTGGCTTCCTGTCACATCAAAAGAATAGGCATGAGAATGCTGCCCAGAAGGTTTAGGAGGAATGAGAAGACACCATATACCAAGCAACTTACTAAGCATATTGAGTCAAAATCTTCTGTCCAAAAAATAATTGAACCCGTGATGAACCCCCAGCCACATTCACCAGTGGAAAAGTTCATATGAACTTTGAGGTTTTGTTGAAAAATATATAATTAGGGCAGGTTTCAAGTCCCATAACAAAGTTTCTCCCAGCCTGGTGATCACAAGCCAGACTGACATCCGTATGTGCATTTTCATGGTGAGAGAAGGTGCTGCTTAGTCGTTTTAGAATGGTGCCACACTTCATGGGAGAACACTGACTTCACTTGAAAAGTATGAGGAAAACTTACTGCTCTCTGTGCTATATCCCTTTTCTTTGGGGTCATGGTCATTACTGTGGAGACAATTTGCATAGAAGAACTAGAGTTTATTCCCCTAATGAAAACCAATTTGGCAGTTCTTTCTCAGTAATTGTTTCAGCAACCACCCAGCTTGTTGCTACCAAGCCATCCTACTTCCTTCCAGTCACGAGTATTATAACTCTGTTCTCACAATGTCCTTGTGATTTAGGAGTTCCCAAAAGGGCAGGGCGTGCAAAGTGAGGAGAGAATCTAAGGTAGTAGAAAAGGAGCAAGTAGGTAGAGATAGCATTTATTGCTGCTTCAGTGTTGTGTGTTAACCAGAAAAATAGAGAGAGAATGTGGAATAAAATTCTTCAAAGACAGTCTTTCAAAGTACATATGACTCTAGGGAAAGTGTTTTAGGAAGGAAGTCGAAAATTATGGATGTTTCAAACAGGAAAATCATATAAATGGACATTTCCTAAAAGGGGAGTGTTTAACTGTGCCTCTTGAAAGCTCAGAATCATATTTCTGTAACAGGGATAATATTTTGCAAATATTCCACTTCTAACTTTTTGGTTTCCTCTTCAATCACCTTCCCCTGCAATCTTCCACCTCCAAGGCTGAGGCATGAGGCTTCTGGCCCCAGGGATACTGCCTAGAACAAAGAGACCATTGATCAGTTTGAATCTCAAAGCTGACTTTCTTGACCTCTTAAGCAGGAAAATCGTCTTCAAAGACAGGCATTGTTGAGAAGGAAAGGGATTTTCTAAATTCCTTTAGCTGCCATTAGTATATCAAGATCCATACCTGGTGGAATAGATCCTGGAGATTTATTACTCTCTGCCATCAGGTTGGAATGCAGAGGGGTAGAAAGCTGGCTGCTTTGGCCTGAGGGGCTGGAAAAGACTTGGCAACTGGGCAGGCAACTTCCCCTACTGTCCAAGGAAAGACAGGTGGGTCCTGGACTCTCCTGTCAGGTCCTAAGTCCTGGAAGAGGAGGGCATAGTAGATAGACTGAGGGGAAGACTGACAACATCAGGAGCCTAGAGACTCACTTCTTGTCATGTTTCTCTGGGGATTTGTGGGGGAGGCTACAAGCCTCAAGAAATCGCCTGTCTGGTCACTGCCAAAGTAATGTGAGGCAACGGGACAGCAGTGGAAGTGAAAGGTACTCAAGCCGATAGGCCCAAAGCCATGCCCTAGTCTCTAGTGCCCCTGGGATGGCACATGGGTGATTCCAGGGTAGAGGGATGTGAAGGTGGGAAGAGAAAAACTAAGATCAGGATAAAGAGGCCATAAGCAGGACCTGAGACCAGGAAAAATGGCCAGAAGTGGGTGTCATTACATTACCACCAAAGGTCAGGTGGACTGTGATCCCAATGCAGGGAGCAGACTAGGCCTGCCACTTTGAAGCAAAGACCAGCAGAAATCCGGAGGATCTCATGTGGCCCCCTTTTCTCTCTTCTACTGAACAGCAGGGAAGTCTCTTTAACCATCCTGAAATCACCTTGGGAAGAGAGTCAGCTTCTCCCTACAGAGGACAAGATGTCCAAAGGGGAAAATTTAAACCAGCCCTAGAAAGGAATTGAATTCCTAATAAATAACATATTTAATTTAAACAAGGACGTTTAAATTGGAAGAGACTCAGCTATTATTAATTGGCAAGTAGGGGGTGTCAAAGGGAGATCAGACCAGCTTTAGGAAGGACAGAAATGATTTGATATTGCACATCTGAGTGGAATGTGAGTGAATTTTCAACCCTGCTACATCTTTATTCCTCACTGCTCCTTACTATACATGTCATCTGCCTTCAAGTCAAAGCAAATTTGGTGTTTGGAAGTGTCCTCCGGGAAGCCTAGGGGCACGAGAAACTTTCTTTAATGTCCCAAAAAGGCAATAGCAATTTGAAGTTTGCAAGATATCCTCTTGAGAAGTCCTCAATGCTTGCATCACTTGAATTAAAATCAAAGCCGCTGGAAGACTTGCTGAACCCCACTGTGCTCCCTGTGAAAGTGGAGGTCAGCACTCTTTGGGAGCGGGGGAGAAGAGTTTTGCCAGTGATTGGGAGGTAGAGGGAGATGTGGAATGAAAAAAAATCACAAGGGCCTATCTTCCTGAAAAAGTCTCAACTGAATCCATGATGTGTTGAAGCAAAGCAGACAGACTCTGGTTTACATAGGAAAGAAAGGCTAAGATGTGTGATAAGAGGTAGCTAGCAACAGTTAGTGAGCAGGGCGCCATTCACATCAATATCTGCTCCTTCCACCCAGGACCTGAGCAGGGCACTGCTTGTAGGGCTGTAAGCACATGTATATATGGTCCAGGTAGGGCCCAGAACTCTTTAAGGGGGCCTAAAAGCTAAAGTTCAAGAGCAAAGCTGAATCTGGGAAACAGAGTCAGGAAAATATTTGCACATGTTGGGTCATGTCCAAGATGCTTGTTACTGAATGTCTACTCTATGGTCATAGGCTGTTTTTCCAAGGTGCCCATATGGAGAAGACGCACTCCCTTGCCTCTGCCAGCCCTCGCTGATTTTCAGCAAAGTGTCTGAAAATCATGCCTCGAACACAGAGAGGCTTGACTCTTTTCAAAGCACACAGAGCTTCAGAGCTTCAAGTAAATATTACGAGCAGACCTGAACACTGAAGATTAAAGTACAACCTGGTCTGTTTTAGTGCCAAACATCAGATGTTCAGCAGCATAGAGACATTTAGAACAATGGTTCTCTTACCTTTCACCCACATACCACCAAATTTCCGTTTGTGTATGTGAAATTCATTTTTTTGCTCAAACTGAGATGCGTTGTGTTCCACTGCTGTCTAGCAGATGGAGCTTAGGCAGCCATCAGGGGTGTGGAGCGGGGTCCACCTGCCTGTGAAAGAGTGTAAGAGGTGCGTGACAAGGAGGCCAGTGCTCTGGGTGAGCTGGCATGGGGTGGCACCTGGGAGAGCTTTCCCCAGGAGTGTGTAACAACGTGTGATTGAGGTAGTCAGTAATTCCATTCAAAGGTAATTCAGTGCTAAAAGACAGGCAAGTAAATAGTGAAGTAACTGTGGATATAATTTAATCCCATCAGAGGTGCCACCAAACATTCACAAATTCCAAGAACACAACTAAGAAAGGGAAGAGATGTACTGGTTTAAAATATGTCCTTGAAGAAGAGAGTCATGCCTCCCATATACATTATTGTCATAGGCTGGCACGCATGTGATGGTTAAGTTACGAATCCATTTGACTATGCTATTGGGTGCCCAGATTAAACATTATTTCTGGGTGTGTGTGTGTGTGTGTGTAAGTGTTTCCAGATAAGATTAGCATTTGAAATAGTGCGCTCAGTGGCTGTCCTCTGATCTGTTGAGGGCCTGAATAGGAGGAAAGATGGAGGGTGAGAAATTTGCCTCCTCTTCTCCTTCCTGTCTGGCTGCTTTGGTTGGGACATGGGTCTGCCCTTGGACTGGGATTTACATCACAAGCAGCCCTTATTCTCAGGCCTCCTGACTCCGACTGAATTACACCGCCAGCTTTCCTTGGTCTCCAGCTTATAGAGGGCAAGTTGTGGTACTTCTCAGACTCCATAACTGCATGAGCCAATTTCTCGCAATAAATCCGAAGCCTGATTGGAGAACTCTAACTAATACAATTAATCCATCAGCTCCCATCTTTGTGCTGGACAGACTATTGGAAATCATTTAACTCAACCCATCCATGCTTCCATGCACATTGGTTGCATGTCCTGTGAACAGTGTTAAAACAAGATGTAACCCTGCCTTCTGTGTGCTCTCACTTAAGATGCTATTGCAGATTGTATGTCATAGAATCATAGATTCTTCTCTTGGAAAGGACTTAAAAATTCACCACTTCCAATTCTCCACATTTGATCAAAAGACTCCAACCAAAACATTCCCACCAAGAGGTTGTTTGACACTTGCTACTCAAACACGTGACCAAGAACTCACCTACCTCCCAGGGCAGCCCCTTCTACCTTTGAAATGATGGTTGCAAATCACTAAATTATTCTTAGGAGTTTCTTATGCTTTGTTAAGAAAGCATAATTTAACACTGGACATTAGCTTATTTTTTTTTACTATTCTCTGCAAAATATTATTTGTGTTAGACTCAGCTAGTATAGTACTTCTCAAATTAATAGGATTAATTAGGAGTTGATTGCACTGTCGTGTGTTCACGTAGACACTCAAGCACACATATGCACACATATTGTTATTGCAGTTCTTAAATTGTCATCAAGAATGGTTTATTTATTCAACCATTGGCTGCTCTTTTCTTTGGAAATTATTAACAGACCCAAAAGAGTTTCATGTTTTTTTTTTAAACTCACCAATTTGCCTTGGGGCAGAAAAAATATGAGTGCAATTTATCATTTTGCCAAAATAAGTAAGCCTTGATGAGGTGAGCACCCATCAGTTGCTTAACAAAGTTGAAAATGGGGACGTCAGCGTCGGCTCCGCTGGCTCGTCATCCGGACACTGTGGGCCCAGCCGGTTCACAGACTCACCCCGGCCTGTGCCCAGTTCATCTGTGTGCAGGCTCACAGGTAGCTACGTGCGGGCCTTCTCTCCAAGACCAAAGGATTGCAGGTCTCATTGGCATTTCTAAAAGATTACTTTCCCTCCTACCATATTTCCCTGTCGCAAGCACACTGACTGTAAGGCAGGCCAGTGTGCTAGTGCCACATTTGGGTACTCTGGTGGCACTGACACATTCAGTGGATGTAGCAGCTGTAAGATGTCCCACTGTTCAATTTTCTGATCATCAAAGAAAATGCAAGACGGTTTTTCAATTAACCCACTCTAAAAAGAAATGATAGGAGTTTGTTCTGGTGTGTTTGCATTCTATAACGTGCCCCATCTCCTCCGGTTGCTCTCCCTGCCTCCACCTCACGCCTTCTCGCCGGTGCTGTGCTTTCCACTCTGTGAGCATCTCCTCCTGGGCACGTCTGCTTCCCCAGCTCTGACACTTTCCAGTGGTGCTGAGTTTGTGCCAGGAAACAAAAACACCTGGGCCACCTCTAATCTGAAGGTATCACACTGGGCTTCTTTAACCTCTGAGGCTGGTATATCCCCAAAACCAGTTGCATCAGGAGAGATGCAGCCCAGAAATTATGGACATAAGTCGTATTGGAGAAGATTGACCTTCATACAGACAGATAAATGAGTGATAACAGTGAGACAAATAAGAACATATAGATAAATAAGTGATAATCTCAAGAAACCTTCCTTCTCCCTAAATCAGCAATCTGAAAACTTGGAAGACCCTTATTTTCTTCATCAGAGAGCTCTCCAGATCCCCTCATGGGCCCATCATTCACCCCAGTCATGGGTTTAGTGAAACTGAGGCCATGTCTCCCCATTTTCCAAGCTTGCCCATGGAAGGTGGCACAGTTTGTGGATGTGATAAGCACGTTTTCTCTTCATGCATAAGCCATAGGTTAAGGCTGGGGCTGGCGCAGGGGGCTTCCCTTTTCCCTGGAATAAGCTTTTCAAGACATTTGCCTAAACCCTGAGAGGAAATTAAGAGCAGGTCAGAAGCTCCTCGGGTCACTATTTTTGCCAATTCACTGGCAGTCCCTTCCCTGGCTTTGTTCAGCTAATTAATCCCCCCAGACACAGGCATTCACCACATGCAAATTACCACAGAAGGGAGCTTTTTCTTCCCCACTTCTATTTTTTTTAAACATACACTTGAATTATACTCTTCTGACATCAGCTTCCAGCCTCACTGAGGGGTTTCCAACAGCCTAATAACAAACAGATTAGAGGCCAGAGGACCATGTATTCCTCGAGTCCTCCTCTGCGTCCAGCTGCGAGGCTGCGCAGCGATTACGGGCAGCCCAGGCTGCAGCTCCAACTCTGATGTTAAAATGGAAACTCGGTGCGAAGGCCTCAGGGGGATTCAGGAACACTAACTTCGTTGCCCACCAGAAATGGATAATATTCCCCATTCTGTTCCTGCTGGTATCAGTTCCAAGTTGGAAGGCAGCCTTTTCTCCTAATTCAAGCTGGGGCCAGAGTGGAGCAAGCCTTCTCAGATATTATAAGCCAGTGTGAGCTCAAAAAAGAATTCACCGCTCAAGGCCAAATAGCTTCAAAGCTAATAATCCTCCAGAGCCGGTGTGAGAGTGCTACAACTGTCAATGTCAACTTGCACGGTGCAATGGCGAGAGCGAAACTTCAATAATGACATCATGGAGGAGAGGGCAGAGGGCAGCTGCTGCAGAGGGAAGTGCTGGGCCCTTCAGATCTTTGAAACCTGTGAGGATTTATCTGGACTAACATGTCTCCATGAAGTCATTGCAGTCTTAGGCTACTCTGATTAAGGATTTAACGTATTCAAAGGGTTTCAGCAGCAGCAAGATGACACGTTTTCGGGAGCTCTATTGGATTCCGTTATCTTCTCTCTTCTTCCTCAGATGCTTCTTCCCCTTTCCAGCTGGGGCCCCCCCTCCTGTCACGACTCCTCTCCTCCCAGGCCTCCAGACAGGCCCCCTCCAACAAGAGGCCGGCCCAGCTCGGTGTCCACACTGGCCCCCACCTGCCCTCCCCTTTTGTTCATGCCTGGGTTTGATTGTCAAACAGGCCTGGCCACACTTACGCCCTGGAGTGTCAGGAGGCAGACCCCAGCAGACTTGAGCAAATTCCTCCAGGATTCCCCTGAGCCCTGAATAACTTCCTTAGCCCGCCCTGAAGTGGAAGGAACGCAGATTCCTGTTAGAATACACCCAGAGATATATGCAGTCACGGTCACAGTTCAAAAGAATAAACTTCACAGAATCCTGGGGGAGGTTGGACAGGGGGAAAGTAAAGCTCCAGGCAGGAGTGGAAGGTCAAGGAGGAACTACCCTCCTCCCCCACCAAGGCCCACGAGGACTAGGCAGTTCAACTCTGCCTTTGGTTGCAGTCCATGAATGGAGTTACAAGAACTCATCAAACATGAGTTTGTTTGCCAGGCACCATGGTGACTTCAGGAAAGCTCAAGCAAACAAGGTTCACTGGGAAAAGGAAACTACCCTGAAGGTATTGGCAGCATAAGGAATGTGTGTGTTCCCTAGCAGCAGGCATGTTTAGCGCCCCCTTCTGGACGACCATGCGATCTGGTTTCCCAGATTGTGCCAGCAATAATGGGTCTGCCAGGTAGGTCCACATCAGAAGCCCTGGAGTGTCCTGACAGGAACACAAAGTCCCAACCCAACAAACCTGAATGCCCGTCTTGGTCTGAGTAACTATGCACCCTTGATAAGAGTCTTTATTTCTCCGAACATTTGGTTCTCCTGCTCTGAAAAATGGGGATAATACCTTAAAGGTCAGGATTATGTGAGGATTGGATAAAATAGGTAAATCACTTACCATGGTGTCCGGCCGCAGTATACATTCAATAACTGTTAGCTGCCATTGTTATTACCATTATAATTCAAATAGCAGTTTGTGCCCTACATCTAAAGAAGTTAAAAATATTGGAACTTGAGAGAAGCATAAAAAGGCTTCTAAGGGAAAAAATAAAAACTTCTACAGATTAAGCTGTGTACAGCTTTCCATGATGGTTAATGGAAAGGCACATCCAGATTGGACACTGCAGTGTGGTCTGCAGGGCGTGTCTGGAGTGTCCCCGGAGTCCCGCTCAGGGAGGGACTCGGGGAGAGGCTCAGGGAGCCTAGGACATATCCTCGAATTAATATCTTTTCTAGTCCTGACTCTAGGGTTGTTTCCCTTTGTTTTAAACTTTTGTTTCATCTCAACCTCATCATGCACAAAAAATGCAGACATTTTAGGTACACAGTTTTGATGAGTTTGGACAAATATGTTCACTCGTGTAGCCAAGGTAATCACGGTAATGAACATCACCCACACACCAGAACGCTCCGTTGTACCCCTTCCTACTCCACTGTTCTGCTTTCTGTCACTATAGAGTAGGTTTTCCTGTTCTTGGTCTTCAAATAAATTAAATCAAACAGTGTGTATTATTTTATGTCTGGCTTCTTTTGCTCAGTATAATGTTTTTGAGATTCATTATGTTGTAGTATGTGTTGGTATTTTATTCGTTTTCAACCGCTGAGTAGTATCCTGTTGTATGGATGTACCACATGTTGTTTATCCATTAAACTATTGATGCATATTTTCATTGTTTCCATTGTCGGATTGTTATGAAGAAAGCTGTTATAAACATTCACATTATACGTTTTCATTTCTCCTGAGTAAATATGTAGAAGTGCAATTTTTAATCTTGAAAGAAACTGCCAGGCTCTTCTCCAAGGTGGTTGTACCAGCCAGATGTCCCCACTCTCCTCGTGGCTCCACATCCTGGCCGAGCGTGGGTGTCCGGGGAGGTGGCTGTGGGCGGGGTTTCCCCGGCTGGAGGGAAATATCTTACCACTGACACTGTTTAGAATTGCTGATGTATGGCGATAATAAAAAGCACATTGACTCCAAGTGGTTTTGTTGTTGTTTCTGAATTCTTCAGAGATGGTCCACCCACCCCCTTATCCTCCACACTGCACACTGTTTGCACGGCCCTGCCCTTGGCCCAAACCCACTCGCCAGCAGTCAGCATGTTCGGTTTTTCTCATCCTAGCTGCCTCAGTGCCTGTGTGGTGGTATCTTACTGTGGTTTGAATTGCCTTTTCCTAATGGCTGATGAAGTTGAATTTACTGACTATATATTTTCTTTCATGAAGTGTTTGTTCAAATCTTTTGCCTATTTTTAATTGAGCTATTTGTCTTCTTACTGTGCTGTAAGAGGTTTTTTTGTATATCCTGGAGTTAAGTCCTTTTTCAGGTACATGTATACAGATAGGTCCTCCCAATCTGTGGCTCCTTACACTTTTCTTTCTGTGTCATCTTGCTGGTCCTTAGCCCTTACCTTACTGATCTTTGTGGACATCAGACTTCTGCCTCCACACCAGCCAAGTCCACCAAACACAGTTCTACTGCAAACACGTGAGCTGCCAAATCCCCAGGTCCCACAGTGCCATTAACTGAAGGGGCACTCCTCTTTCTCTCTGTGGTTCCTGCTGCCCCTGCAACCATCGGTGCCCTTTTACAGACCCCGGGTTAGATCAGGAAGCTCTATCTCCTGGCAGCTTGTGGGCCTTCCCACCCTTCCCCTCTCCCATCCCACCCCTTCTCACCTGAGCACCTCAGGTGGGCTTTTCCAGCATTTTGCTCCTTCAAGTTCCTCCCTTACCCACCACCCCATGTCACAGGGCCTCGTGCTGGGCTCAGATCTCCTGAGCAGTTGCCACCAGCTTTCTGTGTTCGCAGCTCCACTCCCGTTAGTGCATGTCTCCCTGTCCATGTCATACCTATGCACGGAACCTGAAACCTGAGTCCACCTAATCTCTCAAAGTTTTATTTTTATTCTTATTCCGGAGAGGGGAAAGGAAAGAGAGGGAGAAACATCAATGCAACAGAGAAACACCCATCGTCTGCCTTCTGCACCTGCCGCAACCGGGGATCCAGCCCACAACTTGGGCATTTGCCCTGATGGAACCACAACCTTCCAGTAATGGTTATGGGTCAATAGGCCAACTGAGCCATGCCAGCCAGGGCAGGGTTGGCCTATTTTGAAGCCCTACCTTACTCCATTCCTCACAAAGCCATTGGGAGGGAGGCAGGTCAGAGAGTGGCACCTTCCAACACAAACTGTGAGGAAGCAGGGTGGTGGCTTGTGGAGATGTGATACAGTAATGGCTGCAAACTGGGAGAGAAAGGAAGATGGGTGGGAGGCTGGAGCCACCAGGACCTGAGAAAGCCGCCCGTGGGCCACCGCAGGGCGTGTTAGCATCTCCCTCGTGGGTAGCTTGTGAGGATTCAAAGAGATGCTACATAAAAGGCACTTTAGTATAGTGTCTGGCACCGAATAATTGCTCAATAACTGTTAGCTGTTAGATCAGGATCCCTTTTATCTGGCACTATGGACTGGTGTTGGTCAGTTAATGGAAAAAGTTGGTTGAAAAGGGAAATCAGAGAAAATTATGCTACACACCTTCAACATTTTGCTTTAACTTAAAACATATAAATGCACATCCATTGCCATTCTTTGATGTAGGTCCAATGACTCTCTTTTGAGTGCAGGCCCGTGGATGGGCGTGCCCACCCCTCTCTGCTGTGAGCCACACCCAGCACCGCTTCACCTACCATTCCCAGCTTCCGCCTCTTTAAAGTGGTTGAGAACTCACACTTGCCAAGTACTCTGAAGCATCATTCTAGACTTGTTTTGTTTTTCCCCACATCTAACTCATTAGCAGTACTTTCTAGCAACCCATTGTCATTTGATCTTCTCAAAGTATTTAACTTAGTTTGCATAGGAATAACGATTCTTTCTCTGTCCACTCTCATTATATCATCTGTTTGCGGAACATGTCATTAAATTACTTAATTGCAAGAAGGCTTTTACCAAAACAAGCAAAGCAAGCCTGACATGGGTTAGAGAACAAAGACCCACTGACTCTCAGCAAGCATGCATTCACTGGGCAGGAGCAGAGTGCGGACTGGGAACGGATGTATAGGGGGAGGGCATATTGGGGAGGAATATTCTGGAGAAGGCTGCTGTGCCAAGAAAGAGCATACTGGAGAGGGGCTACTAGCCAGGGTCAGCCCCTGTGCCATGAGCATCAGTAAGTGTATTTTAGGAAAGGGGTGAGGAGCCGTGTTATCTAGCAGACTGGTTAAGTAGGAGCAGTAGGAGCAGACAATTCTGTATTGAGGAATACAGAAATGTCTGTATTCCTTGGGCCTGCATGCTGCTTGTTGTCACACTTTGTCCTGATCTATCAGATTACTTCCCACACCTCTGCAAAGATCTGTGGAAAGTGAGAAGACCTGGGTGCTAGTCCTGGTGCTGTCACTTACACATGTTGTGACCTTGGCAATGACACTCACCCTCATTTCCAAGAAGAAAGGTTCCGTCCTCTGAAAGCTGACTGATCCTGCCCATATCACCGTTGAGGAGTTAATGAGATGGTATGAGAAGTGCTATTCCATGTTACAGCACGTCTCAGTCTGAGGAGTTTCTCCAGTCACTTCACCGGTTGCCATAACCCAGATGCCAAAGGTCAGGCTGTGCCACATCTGGGGACTTTCAAATTCCAGGCACTAGTCACTCGAGAGAGGAAAGGGCAAAGGCATATTTCTTTTGTCAGTTTCTCTCAGTGTCTGGCTCTCGCCTTCCCCCGCCCTTTGTGCTGCTGCCGGAGCACCATCGTGTATCAGGCAGAGTCCCCATGCCAGCCCCGGGTCACCTCCCGGGGCAGCAGCTGCCGTGCCCGGCAGCCCTCTGCAGGCCAGCGCACCTGCTCCCCACAAACACATTTAACCACAGCCAGAGCCATGCCTACTTTCAATAGGCCACTTTTGGGGGGTAAAGTGGTTCCTGGGAATGTGAGGAAGGAACCAATGTTGAAGACTTCTATCCACCAAGCACCTGCTCAGCCTTCAGGGGAGATCTCAAAGAGCAGGAGCATCAGATAAGACTTCACACTCAGAAAAGCCTTTTGGGTAAGTGTTTAGCTTCCTTCCATGTGGTACTTTTGAAGGTCCCAGGGACTCTGTCTATCCCACCCAGTGCTCTTCATCAACTCTGAGTCAGGAGACCCCACAAGGTCACAGCCGTTTGTCCCTGAGAACACAAACACTCCAGGAAGGGAACACATTAAGTCGGATCAGTCGTTTTCCCTACGATCTGCATAACTTAGAGTATTCGTGCAGAGCTATTTTTTGTTGGTCTGGGAAAGGAGAGATGGAGGACATAGGGAGAGAGAAAAGAAAGAAGGGGCAGTGTTCTCAAGAGAAAAGAAAAGCAGAAAGGAATAGGTCTAAGAGAGGTTGCCCCGGGCCCTGAAGGGAAGAACCGCCGAAAGGCTAGCCCGATGCCTATGCAGCTCACAGATGCAGAAGACATGAACACCCGTCCTGCGTGTGATCCCACACCAACCCTAAGATGGTCTGATATTCTTGTAAGTTTTTCCAGGATGAACATAATGACATTCTGAGAATTTTTCTCCCCATCTAAACCCAGCCCTGATTTTTAGCTCTCCATCTGCGTTTCTTTGGCAGAAACTTGTGTCGAAAGAATGAAGGAGGAAAGGGTCATTCTGGGAAGGGCGGGATGCAGGCCAAGCTGGGAAAGCTCCAGGGCTGCGGTGCACTGCAGCCGCAGGGGCCCAGCATGGCCACCCTGTGAAATACTACCAATGCAGGAGAGTGAGAGCCAGAGAGGGGACTGAGCTGCCGAACCTTTCCTCGCGTGCTTGCTTCTATGCAGGTTGATGGCAGCTTTACATGGAGATTTCTGTGTAGTTTTGTTTCATTTTTATAAAACCTCAGTCCTGCCATCCATACTGCACAGTCCGGGCAGGGGGTCACATGCGCGGCTCCAGACTGGAACGTCTGCTCTGGTTTCCTTGGAAGGGTAGAGGGGAGCAGTGTCTCCACACATCTGGAGGCCAAAGGATAAGTCCTACAAGTTCACTTTTAACCACTGAGTGTCTGGGTAGGCCCTGAAGACAGTGTCACTGTCCCTCCAGACAGCTGACACTGACTGCTTTGCTGATGTGGCTGGCCCCCCTGGAAGGAACCTGTCTCCTGGGCGGCTCGTAGCTGGCCCTGACCTGAGTTACCCCGTAGGGTCATCCCTGACAGGCAAAATGGAGGCAGCTTCTCCAAGGCAGCTTGCAGAAGTGGAAAGATCATGACCTCCAACCCCAGTTCTGCCCTATCCATGACCTTGAGCAAGTAACTTAATTTCTCTACGTTCCACATTTAAATATATCCTAGACTTCATGTCAGGGTTAAATGAGATCTGAGAGCAGCTCTCGGCACAGACGCCAAAGGTGGCAGCCACTCATCTGACCTGCTGTGGCCTCGTGGCACTCCCTGTCCTTGTCACTGGAGAGTCCCAGGGGTGGTGAATGAGGCAGGGCAGAGCAGGGCGGGAGGCCTGGCCAGGGAAGGCATTTAGCGGAAGATTCAGAGCTTTCCGTGTTCCGTTCCCGCCCCTCTCCCGGCTGCTCCCCAGAGCCCTCGTGCTGAGGGGCAGCCCGCAGAACAGTTTTTATGACTCTAAGTGATCCGCGGAGCAGCCCTTGGCTGCCCGTCACTGCTGGAAAGGCCAAGTTGTGCTAATAGGAAGTGATGGCTGGTTCCATTTAGGTGGAAATGTCCAGAAAGGCAGGATTTAAAGAAGGTTCACATTCCTACAGCCCTTCTCCTGGGAGCTCAGGCGCTGGGACGAGAAACGGGGCCTGAAATGCAGCAGGGCCTTGCCAGCTGAGGAAGGGACAAGGTGCACGGGTGGCAGGCCCGCCACGGCCCTGCTGGTCACCAGTGATTGTGCTGTTTCTGTAAACCCTTCATTCAGACTGGGAAGGGGGAAGACAGGGGATATTTGGGAGGGATGAAAAGTACTCTCCAGAGACAGGGGGAGAGCAGGCATGCAGGGTCTCCATGCTGCCATTCCAGGGGTGCCCAAACAGGGAAGGTGTGACATCTAGATGTCTGAAATAGCGTCATCACCAGCTTTGGGAGCACAAAAATAAACTGTCACTGTCACTTTGTTGCCTGAAGTTGATGATGGGATAGCTCAGTATTTCTTGTGACTCCCAAAGCTCTTCTGGGGCAGCTGGGAGACTTGGTATCATGGTTCAGTCCCAAGAGTGGGGAACCACCAACCAGCTCTAGGATCCTGTGCACCTGTTGAGGGAGGTCCCTGATGGTGCAATGCCCCGCCCCCACCCACCCTAGAGCAAGAGTCAAACCTCCCTACAGGACGGTGCGGGTGTGTCATTCAAAGCAGGCTCAACTCTTTCTCCACCCACCGCCCCTGCTCAGATAAGCTGGTGGGAATCACATGCTTTCTTGTGGAGCAGCCCCCTGGAACCCAGAGCAGGCTACTTCATACTGGAATCTCCCGCTCACTGGTCTGTCTTGACCCCTGGACTCTGCTCCTTGGCGGTGGCGGGGGCGGGGGGGGGGGCCCCACTGGCTCCTCCCACAGGGCCCGGCACACTTGAGTGCACATTTCGTTACAGAGAATTAGATGTTGAGCACAGTCCCTGACCACAGTCCCTGACCACAGGGATTGTTTAGCCTAGCTGGGTATCTTAGTCTGTTCGCCTTGCTATAACAGAACACATGGACTGAGTGACTTGAAAGCAACAGAAGTGACTTGAAAGTAACAGTGGCTGAGATCAAAGCACCAGCCACTCGGTGTCTGGGGAGGGCCTGCTTCCTGGTTCTTGAACAGCCATCTCTCCCTCTGTCCTCTCAGGGCAGGAGAGGCGAGAGAGCCCTCTGAGGCCTCTGTTATAAGGGTCCTACTCCCATTCATGGACTTTATCCTCACAGCCTAATTACCACGCCAAGGCCCCACCTCCTAATACTGTCGCATGGGGGTTAAGATTCAACATATGAGTTTGCGGGGAATGTATTCAGTCCAGTGCACTGCATATGGCAGATACCGCGATATCGGTTCAACATCAGAACGCACGGAGGGTAGGTATCTATTACCACAATGTATAGCCATGGAACAGAGTCAGAGCATAGTGGGGACAAAAGGGACATCAGTGGAAAAGAATGGATTCAGAAAAGTAAAGAGACTTGCCCCAGCCTCACAGCAGGTTTGTGGCAGAGGTGGAAAAATGACCCAGGTTCCCTGCACCCCAGCTGAGTGCCGGCGTCACCCATTCCCCACACCACAGCCCCGCCTGAAATGAGGAGCAAACAAGGAAGGCAGCACAGGGTGATGGAGAG
Source organism: Tonatia bakeri (assembly GCA_004024845.1). Classification (NCBI taxonomy): domain Eukaryota; kingdom Metazoa; phylum Chordata; class Mammalia; order Chiroptera; family Phyllostomidae; genus Tonatia; species Tonatia bakeri. Next base: position 390,857 of record PVIA01000541.1, on the reverse strand, counting down.
GCCTGAGCTTTGAAGGCAGAGAATTCTGGGTTTGACTCCTTCTCCTCACTCTTCAGGATGGTGCAGGCTCAGCCCTCACATGGGCTTAGTGATGCAGAGGCTTCACTGAAAGGATACAGGTAAAGAATTTAGGCGTGGCTAAATTCTCTGAGCCTTAGTTTCTGCATCTGTGTAATGGAGACGGCAGAACCCCGGAACATGTGGCTGTGGGGAGGAGGTCATGAGAGAGGACACGGAAAGCACCTAGCAGAGTGTCCTGCATAGAGTAGCCACTCAAACAACTTACTGTTCACCAGACTGTCAGTTAAAGAAAAAGCTGCATCTTGCAGAAAATAAGGCTAAAAGCGGGTCTGAGAGAGAAGTGGTGTTGGAGCCCCGAGGAGCAAGATCTCCAGGAGATGAAGAACGACCTTGCAGAGGGGCTCACCCGGGAGGTGCTTGGCGAGGTGAATGGCTGGCGTTCAGCTGAGCCAGGCATTCTGGGCCTCGCTACCTGGGCCCCCTTGGCCTGGGAAGAGTGCCCTGCATGTGGGTTGCCAGCGCTCGGAGGCGCCGCGTAATTACTTAGCAGTTTACTAGCATCAGAGACACCCAGGGTGCACTTCAGCCATCAATTAGCTCCCGCTCACGGCCCCCCTGTGAGGCTCAGTGGTATCAGGACTCCCATTTTTCAGCCAAGGAAACTAAGGTGTAAACAGGTTAAGCAACCAGCCCAAGGTCACACCTTGAGTCAAGCGGTCACGAGGCACCGGGGCCGCGTCCTTGCTGGCTCCCCGGCCTGTCCTTAGCCCACTGGCCCATGCTGCCGCCCATAAAATCTGCCATTTATATCTCGTCAGAAAGCCAGGTAGTGCACCCGGGACATTAGGAGCTGTACAGAAAGGCCATTCAGCTGATTTCCAAGGCACCGTAGGGTTTTTAAGGAAATGTTTAACCCCTTGCTTTGAGAGGTCGGTCGGGGGCAACATGACCTGAGTTAGCAGTTTCTTCACTGGGCGGCTGTGCCTCCTGCACTACAGCCGGCTCCAGGGGCCTGGGCGTGCTTTTGCTCAGCTCCTTCCAGGAGACGCATGCTGGCACCATCTGCGACCGCAAAGAGCATCTTTTAGGAGATGGCCGAGAGGACGAACACAAAGCCCAAGCCTTACTGCAGCTCGCTCACAGCCCCAGGACTTCCCGGCTGCTTCCCGCTGTTGGGGGGAAGAAAGGCTGCCTGAGTGCGAGAGCCTCCACAGGTGCGCCGGCAGGAGGTGTGGGGGCAGAGAGCATGCAGGTGCCTGACGCCGCTGTCGCCACACAGGGAGCGCTCCTGGTGCGCCCAGTCCCGGCTGCCTGCTTCCCCAGGGTGCCCTGTGTTCCAGAGCTCCTCTCTCTCAAGAGTACAGGTCTCGTTCTTTCCAGGACTTTGAAAGTCACCTGCCAAATGTTGTCGGTTCTCCCCTCACCCTCAGCACCCCTTCTGTTAATGCAATAGCTCACCTCTCTAAAACATCTCACAAGTATTGCCGGAATTTTTATCCAGCCAGCCTGTCGTAATGTCTTAATCGGACTTACGGTTGCATGCTCTCCCCTCAACTCTTTCATCGCATGGCGACCGGAATGCCCCATCCTAAACTTTTTATTCTCCTTTTAAAAACTTTTCATCCTCATTGCCTGGGGATGAAGACAAGCTCCTTAATAAGTCCCCCAAGGCCCCGCCCCCTTTCCCACCCACCCCCCACTCGCCCCCTCTCCCCCTCAGCGCTGTTGGTCCACTCACAGCACACACCATACTCATCCCCCTCTGGGCCTTAGAGCTCCTCAGAGGCCTTTTTTTTGTCTCCTGACCTTGGTGGCAGAGTTCTACCCACCCTCCATGGAGTGACTGTCCCCTGAGCATGCTGTCCTGGCTCCCTGCAGTCACTGAAATGATCTGCTCCTGGATCTCTTTCCCCCTTCCACCAGGGAGGCCACTGGGCTTCCTCCCACTGTGCCCAGTGCACAAGGCACTTGGTAACTTTTATGAAACTCTAGTCAGCTGTGAGATCAGATTCTAGCTATGTTTTCAATGACTGAATTGAGCACATAAAAAAAAGTGTAATGAATTCCAACTAGACTACCACCCCCCCACACACACACCAAAACGAACTTGAGTATACAACCCTGATAATCATCTAGCCAGCTCTTAATTTCCTGTTGAAATAGAAGACAAGTCACAAAACCTCTCTGCACTTCAGTTTCCTTGCTGGTAAATCGAGGATTTGAACCATGGGTGGTTTTCAAAGTGGGCTGGTAAGCCCTGATTCAGGGTCGCTGGTCCTGCCATTGGGCTGAGGGAGAGCCCGGCAGATAAGGCTCCAGGTTCCCTAGCATCTGTTCTTCTTCAGTCAGAGCTATTCCACTCTTACTCATTTTATCAGTTGGGCTTCTATATAAGATACCATTTGAACAAAAGATCTTGCAGTTAATGAAAATTAAGGGGTATTTCAGCCAGAAACAGAGTGTCTTTTTATGCCCCTCCAACCACAGACTTGTGGTCTTAAAGAGCGAGGCTTCTTGAATATAGCAGGGCGATGTTGAGCCAGGCATCTTTCAGTCCAATAAGAAGAAGGAGCCCACAGAAGCATCTCTTTTCATGTGACCTTTGAGAATCTCCAGGGACCTTAAGCATCGAAAGCTACTTGGGGCAGAAAAGTTCAGGCTGTCAGCTGAGGCCTGGTCTGGTGAGGCTGCTAATTGCAGAGAGCGCACGCTGAGTAGGGAGGAAGGGCAGGGGCTATGTGGCACCAGGAGGACTTCGGTCAGACGCCAGTCTGATGTCCACCCGCATCAGCCACAGCCTTGTAAGGGTGTGGGGGCTGGTTGGAAGGGGACTCAGAAGTACGCCAGAGCCACCCTGTTTGCCCAGAAAACAACCAGAGCCATTTCCAGCCACTCCCTGATTCTGGGTACAAATGGGTGTGTGTTCAGGGCAGAGCGAGGGCTGTGGGAGCTGCGCAGCCTCTCCCTGGACGGGGCCCTAGTGCTCCTCCTCCTGAACATTAGTTACGACCTTCCCACACCACCCTGGCTATGTCCAGGGCACACTGAGGACCAACCACACAACCTTACACTCATTTCCCAGGTCTCCAAGGGCAGAAGCTAGGGAGTCAGACATGCTTGGATTTAAACCCCAACACGGCCACCCTGCTACCTCTGAACCTTTAATGGGCAAGTGAATGACTCTGAGCCTCGGTTACCCTGTTAAATGGATAGGTTATTTAAATTGTTGTACTTTAGTTCTCTCACACATAAAAGCTGTAAGGATGGAAGGAGAGAATGTATGGAAAGATGGCACTTAGGACATGCCTGCCTCCAATGAAGTCAAACTGTCCGGAGGATGATCTGGTCACATCCTCACTGACGGTGGCCTAAGGTGTGTCACTTACATCTCCCATCCAGTCCAACCCTTCAGCCCAATGTGGGAACCCTACAAAGCTCTCTGTCCTGATTCTCAATCCTCCCTTTGCCTCTGTCCCTGCGGCCCTGTCTGTCATTCATTGGTGGGCAGGTCCAGGGTGTCCCCTGCATGCTTTCGCAGATTTTCCAAAGCAGCCCACTCCAAAGGCCTCTTTGGGGACCTTGGGGTGGGAGCAGCACTGGGCTGAGGGCCAGACACCAACCTCAACCTAATGTCAAGTTCAAGTAGTCACCTGGGGGAAGCCAGGTCACCTCCCAAGGCAGCCCACAGGGACAGACAGACTCCCTGGTGCCTAAAATCTCTGCGTGCAAGATGCCCAATCGCATGAGGCCTCCATCCTGAAGCGCACATCATGGGGCAGCCTCCAGAGGCCCCTCCGCAGGCCCTGCCTCCAGCCCAACCGGACCCACCCCTTTGAGCACATGGGGCAGCTGGCCTCACAGGCCCCCCCTGCCACACCCCCCTGCCATCGATGAAAAATGCGGAAGAGGACATCACTGCTCTTTAACCCAAGGAAAAACCCAAACCCAAGGAAATTTAGGCCAAGTGGTAGAAGGAGGAAATGGGCTGGTTGGAAGGATGACACTGTGAGGTGAGGTTTTCAGTTTCCTTTGACTGGGTGGGATGCCACATGGAAAATAAGGCAAAATAAGCATTTCAAAGAGCTGTCCCTAACTCTCAAGGAAGTTCTAGATTTGGGATCTCCAACTAATTACAAAGGGGCTGCCTTGAGCCTACACTCACCAGCAGGATCCAGACAGGTGACATGTGTCCTGCATGTCTTTGCAGGCCGTGTTCTGAGTGTCTGGGTTGGTAAGGCTGCTAACTGCAGGGTGAGTAGGGTGGAAGGGCAGAGGCTGCGTGGCACCCAGTGAGAATGCTCCCAGCTGCCCTCCAGAGAATTCCTGAGCCTTTTCCTTTGCTTCCTGGTGGGTCGAGAGAAGCCTCGGGCTGGGCTCACAGTCCAGGTGCTGCATCCTGGCCCGTCCTGACTTTCAACATCCCGGTTCGTAGCTTGGGTGGCCGAAGCCCCAGGAGCCTGCAGGGCAGCGCCCTACGGAACCTCCAGACGTTGCTGAGATGCTGCTCAGGACCCTGAGCCTGGCCTTTCCCAGGTCCTCCTTTGAAAGCACATCTGTCATCTTTACTAAGCTTTTCCATGAGCCAGGTGACATGTAAAGATCATGCAACACAGAGCTGTCACCTTTATTTTACTTGGTTTGTTTATAGTCCAAAGGCCGAGGAGGGACAGGGCAGGAGAGCAGGCAGTTCCTGTTGGAAGGGGCCAGCCTCGTGGGCCCCTGAGGAGCACCACAGGGCGCCTGGGGCAGAGGCCTGGAGCGCTCCACTGCCCAGCCCAGGGTGGCTCAGCTGCTCAGGAAGGAGAGGGCCTGGGCCACGTCCCTTCCTGAGCTTCCCATCTATTACGAAAGGAAAGACCAAGGCAGAGTTTCCAAACCTGCTGTATTTTTGCATTTACTTTGAACAAATAAACACTTTGACACATGTGCACAAATACAGTACAGTATAATTATGTAATTTGCAATGCAGTTACAGTATTTATTTTAAAAATTACATATTTATTAGTAGGGCACTATAGTCAGCATAATATAGTAAATGGGGTGTAACTCCAAAACAGTATAATAAACATGCCTTCCAGTCCTGCCAGTACAACTCTATAATTTCATTAACAATTTTGCATATAATATGGGGGGACCCCCTAAAAACTCTGAATTATCTTCTGGAGGGTGGGCCCCTTGTAGTACAGGCTTTTCCGACTAGGTTAGAGTTCTGGGAACCCATCTGTATCAGTGTACTAGCTGGCGTTGTTGTGAGAGGCTGTATTCAGCTTCACTGAATTTTTTTTGAAGACTCTTTCAACAAGTTTGCCCATTTCATGATGGGTGATTTACGAGCGCATCTGCCCACACCTCGCTGAATGGGCAGCAGTTTGGCCAAAAACAGCATGACCCCCGTGCCCCACCTTCCCTATTCACCCTATCTCTCCCCAAATGACTTTTTTTTGTTTCCCCGCATGAAATGAGCCCTCAAAGGGAAGCTTTCTGCTGATGTGGGAGAGGTGAAACAAAAAACAGCAGAAGCACTAAAAGGCATCAAAATCAACAAGTTCAAAAACTGTTGTGAGCAGTGGAAAAAATGTCTCAGTAGGTATATTGCATCAAATGGAGAGTACTTTGAAGGTGACTGAAGTCTTGACTTGTAAGAATAAATACACAATTTTTTATCAACAAATTCCAGGGTTCTGGGACCCCTCTCATATTCAGGCCTGGAGCTGAGGCCCTCTCCGATAGTCTGGCCCTGTGTGGGGGAGGGGGTGCTGGCTGGCAGGGAGGGAGTTGGGGCACAATGGCAGGCAGGTGTAATGAGGTTAGAAGGACACCTGGCAGGGTGAGGTCTCCCCCCACCCCTCAGAAATCCCCCCACATCTCTCGGGTTGGTGGGGCCTGCCTCTGCCACTGCCTGGCTGTGTGATTAGGATAAGATGCTTGCCCTCTCTGCGCCCTGGGTTTCCCCAACTGGAAGTAATAATAGTCGATTATTGTATACTCTGTTATTGTATAGTCTGTAAGCACCAAATGACGTAATGCGGAAGAGTGCCTGGAACCACACCTGGCGATAGTTACTATTGCTAGGTTTAGCTGTTAGTGGGCACGCAGGCCTATTATTGCCAAATCTCACTTTGTTAAGTGAAACCAAAAATCCAGGATTTTTACATGAATTTTTACGATTTTTGAAACATTCACTGTTTTTTAAGCACTGTGTAAGTTAAGCAAAATATGCTTGCCACTGGACGGCCCACATCTGGCCCTTGCCTTAGGTTTCAGGCTGGCCTCCCCTGGGTGGTAGTCAGGAGCCCCCCCCCCCCCCCCCCCCGCCCCCTGCGCTCCTGCCCGCCTCACCTCCACATGTGTCTAGAGGAGAAAGGACCCCGCTGGGGAAGGAGGGTGGTCAGGAGAGAAGGAAATGGAAAGCCCATGCATCTGGGTGGCGATTTCTCCTGCTCGAAACGTTGATCGGCCAGCCGGAGTGATGTATGGAGTTCGTTTCTGCAGGTAATTGTTTAAATGTTATAGCGGCTTTAACATGTCGTCTGTTAAAACGTATTGGTGAGACAGCCATTCCAAACTTGTAATGTGGGTAATATTTAGATGATTTACTAGGTGAGCAGCAGTTTCTGATTCAATCAGAGTTGCATTTGATTCAATAGGTGATGCATCTAATCCGACTGGGAGCCCATCGAATCCAGGGGTATGTGTGTGATTCACGGGCTGATGTACCTGATTTAGAAGGTGATGGATCTAGTCCACGCTGAAGGATTCCAATTCCCCCACGCCAGGTATTTGCTCCAGCATGTGATGTATGAGTTTTAATAATAAGACATGCTCTGGGGATGGTGAGGGCACAGGCGCCTCCCACTGCCTGGCATGCCTGTGGCTGCCGCAGCCCCCTGCACAGCCAGTCTTGGCCGGTAGGACCCCAGGTGCACAGTGGGAGCAAATCTCCGTCCCCCGAGTGTGACCTGAGCTTCCACCTGTTCCTTGACTGCCCTCTTCTAACATCAATGTCTCTTGAATTGTCTAGACGTCCACAGTCAGGGCCGCTGTGCTGGGAAACTGCCCCCTTGCACGTGCGGTGGGGCCAGGGGGTCATCTGGGACGCACCCTCTGTAGTTTCTGCTACAGCCTAGGAACTCCCTTGCCCCTCACCTGACACCTCTTGGGCCCCAGTACAAGCCTTCCCCGTCAAGGCACACAACTTTAGCAACACTTCAGGGGTTGAGTTTCATATTCCAATAAGGGAGATAGGAAGGGTGCCCCTGAACTATTTTCCAGCCCATCCCTCATCACCTTTTCCCCTAATTGACCCTCAACACCCTCTCAACACTTGTCACACAGTTTTTCGTGTGACAGGGAGGTCTCTTCTTCACGCTGCTGTCCCCAGCACCTGGCTCAGCACCTGGCAGATGGCAGACATGCAACCTTAGAGGAGCAGGTAGAGGGAGTCATTAATAATAATAACTCAGATTTATTGAGCTCCAATTATTTTATAAGTGTTGTATGTATAGAGACCTGATATATTATAGTATCATTTCTTTATCTCTTTTAATCTTTGCAACAAATCATATGTGGCAAGAATTAACATTACCTCCATTTGCACAGATGGGGAAACTAGGGCTTGGTGAGGTTAAATGATTTCCTCAGGGTTGCACATCAGCTTGATTGGATTTGCATGTAGATCTCTCAGACCCCAAAGCCAAGCTCTGAATTTCCCCACCATTATCTGGTCTCCATCCTGGTGCAGGACCAGGAGGCTGGGGTCCCCTAGATATGCAGAGGTGCACTCAGGGAGACAGACATATGACACAAGGCAGAATAACCTGGTTGGTAAACTGAGGCACCAGGGGGCATTAGAGGAAAGAGTAATTAGGGAAGGCTTCCTGGAGTAGGTATTTGAGCTCACCCTGAAGTAAGAGAAGAAGAGAAATGGAGCCATCATCTGTGCTAACGCCCATTGTCAGGTGCTCTTGGCGAGGATGCCCCTATGTGCAGGGAAGTCACTGAGGCTGAGTCTGTGACAACTAGTCTTTTGGGTGACTATTCCCCAACCAGGAGCTCCCTGTGGTCAGAAGCTGGGCCTGGACCAGCACCACAGACAGGAGTTAGCAGTGATCTGTCCCCACCCACGAGAGAGTGCCTTCACCACCTTCACTACTCAGCTCACCTTCCCGCAGGGAGAGACGCAGCACCAAGCCCAAGCGCAGGGGAGTCAGGACATTCCCATGATGGTGAGAATTGTGTAGCTACTGCTTATCTCGCTCCTGTCCCAGCATTTGATCCACAATTTCCTCCTCACTCATTCCTGTGATGGTCCGGCGTCCCCACAACCCTAGTGCCCCTTCGTGTGTGTGTAGGGGGGGGGGAGGCGTTATAACATGCTGTCATCGGGAAGTGGAATTTTTGGAAAACAGCCTCGCTGTGTTCATCCGTCCCTTCCCAAGCCTCCAGCGGGGTCAGTCTGAGAAAAACGCCACAGAGCTGAGGGAGTTGAGACAAGGATCTACTTCAAAGTGACCTAGACCACCTTCCTCTCCCAGGCCCACACCATCTGTCCTCCTGAGTCTGCTCCTCAGAGGGGGCCAGGGGGTCTGCTGGTAACAAGCCCTCTGCCAAAGGCTGACAGTGAAGGTGCGGGGCCCAGCACGGGGTTCAGGTCGGCTTCCCGTCCTCCACTCACCCCACAGCTCGGCTCCCTGAGTCCGCCACCTCTGCTCTCGCCATCAAAACCCTGAGACAGCAAACGCCACTGGCCTACAGCAGCCTGTGGAATCAGGGGCTCCACAGACACAATAGGCACAATAGACTGGGGTCAGGGATTATGGGGTCGGCACTCAAGGTCAGGGAGACATAGTGGGCACCTCTGCCTCAGAAACAGGACTTTACTGGCCACTTGCTGGGTGCCAAATTCTTCCACATTCTTCATCCCATCAGACCCCCTCAGCCCTGAGTCCTACCCCCAATTTTACAGAGAGAAAACTGAGGCTGGGAGAGCTTAGCGGGCTTACCCAGGGTCGTGTAGCAAGTACTGGAGGAAGGAAGGAGGAGAGTGATACTGCCAGCCCCGAGGCCACCCTGTCCTCTCTGACTGTGTCTCTCTCTGGGTGGCTCTCTGCCTCTGCGTCTCTCTGTCTCTCTGTCTGTCTCTCTCCAATGGTCTCTCAGGCCATTCCCTTAGTCCACCCCCTTCTCTAAGGCCATGAGGCACTATGACAGACCGGTGTGGGAGACGTTTGGATCAAGTACATCTCTGTGTCCTCCAATCCCACCACCCAGGCAGAGGCCAGCTCCAGCATAAGGTTGGTGATGGGCCAGACAGGCCGATTCCTTGGAGGCTCAATACGGAACAGCTGCTTGCTCTGCTTCTGCTGCTGCTAGAGGCCACGGGGCCCTGACTGCACACATTTTCCCAGGCTGCGGCCACAAGTGGGGGGTCCTCGGTCATAGACAAAGGAATGGCTCAGCCTTGCAAATGGCTTTGAAAATGGGGCCATTGGGATTCCACTTGGCTGACACACTCTACCCTGGCCCAGGCTGCATCCCCCAGAGGCGGCCCCCAGCCCCTGCAGGCCAGCCATGTCTCCCACCACCACCCACACCAAAGCCCTGACCACACGGAAGCAGCTGCTCAGCCCAGAATTCCCCATCACACCCCTTCCCACGCAGGGAGGGGCAGGAGGCAGGGGCCATGGCAGCAGGATTGCGGGGGTGACTCACCACCAACATCAGACCCCAGTCACCTAACCTTTCTGGCACCCACTGTGGGCCAAGCCCTGCCTGAGCCTCGCAGGGGACTCACATGAGACTTACCTGTCCTTTTCGCCTCAGAGGAGACCTCCAGTCTGGGACAGAGGGTGTTCACAACCCCACATGCTAGAGGGGTGTCGGGCCATCTATGCAGAACTTGCCAAGAGGTGACCGCAAAAAACACAGTGACGGTTAGCTCAGCAACCTTCCAGCTGGGTGCCCATGGGGACACATGGAGATGTTCCCAAGGACGCACAGGCAGACAGCTCCGAAGACATCGCAGTCCAGCTCCTCCACGTCAGGCATTCTTTCCTAGAACCGATGTGTCTGAGCACACCTGGTGGTTTCCAGCTTTCCCACACCCGAAGAGAGGCCCAGCCAGGATCTGGCTGTGGTGCATCTGCCGGGGCATGAATCCCAAGGGCACCAGACCAGGGCTGTGCGACACAGTCCAGTGAAAACACAGGCCAGGGGCTGGATGCAAGGGAGAAGCCGCCGAAAAACTCAGCCCCTCCCCCGCCTGCCTACCTGCCCAGTCTCTTGGGATAAGAATGTAGATGTTTCCAGAACATACTAACTTATGTATTTGACTTGAAAAGTACAATCAGAATTTACCTTTTTTTCCACACAAAGTTCTGATTTAGCTGTTGGTTGTGCCAAATTGCATTACATGGTAGCTGTTTTTTGTAAATTGATTGACCCAACTCTCTAGTCTCAAGATTTTGATGAAAACTATTTAAAGCACATATACCATATTTAAGATATTAGAAATCACATCCTTCATAACTATTTAAATGTGTAATGAAAAAAAATATACATTTCAATCTTAAATGCTTCAGATTATAAGCATTTAAAATGCTAAAAGGCTACATAATTTTTCAAATTCTTTTTAGGAGGTAATCAAAGTGAGAAGTTTGAAGACCGTTCCCTTAGTCCGCCCGCCTTCTCTAAGGCGCATCAGAGGATGATCAGTAGGAATTGATGGAGAGGTGTCCATCCTTGGAGTGAGAGCTGTCAGCATGTCCGCTCTGATTTGCTCACTCCTCAGGCAGGGAGAGAGGGCTCCCCTGGCTCGGGCAGGCGAGGGGACTTCGAGAGCACCACGAGTACAGAACAGGCATGTTCCCTGTGAGGAGAGAGTGACCTCACCCTTCTGGCCAGATGCTTGCTGAGCTACAGAAATCTGAGCCATGACTGCAATAGCTGGAGCGTCTCAGGAAGGGAGCCCCTGAGAGAGCCCGACATGAAACTCGGGTGGGAGACACCGGGCTCACGCCTGAAGCTTGTCTGGAGGTGGGGGGCTGGAGAGCAACAGCATGATGCAGGAGACAGAGAAGGCGACAATGAGAACAAGCTGTGGTTCCCCTGAAGGCAGAGAGGGGATGAGAGCCATTTTCTGTGGGCCAGGCGGACCTACAGGAGGCAGCACATTTATTTTGTCTGGAAAAGGTCTCTAGCCAAGCAGGCTTCCTGGCAGCGCCAAGGCAACCCCGGCAGAAGGCGGGATGGGGGGGTGGAGGTGGTCCCCGGAACACAGAGGTTGAGAGGGGCAGGTCACAAGCTGTCAGCTGGAGGTTGCTTCTCCCGTGCACAGCGGGACTCCTGGGAAGGCCTGCAAATGCTCATCGCAAGAAATTAAGCCCAGGTTTGTACATGTGCCACAGCTGGGTCCCCGGGGCCAGATTATGATGGACCAGACAAGAAGGTCCTTCCCTGCTCTTTGTCACACTTCTCTTCTCTGCTCCAGCCCCAAGGAGCCAGAAGCTGCCGTCCTCAGAAAAGGCGAGCCTGGGAAGAACAGTGCAGATGCTGACCACAGCCTGCTCCCCTGAGTCAGGGCTCAGCTGGGAACAGGGAGAGGCCTTAGGTTGGGTGAGAAAATGAAACTTTGGGATTACACTGGATTTTTTTTTAATCCTCACCTGAGGATATGTCCATTGATTCGAGAGAGAGAAAAGCATCAATGTGAGAGAGACATCAGTCGGCTGCCTCTCACATTTGTCCAGACCAGGAATTGAACCCACAACCTTTTGGTGTAGAAGATGATGATCAGCCAACTGAGCCATCCTGCCAGGGCTGGACTGGACTTTTTAATACACGTTTTGAAGTCCGTAGTATTGGAAAGTGATGATGAAATCTACCAAAGCTGGGACGTTTCCCAGGGCCAAGGGAGGGCAGGCAGTGATCAAACTGCGCAGACGTGTCTTCGTGTTGGGTTTGTTCGCTCGCTCCATGCAGAGTCAGACCGTACAAGGCAGCTGGGTGTGAGGGGGTGGGCGTACGGCGGGGGAGGTCAAGCCTGGCTGCTCCCAGCTGGGCTCTAGAGAAAGTACCACGGGGAAAAAAAACCCATGGGAGACATCAGCCAAAGGAGTGGGACTGCTTGTGGCACGAGCGGAAACGATGGTGTGGAGGACAGAGAACGGTCACCAGCGAAGAACCGGTATTCACTGAACAGCACAGCGGGTCAGGGACCAAGGGGAGCAAGAAGTAGTTCTGACAGTGTCCCTGCCCTCGGGCATCCTGCAGTTCAACAGAGTAACCGTAAGTCACAGGGGACTCTCTCTGGCCTGTGCCAGGAGTGCAGTGTAACCTACTATAAGAACTGGAGAGAGAGAGTGTTCACCTTTGGCTGAGACAACTGGTTGGGCTTGGAGAGATGGGAAGCTGAAGATGCGGAAGAAGTTTATGGAGGAGGAAGGCAGGCATGCTGAGCCCCGGGCAGGGTCCCGTGGCCCTGCCGGCCTGGGCATGTCACAAGCGGCCCAGACAGCACTGAGCACCAGCAGAGAAGCAGCTCTGCCATCCGGGGCTCCAGGAAGCAGCCTCTCCTGCAGCCACCGGGGCTCCGGCTCCGAGATTTTGGAAGTGTCCAGCAGCCTGCTCCACCAGGCCCATTCTATCTCCATTCTTCTAGAGCCAGCACATGTGCAGGTATACTACATGTACATCCATATACACATGTGTGCATGGGTCCAGTCATGTGCGTGCACACACTGTAGGTGGTACTCGTTCCAGCTTCCAAGGCCTTTGGGAAAAGCAAAGCAAGCACAGACAAAGTGTTTCACATCGTAGGCTCTCACTCACTGGACACAGCCATTCTGATAAAGGTAGCCAGTGGTGAGGAGGAAAATAGCCAGGGCACAGCCCACCACTGGGAAGCCATGGGCACAGTCCCCCCGGCACATGAGTCCTGTAACTTCAGCAGCACCCTCCTCCCTTGCAGAGGAGGCTGCTGCCATCTCAGGAGCATCTGGAGTCATGAGTTCTCACTGGCCTGGAGGTGCTCAGCTGCCCACAGTCACCAGAGTCCCACAGGGCCCTTCCCTGGGCATCTTGGCTCCTTATCTGTTCACCCTTTGGGATTAATGTGCTCTTTTAATAAGAACAAAATCTAAAATCTTGAAAGTCAGTTCTCAGAAGGAGAACCCTGAGTTTGACCTTCTGTTGGGTTCACTTACCAGCAGACCAATCCCGGGGAAATATCGTTCCCCTGACTGCTCTGGACAGAAATACCTGGGTTGTCTAGAATGCCCTTCATGCTCGTTCCAGCTTGCCTGGACAGTGACCTTGCTGGGACCACAGGCCCTGAGTATCCAGGGAGCTGGCCTGTGGCTGAGCTCAGCTGCCCTTGATCACATTGGCCTCAAGGCTGCAGGTGCTGGAAGCTGGTGACCCAGACAGCTGTGGTGAATGCTGGCCTGGACACCAACCTGCATTGTGCAAAAGTGGCCTGACTGCCGCCTCAGAGGTGTGGTTCTCTCCTACTAGTCCTGTAAGAAAGGGCGTCCTCAGGAAGGACAGAATCCCTATGTGAGAGTGAACATGCTCGCCACCCCAGAAACAGCCCCCCCAACATCTCGGGCACAATGGGAGAAGGGGACCCATGCCTTTGCTCATGGACTCTTTGTAATTTCCACTTCTCCATAAAGCCTATTTCTTAGCCCATGCACTGCAACATCTGTCCCCACTCAGGTGCCAACTGTCTTAGTCAGCTTGAACTGCCATAACAAGAGCAGCTTATTTTCTTACAGCGCTGGAGGGTAGCAGTCTGAGCTCAGGGTCCCTGGAGGGTGGTTTCTGGTGAGGCCTCTCTTCTGGCTTGCAGACAGACATCCACCTTCTCCGCGTGTCCCACAAGGCTGCTTCTCTGCTGCGTGCAGAGAGACAGGTCTCTGTGTCTCTTCTCATACGGGTGCCAGTGCATAGAACAGACCCCACTCTTGTGACCTCATTTATACTTAATTACCTCCTTAACGATCTTATTTCCAAATATTCACATTGGGGTTTAGGGCTTTGCCATGAGTCTGGGAGGGGCTCAATTCAGTCCGCAATACCGGCCTTCTCTTGGCCCCATGGCTGCAAGTCCCTGGAGTGTCCCTCACCCTCTGGGGACAGTGACAGGGAATGAGCTGAGGGGACTGTCAAGACTTCACTTGTCAGTAGAGCTCTGCGCCTCCCTGAAGGCTGGAAGGCCTGTTCTCAAGCCTTTCTGGCTCCCAGGGGAAGCAGATGCTGCTTCCAGAATATTCTCATCTCCTTTTGTCCTCAGATGCACCACCAAGGTGTGAAGTTCACACCTGCTCTCCAAGGACCAGTCCCTGGAATTAGTTCTCCATCTGAGCAGACCCCAGCCCCCACCCCCAGAGCGGTGCCACTCCCTCCTGTGCCTGCGCCACGTGCACGGCCGTTGTATGTCGACAGGATGCAGGGCCATAGTGGTCAGACGACAGAGGACAAAGTTTACCAGTGGTCGGTGGCAGGCATGGGACAGGGAGAGATGGGATGGCAGGGGGGTGGGCCACGAAGGTCTCCACTAGTGTTCTTTGGTCTAGCCCTGGGGGCGGAGATCTTGGGTTTCTCTCAGTGTGAATCTCTCCCCAGGCGCTGCAGGGAGTGGATAGGCCGTGGGGACACCTTGACCGATGTGGGCCTCATGGCTGTTTCCTGCGCACGGTGTCCCCAGTACAGTCTAAGCGTCTAAGGCACAGACGGTTGGAGTGTTAGGACTAAAAGGGGCACAAGGAAAAGACAAAAACTGTCTCCTGCACTGAAGGAGCTGATCCCCTGGAGGGAGAGGCAGCGATATAATTAACCAATCAGATCACAACGGGTTAAGTGCCTTGATCAAGTCGTGAATGGCAAGTTCTGGGCTACCAGAAAGGGACCGATTCTTTACGTGTCCCTGGGAGAGGAGGCAGAAGAGATTTCCCACTTTGAGGGTGAGGAAAGTGAGGCCCAGACACTATCAAGGTGAAAAGTTTTTTGGTTTTATTGTCTGTGTTTTGTTTTTTGCCTGCCATCTGTGTGAAAACCCGAGAGACCCCAGACTCCATGGACTCTGGCCGGTGCTTCCGCTGGTGTCTCCAGAGGCTGGTTTGCACAAGGGGCTGCCTCTCACCCGTGAATAACCCTGAAGCTCACCCCCCTAAGAGCAGATGCTGCCAGGGGCTCTCCTGGCAGTAGGCTGAGTCTCTGGAAGGGAACAGGGCAGCCAATGTCCTCCCTGCACTGTGGCCACCTGGGCTGGTGGCAGGCATGGGGAGTCGGCGGGTGGGAGGCCACCTGGTCTGGTCCCCCAGCCACAGGAAGTGATGCCTCCTGGGCTCATTTCAGCAGCTGTCGCTAGCTGGCATGGTTCAGATAAACAGGCAGATGTCCTGGAGGCGACCTCCCTGACTCAGACAGTTTGGGAACTGAGGTATTTGCTCCCTGGGGTGGGAGGGCGGAGGCAAGGACAAGACAGGCTGCTGACTCACCCTTTTCTCCCAGCCTCTCTGTTCCCATTCTTGAGGAGTCTGGAAAGAACCAGGGAATGAAGGAGTTTTCTGAAAAGGATGAGTTCCAGAACAGAAAAAGGGCACATTCTCATTCCTGTCACCATGCTGCCCCTTGTCTCTTCCAAGATGGTGACAAACCTGGGGCAACTTCCTTGCATTCAAGAGACAGCAAGCCTCACGAGGTCTCTGGGAGGGGGAGGTAGGGCAGGTGGGAGGAGAAGAGAGATGAGCCTATGGGACACCAGAGAGAGGCACAGCCAGGGAGAGAGGCTGCTGCAAATATTGTCTGGGTGGCACAAACTATAAATGATTTTTATTTTTCTCCTAGGTGACAAGGTGAGAATTACAGGAGAAAACAGAAGAAAAACAACTGTCTTGAACAACAGAGCTCTAAGGGGCACTTGTCGCCGCATAGTCGCACCCCCACTCTGGGGCTGGCTGCAGGAGCAGGTGACCCCTTGGTTACACAAGTCCCCACACTTAGAAGAGCCCTCTCTTGGTTTAATGCTCTGCCTTCGTCATCTTGAAATGTAGCATAACATTTTAACAGGAGCCTTGTGTTTGCACCATGCACCTGGCCCCACAGATGACGCAGCCAGTCCTGCGCACGGCTTTCTGAAGGAGGAGAGGAGCCCGAGGAGGAAAATGGCTGCGCGGGGCCGCACTGCTCGTCGGAGAGCCAGAACGATCGGAGAGCCAGAACGAAACTCCGACCCAGTGTTTTCCCGCCCCACACTGAGTGTGACTCTGCTGGTGGTCTCTGTTCAGGGCAAGGACTTCCGACTCTGCTGCCTCATCTGTTCCACGCTGGCTGGTCTGGGTGGCCTGGGCCACTGCAGCCCCGGCGGGTCCAGTGGTTGCTGTCAGTCCCGCAGATGCCAGGCCCAGGAAACTTTAGGGAGGTGATATTGGAATCTCAGTTCTACCCTTTCTGCCTCTGAACCTGTCTCTCTCTCTGAGTCTCTCTGATAATAGCACCTGTTTTTAGCATATCCAAGAGTAAGAGAAAAATGTGTGTCAGGAGGCCAAGAGTGTCAGCCCCTACTAGGTTTCCAGGAGCCACTGTACTAGGATATCGCATTTGTTCTTACATTCTCCTTCACCGTCGGTCCCTCACAGCCCCTCAGCGCTTCCTCTCAGTGGCGGGTGGGTTAAGAGAATTCATTTCGGTTTTCAACCGCAGTTCCACCATTTCCTATCTGGGTAACCTTGGGTCAGTTCCTTCATCTCAGTTTTCTCATGTAGGAAGTGGGAGCAATAATGGTACTAAGTTTATCGGGGGGCTTAAGTGAGACTATGCAAAATAAGCACTTAACACAGCATCTAGCCTATGGAGAATGCTTGGTAATGAGTTTTCTTGCTGACTTTTTCTGTAGCTTCACTTGTCCTGAACTAAGAAATCCCCACCTTCACCCTTCAAGGTGCCTCTAGTACCCTACTCTCCAAGCTACAGTCTCAGTACCAGCAGGATTGGCGGCCCCTAGGAACTCACTAGAAATACAGACTCTCAGGCCCTACCCCAGACCTACTGAATCAGAATCTGCACCTTAACAAGATTCCCAGCTGATTCAAATAGGCTTGGACGTTTGAGAAGCAGTGTGTTTTCTGGTGCAGACAGCTGGCCTCACTGGCTCTGCCCCTGGGAGATCATGGGTTCCTAGTCCCAGGCAGAACTGTTCTTAAAATGGCAGAGCCCAAGCCTGCCATGATGGATTAGACAAGAGTTCGAGCCCCTTCCCGAAGACCTGCAGTGTGGCCGGAGTTCTGGGTGAGGAAGGCCGCAGTAAGAAGGGCCTGCTGAAGTGGAGAAGGAGTGAGAGCTGGGAAACCACTGGAGACAATAGCCCGGCAATGATCCCAGCCGGAGGGGAAGGACCCAAACTGCGGCAGGGCCAAGAGCTTGGGGAGAAGACACTGAGCTACAGGGCTGTATCTGATCTGGGTCTCAGTGGGCTCAGCAACCAGGGAGACGTTGGGGGAGACACGGGGGACGGAAGGCCCGAGGAGAATGCTGAAGTCCTAGACCAAGATGATGATGATAGTGCATTGATAGAGAAGGTTGGCCGGAAGGGGGAGGAGAAGGGGAGGTGACTGAGAGAAAGGAGGCATGCTTTGCATGTTGGACGTGATGGTTTTGATATGCCAAAGAGACATTAGTTAAAGGTTTTCAATCAGAAGAAATGCTTCTTGTGGCATTTACTGTATTTTGCCACATATAATGCGCACCAATATTTTTGTGCGAATTATAACGGGATTACTATACCTATTAATATACCCATGGTATGTAACACCTATACTCATGCATAATGTGCATCCTTTCTTTTCCCTCAAAAATTTGGGCAAAAAAGTGCACATTAGACATGGCAAAACATGGTAATTCACATCTCTTTGCCACTCATTGCTCTGTGGAGTGCTGAGGGGCTCTGAAGCTGAAAGGCTGTGTACCTTGGGCAAGTTCACAAACCCTTTCGTGCCTCAGTCTTTACATTTGTAAATTAGCCCATCTTAGTCCATCGCAGTGAGGAGTAATTAAATGAATTAATACACTAAAGTATCTCGTCATGATATCTGTCTATTTGCAATTTTGAGGTCCTTGCAGACAGAGGCCTCAACTGAAATGTCTTGATGTAATACTTCCCACAAAGCAGGTACCACAGAAAACATGTTGTTCATAAAGGTGGATGCGTGGGCCCTTTGGGACGCTGCGTGTGGATGCACACGGATATCTTACCCCTTTACAAATTTTCGTCCCTTCCCCTCTCCTTTTTTCTAAGTTGATGACTTGAAGGTAACGGCAATCAGTGCTCATTGTTCTGTCAGCCTAGGCTTGTCTGCAGGCCGCTCTGATAACCCAGCCTGGCGGTTGGATAAATCCACTCTCCCTGAGGGGTGTTACTGCCCCTCTGAGCCCAAGGATGCCTGTCCATGTGAAGATTCTTTCATCCACTGAACAAAGGTCACCTGTGAGCCTATCAATAATTATGACAATCACTTTCATTTCCTGAGGCCAGGCATCAAGCTGAGTTCCACGAAGAACAAGACTCCACCTGGCTCTAGAGCTCACAGTCTTGTCAGGGAGGAGATAAAAAACAAAGGCAATAGTAATAGTGTGACTCATATATGTGACAACAGAGGTGGCACCGGGGGCTGGGGTGCTCAGAGGAGAGCGAAGCACCCCAGTCTGATTTCTTGAGAGCTGAGTCCTTCCGCGAGAGGATCGAAACAAGTGGCAGCCCAGAATAAACCCCCACGCTGCCCCTAACACTGTGTACCATTTCCTTCCACGACTGGAGTGGCCTTGGCACCAGCAGTCAGAGTCAAGGCTGGGAGCAAAATGAGGCAAAGGCCTGGGCACATGTGCAAAAGGGACTTCAAGGCTGGGCTCAAATCTGAGCCCATTTCCCTAGAAGCAGATTTTGAGCAAAGGGCTGAGTATGCCTGATTTATCGAGGGAATGCTCCTCAGGGAAAGCTGACAGGGAAAGGAGGAAAGAAAATCAGGGAAGGAGAAAGAGCAGAGCAAGGTTGTGGTTTCAGATAAAGTCTCATCTTTGCCTGAACCTCAGGGTCAGGGGATGAAGGAACTCTGCTCAAGCACGGCACTCCCTCAGCCGACTCAGCCGAGACCAGCAGCTTCGAGCTGTCACCGACCCACAGTGACAGCACCTGGGTGGAAACACTGGCCTGGTAAAGAAGATCTGGGCAGGACATCAACATTGCCAGGCACAGGACCAGCATCAGGTCTACTGTCCCCGAGATCACCTTGGTCTATGTGTGACCTCTTAGGGATATACTTTGTGAACCAGGGGGAGCCGATGGGCTCGCTGAAGAACCTGTCTGTGCTCGGTGTGGAGCACTGAGTCTTTCCACAATGCTGTTGCCAAGCACGTCTCCCTCCTCCTGGGTGCACCTGTGTGTGCCTATAAAACATGACTTTGGGTGGTAGGGACGAGCTGGTTTGCCCCACACAATTTTGTAGGAACACCCTGGGTGACCGGGGGCCATGGTTTACACATCGTCACC
The DNA here is from genome assembly GCA_004024845.1 of Tonatia bakeri. Classification (NCBI taxonomy): domain Eukaryota; kingdom Metazoa; phylum Chordata; class Mammalia; order Chiroptera; family Phyllostomidae; genus Tonatia; species Tonatia bakeri. The sequence continues at coordinate 371,293 of PVIA01000541.1, read as the reverse complement.
CACGGATTATCAGCCACGAACTCAAAGGTGCAGGAGGAGGAGGCCAAACGTTCTCACCCACCAAGCCAGCCTGGCTTCCTCCGGCAACTGTGAGTCATCCGGCGTTCATTCAATTTGCTCCCTTTTCTGCTTACCTCATCTAGAATCTGCTTCTGTTGTTTGCATTGAAGATCCTGGTGGATACGGGCAGTAAAGCAGCTCCCGGTTTTCACATTTTAAGTAGTGGTGTGGCAAAAACGTTATAATTTTGTGCATTTTGCTGGATTAGTTCCTTGAGACTAATTCCTAGAAGCAGAATTGCTGGATCAAAAGATCTGCAAAAGTGTAAGGCTTAAGGTTTCTGTTGCCAAATTGTCCAGGGGCCTCGTGTTGCTCAGAGAAGGAATTGGACCAAATGTGCTGGGCCTTAACCAGCTCTGAGAGCTGCAGAACCTCTCAAGGTGGGTGGCTCTATATCCATCTCACAGATGAGCAACTCAGAGGCTGAGAGCTCTGTACTTTGTCCCAAGTCTCAAAGCTGCTAGAGATTTGAACCCAGATGTGGGGGATATTCTATTTGTCCCTCCAGACCCAGTCACCACTCTCTTCCAGGGGTGACTCAGTTTATGGCCCCCACCATGCCTGCCCCCCTGCCTTTAGCTCCTCTTAGCTTCACCTGGAGAGGCACAGCTACAGTTGAGAGAATGGAGAAGGGCCAGGTCACAGTGCTGGTTCCTGGCTTCCTCCCTGCAGGTCGTGCTGGTTGACCGAGTGCCCCACCAGAGATCAACCTCCCTGTCTCTGGGCTGGGCACTCCTCCCTCCACTAGCCTCCTTCAGGTCTAGGGGCCAGAGCCACTCTCTGCTGCTGCTCCCACAGGTTTCTGTAGGATCCCTTGTGGACTTCCCTTGACCCTGCCCGCCTTTGGCAAATAGTCCCTAGGGTCTCCACCACTTTCCTGTTGGGATACTGATGATAGACCTGGTCTGCTCAGAGCCAAAGTGCACATTTTTCTATCACCTCATATCGCACAGACACCCCTTTCATGCACCAGCCCCAGTAACTCTGGCTCCCAGGCACATATCGCGTTTCGTGACCAGCGCTTACAGGCCCCACCAACCAGCTGGTCAGAATGCGCTCCAAAGAGCCCTGGAATGAGAGTCCAGACGCCAGGCTTGCTGCATGACCTTGGGCACATTCCTCTAGCTCTCCGGTTCTCTGAACTTCAGTTTCCTCATCTGAACGGTGAGGAGCTGGACTAGAAAGTTTCAAAGGTCAGATGTCCCAGGACAAAGAGGAGAGACAGACAAGCGCACCCAGCAGAGATGAAATGTGCACGTGCTCTTCACTGACATCTGCGAACCAGTGCGCAGTTCTGTGAGCGGAGAGAAGGGAGCCCTCCACCAGCCAGAGTGCTGGGACCCCGTGTTCGCGTGCATTTAGAACCTTCGCTGTTTGCGCTTGGCCAGCTTTGGGTGGCAAAACAATCTATTCTCGGTGGAAATTCTGACTTATTTTTCCAGCTGGCCTGCCAGTTGCCAAGAAATGTCATCTGAATATCATTATTTAATCGAAGATTAGTCTACGCCTGTGACATAGGCTGTAACTATTATCTTCTTTGATTCTTTACAGAAGCACACATTTTCTTCACAGATTAGACCTTGCATTTAGAGAGGTAAAGACTGCCTCCTCAGACCGAATGGCCCAGAGTGTGGTGCAGTGATGCCCTGGGACTGTGGCCATCTGGATCTGTGCATGTGTGAGGGCGGGTGTGAGCGGGAGCATGTGCATGTGAGTACGAGTGAGGAAGAGACTTTAAGGGTATTAAAGGGACCCAGAGAGGATCTGCCCTGGTCGCTGGTCACTCCAGCATGGCCTCCCACCCTAGCAGCTGATTTCCAGTGTTTGTTTTCAGATTAGAGCACGTGTGAAACCAAATCCGGCCAAGCTTGCCGGGAGGTATGGGGATGGACCAGACACTGCTCGCAAGTCAGTCTCAGTCATGCTGCAGATCTCCCAGGTAAAGCAGCCCAGGAGGGGGCAGGGAGGGCACCAGTTCAAGCTGTAAATGCTGGCTTGGGTGCTGGAAAACTCGACTGCCTGGCCTTAGAAGGCCCCCACTTAGCCCTGGAATGTCTCCAACCTTCTCAAGCACATGTGACATCCAAGCTAGCCTCTCATTTATTGCTTTCAGGGCTTCCTAGGACAAGTTTTCCACTGGCCTTGGTTTAGCCAGCTGAGGTGATAACATTTTATTTTGGTTTTCCTCTCAGGTTGCTCCCAAGGAAGCAGGCCCTGACCTACGCTCCGAGTGGAGCTCATTACAGGGCAGGACTCGCTCTGTTGTTCACGAAGTGCCTTTGGATTCTTCCGTCTTTTCCAGCCTCTTGGCCTCCGTGTGATCCAAGTTACGGTCAAACATCTAACACTGCCACTCCCAGCCTGTTGACTAACTGATCATCTGCCAGAAAAGAGGAGCCCAGGGGCGAGACCCTGGGCTCCAGGGCAGCTGACTCTTTTCCAGTACACTGGGGGGGGGGGGGTCGGGAGGTCACTGGTTTCATTTGTACAAGTTGGGGTGACAGAAAAACTGGGCCTAACAACCAGAAATTCTCAGATACAGCCTATTTAAGCCCCCCTCCACTTCCATTGTCTAAACTTTTTCTCTTTCCAAAGCCACTCCATGGTCACGTTAACTCAGGGGCGAGGAGAACCACACCCAGCAGGACAATCATGCCCACATCTCTGGCCCTTGGCCTGGTGCCTGGCATGTCATAGAGACACCTTTTGCATGTATTCATGGCACGTGTGAGTGGGTGGCGTGAGGTGGATGAAGATGGAAGCCAGAGTAAATCCTCGTGAACGTCTTCTCTGGAAGGGTGAAGTAGGGAGAAGTCCTTCTCCTGTGTGTTACACTGTATGAATGTTTGTTACACAGATGTAAATGTTTCTCACTCTGCTAAGTGAGCCAGCCTTCAGATCAAACTGGAAACATCCTTTCTGTCTCCTCTAGGTGGATAAATGAGAGCTGGAAGAGAAAGAGAGAAAAATAGGGAAGACTTAACTGAGGGGAGGGTCAGACCTCAATCCTCGTTTGAGCTCTATGTACATTGCAGTCCCTTTCCCAGACTGCTTCGCTCAGCCCTCAGCCTGGCGCTCCCCCAGCACTGACGGGGAAGATGACTACAGGGAGAGGATAACCAGAAGCCCAAGCAGATTTTTTCTGGTCCAGTTGCTAAGAGTAGAGTGACTCATAAGGACTCCAGACAAGGATGACAATGGAAAAGGAGTTTGGCGGATCACAGGAGGGGCTAGGGGAAAGAAGGGGGACCCTGGAGGTTGGGAGAGAATGGGAAACATGTTTTGTAAGATTTCCAAGATTTTTGGGGGCTGTTGTTAAGGACTTTTTCATAAGACCTGTTATCCTGCTGGGGTTTACATCACTATTTGATCTAAGCCCCAACAGGACGACTACATCTGCTACTAAGCTGTGTTGTAAATGTCTTTAATTTTTATATTTCATCTGAAGGGAGTTGTTAAAGCGAGTTTACAGGGTGATGGCTCTTTGAATAAAGGCCATCAATACTGGAGCAGAGCTCTGTATGACACTTAATTTTTGCTCTAATAAGCCCTCCTAAAACATTACAAGATTTAGGAAGTTTTTTTTTCTTTTTTCTTTTTCCCTTTAACTTCCCTCCGCTCTGTGCATTATTCCTCTCTCAGCCTCTTGCGCTCTCCTTTCTTGCTTCTCTTAAAGGACATATTTGAAGAGAACATTTTTGCCCAGATGACACCACTTCTCTTTTCACCGCCAGCCAGATGTGCTCTTGACTTCTGAATAGGAGAAATGTTTCTTTGAAGTATTTCAAAGACTTTGCTTTTATTTAGAATGTTCCCTCTTTTCTCTCTCTCCCTCATGTTTAACTGGTTGGGAAGCCCCAGGATGGGTTTTCACAGGGGCCTCTTTTCTTTTCCTGGGGCATAAAAGGAGTGGGATCAGAGGCACTCTGCTCCCAGAGAGCCTTCTGTTTTCTTCCCCAATGATTCCGAGTATTTTCTGGCAGAGCCGCCGTCCCCAGGAGCAGAAAGAAGATGGCTTTGGTTTTGCTCTGGAAGCTCAGTTATCAGACGAGCAGGATGGCTCTGTCAGGGGTATGAGGACAGAAAGCACACTCATCCTATCCCTGACCATCTCCCTACTCACCACAAAGGTGGGCAAAATGGGCTTTCTCTCTCCTGGCCATGGTGCATCCATGCATGCTCAGCCGCTTTTGCATTGCCTCAAAATGTTGTTAAAACAAAGGCCAGTAAGGGGAACTCAGGGGGCACACCAGCCTGGCATCCAGGATACAGACCGGAAGCTCCGCTGAGAGCACCAAGAGAGCCTGTGCCCCTCTATCCGCCCCAGCACCACAGTACTGAGTGCTGCTCAGTGAGTCTGGGATGGCTCCTATCTTGCAATGAGGACTGGCAAAGAGCTAGTGCTTCAGGAGGCGGCAGTGACAGAAAGCAGGAAGGCTCGGTTGCAGAACAAGCTAGCCTGCAGCCTGACACATTAGTGCGAAAGGTGGGAGTGTGAAGTCCTGGTTCAGGTCCTTGCTGCGTGCTGACTAGCTGTGTCTTCCCCAGTGGAATGTAAGTTCTGGGAAAGCGCGTCCCAAGGGTCAGGGTTAAGAACAAGGCCTGGGACTCGCAGGGCACCCAGTAAATATTTGCTGCCCGCGTGAATATGTCTGTCAATAGCCATGATTTTCTTGGAGAGAAGTGTGTTCTAGACTCGGGAAGAAGAAGTTTGGTCTTAGAGTGTTTTCAGAGAAAACAGTTATTAGGGGTTCTCAGGAGACCTCTTACACCATGAAAATATTTGTAGTTCTAAAAACCTCTGAGGTTGTTGAGGAAGATAAATAGTTTCAGATTTGGGAATTTTGTTTTTATTTTAGACAAAAATGTATTCATTAAAACTGAGGAGTGTGTGTAGGTGTGTGCGTGTGTGTGCATGTGTGAACTGATTTTTGTTTGACCTCTGTGAAGTGTGTTCACTACCACAGATAATCATAGTCAGGGTCCCCTTGGAGTGACTCCGAAAGACCAAAACTCTAAGGCAGAATCAATCAGGTTCAAGGCACTCCACCACCTGTGTGCCTGAAGTTATAATGCCACCCTACAAGTGACCAGCTGGGGCTAGAAACACTTTATTTGCACTGTTCTGTTCTAATTCACAGAAACTAGCCCTGTGCCTACACACAGTAGTTCAATAAATTGCTGAAAGAATACACAAAAAATGAGTCAACAGATCAGAGACTTAATAGGAAGGAAGCTTATTACGCTATTGTGTGTGCTAGCCCACTGAGTATTTAAAACTGTTATTTTAAGAATATTCTGATTTTATAGCTCTAGAGAAGGTCTCTGGAATCTGCATTTCAATAAGAGCACAAGGGGATTCTAGTGCAAGAGATCTGCAAACCACATTTTGAGAAACACTGAGGTATATGAATATGTGCATATGTGTTTGCGAGCCGTCTTCGTGTATGAGTGAAATGCATTGGTAGTTTGGGTCACTGGTGTGTAAGCCTTTCCAGTGATGGCAAATACACTTTATCTCACTTGTCAACACCAATACATTCGTGGGGGCTGTCCGGAGGACTGCTTTAAGTAGGTCTCTGAGGCCACATCTGGACCGCACGGGAAAAAGTCCTGTGATTGATGGCGACGTCTGCCGCAGGACCGAGGAGGGAGCGTGGCGGCCTGTGTGCCAGGTGTCTGCCATCACTGCCAGCCCCTTGTTCAGAGACACAGAACTGGGACGTGGAGATGGAGATCAAAGGATCATGGGAGTCTCGATCCTGCCGGCAACCAGAACTGACGTCACCTGTTGACTTCCTCAGGTGACTTTGTGGCAAAAGAAAATGAAATCAAGATGTCTGGTAAAAGGCGTCACCACACAGGAAATCACGAGCTGTGGTAGGGAACAGTCGATGTCTCCGCGTCCACAGCCTCATTGCTCCCTGCAATGGGACCTTGATTCCCCTTCCAGAGTGTACGCCTTCTCTGTGTCTTCCAAGCCCATTCGATCTGCGTGGCAATGCCACACTCCGTATTCCAGGGCGGGTGCTGATGTGCTCGGGCCAAGCATCACAGTTTACCTCCCCGAGAAGAGGAATCGGAGAAAGGTTGCCAGGATGGTGTGGGCTCGAGGAAGATCCTCCCCTGCCTTGAGGAGTGGGACGAGGGCATGAAACTGGAAACAGCTAGAGTAGTTTTGTTACCCCAAGACAAGAAACTCCAGAGGCTAAGGAGGCCGCCGCAAGCAGCCCGGAGGTGGAGCTGAAACCAGCGGGCGAACCAGAGGGAAGGAGAGGACCCAGGTCCTGGGCAACATCATCCCGGCCACTGGACCAAGTCTGACCTAGTGTCCACCTACCACCAGGCCCTTCAGTTATGTGAACAATGATGTTTCTTCATTGAACATCTAGTTAGTTGGTCATTGCCATTGGAGGAGGCCTAACTATCAGTTCTCTGAGGGGAGAATGGAGGTTCAGGGGATGCGGCCTGGTCCGTGGCAGGTGGAAACGACCGTGGCCCAGACCGGAGGCCCCGCCTGGTGCCCACACGTGCCCTCTCTGTGGGCACGGGACGTCGCTTTGTTCCTTCCATGCTTCTGCCACCATGTCTGTCGCACAAGCTTTTCATTGCAGGATGAAAGGAAGCAGAAAGGAGACGACCCCACAAGGCGGTGTGCTTGGGCTGCCATCCTGGAGCTCTGCTGTCAGCACCTGGACCTCCCGGGGGACTGTGCGGTGACGCCTGGGCTTTAATTAGTTACACTGGGAAAGGTCTTTGAAGGTGAAAATCACTGAACATCAGTATTTTGATTCTTTTGAACTTAGGAGCATGTTATTACATATATAAAATAAAAAATCAATAGCCACTGAATTATCTAAAGTAAAAGTTGGCTCACACATCGACATACAGATATACAATGATAACGTTCATGTCATTGAATTTAAACTTATGTATTTTAACACGTCCTATTGTAGGGCTTTCAGAACTAGAATACTTTATTACTTAGCCATTTTTCTACAGTGCCAGCTAAAACAAAAGAATATGTTTCTACTTAACCCTTCACTTGTCAGTTTGGGGTTTGTTTATTCAAAAATCACACCTATAGAAAGCACTGAATAAAAAACCTCTCTGGAACATAAAGGCACGGGCCTCTGTTGTGGGTTGTTTTTCTCTTCTTTCCCTTCCCTCCAAATGGTTATCATTTTTCTTTTAAATTAAAGGTGAAATTGATGAGAATTAGACTGCGCAAGTTTAAAAAGCAATCGCTTATATAATGACATTCAAATAGATCATTTGGTATCATGTAAATGCCAGCAGGGGGTCATTTTTCAAGACACCACCTATGTTCAACAGGGTCCAGTGCAGAGACAGGGCGTCCAGCTTTGCCGCACAGAGCCCCCTCACTCTCTCTGCATCCCTGAGCAGGAACACCGCTCATCAGGACATCGTCTGCTGCCCGTGTGTGAGTAGGTATGCGTGTGCGCACATGGGCGCTGGGGGAAGGTGGATGGGCGGAAGGACACAGCACATCTTCTTCTTAAAATGATACTGTTAATTGCTTTGGTTTGAAAAAAAATATTAAGCTTAAGCAAAAAAAGAGTCCCTAAACACAAAACCATTGCTTGCCTTCCTCTCAGAATTTGGTCTCTAGGTCTAGAAGCCGCCCCTGCTCTTTTCCTCTCTCCACCAAATCATGCCGTCTGGCTTCCACCTTATGAAATACTATTGACCAGTTTGAAACACAAAAGGGCTGTAAATTAATGCATGCAAGGTTGTCTCCCATTGGATGGTTGGGGCTAGAAAGCCACAGCTTTTACAATGTTAAATATTTATGGTTATCATTTCAACCAAAATATGAACATGCACAAAGAAGAACATGATGCAGACCACACTGAAAATGCCAGCCTTGCTTACCGTGTCAAGGATAAACTTTAGAAACATATGGCCTGTGCAGAGATGCCCCTTGGATGTGAGCTTAAAAAGATCCCAGAAGAGAAACCGCCCCACAGCCAACAACAGGAGAGAGAAGCCATGTCCCCTGGAGGAACAAGTCCTATTTCCAAGTTGAGAAATGAGTGGCTCATTTAAATTATCTACCTTTACACCCTTAAATCTGGCTGAGTTCTTCTGACTCTCCCCCCTACCCACACCCACCCAATGGAAATGAAAGTCACTCATCAAGTATTCTTCTAAAAGTCATTGGTAGGGATCATTGATTGCAGGCAATGATTGTTTTGTCTTTGCTATCATTATTGCTGGAATTGTAAATGCCTAAAGCTAAATACTTGAGATTTGTTGTTAAGTACAGGTCTCTCAGCAATTACAGGTTTGTGAAAGCTGGAAGATATTTTTAACATGGAATAACATTGTAGAGGATGAAACTGAATTCTCTTTTGGACTATATTACCATGAGGAAGTGCATTTACTTTCTAAGTCTTGGAAAGAAACACAAAATAACCTCATATTCTGTTTCCATGGTCAAAAATGTTAGAAAGAAAGATCAATAAATTCACAAAGTAGTTTGAAACCAAAAGGTGGGCAGGTGAGTTTAGAAAACACTGCAAAGGGATAGCATCGCAAGGACATTCCCGAGACAGCTGCGTGCCGCAAGGAGTGGCCCTGCAGTGCAAGCACTGTGACACTTCACCAACACGGTTTCTGCCTGAAAGAGACTTCAAAACCTCTGAGCCCAAGGTCACACATAATTATTTGATCTTAATCTTAAATGAAAAAAAAAGCATTTATGGCAGTTTACAAGGATGTAAGTGGTGGTCCAAGATTATATAACTCATATAATTTTTAAAATTTGAGACAAAAGGAAATAATAACAAGGAAGTGGAATGGAGTCCAGCGGCACGATTGCGCATTAAACACCTGCCACTAGGAATGCAAGGTTGGGCTACAGGTGGGTTACAAGTTTGGCTCTGAGCTTCCTAGCAGCCACCATGAGGAGGGAAATATGAAAGGTCCTAGGATTTAGTGTCTGTAAAGTAAAAATAAACCAGTTGTTCAAGAAAGCAATATAGCCATTCTTGTCAAATAGCTCTCCTGAGGGTCCTTGTAAAATCGTAAAAGTCATATTCTGCGGCATCCTTGATTACAGCAATAAGTTTCATAGTCTGTCTCTTAGGAGAAGATGAGGCCAAGTATTTGGTCAAGGGCACCCAAGTAACTGGGCTTCTGCAGAAGCTTTCAAGGTCTGTCTGTGGGTCAGAGTTGGGGAATTAGGCCTAGACTCTGAGCATTATAGTCCAAAATCACTTCCTCTTCTTCTAAGCACAAGTGCAGTTGGACACACAGAACTTGGCCAAGTTCTCCAATAACAGCTTTTCAGAGGTCAGGCATTTCCGTAGTGTAGACACACCTCACCTTTCAGGGTATGTCCTCTGTAGAACCGTGTGTTAGCCCTCACCAAGACGGCGGTGATGGTTTTGTGGAGGCCTCACTCCCCTATTATTGATTAATGGGTTAAGTTTGCCCCACACTTAGGATGATATATTACTTTGTTTGCCAAATCTGAAAGGGCTTTCCTTTTTCATACCATGCCATAAAAGGGCTTTTCTAAGAATAAACATGGGAATTAAAATGCATCTATTATTTGTCTGTCAGATCTGTGCCTTCTTCTGAGCTATCAGTGCCCCCCATTTAGGAAGTGTGCCTTGTCCTCCTTTAAACCCTGCAGTTGCAGTGGAGGCCTGCAGCCCTTCGGCCAAGCTGATTTGCCTAGAAGTGCTGTAGGATCCAAACTGGGCCAATACGAATTCTTCCCTGGAATGTTTCAAAGGGGAACTGAGGAAAAGTATCAGGCCCTGTGTGGTGGTGAGGTGGCTGGAGGCCCAGGAGCTCCCGGCACCCACGCTGTCCGCTGTGTGAAGGCAGCCACTGTGCTCAGGAGGAGGTGGCTCCAAAGTGGAGAGAGACAGAGGCGAGGGACAGAGCAGCAGTCCTGGCTGCGTCTTACCCCTGGGTTCCTGGGCATCTCTCAGGCCTTTTGTGACACCCTCGTCGCCAGGAAAGTTGGATTTCCACCACTTGCAGCCAGAAGTCTTGACGCGGGCATGCCTCTCCCTTTCTTTAAAAATCTTCTTCCATGTTTGCGTAAACTCAAGTAAGCAGATTGTCCTAAAGCCCGCGCCCCCCCTCTGACCCCATCCCAGAAATATTTCATAGACACTCCCCAGAGGGGGCCTGTTTGTTGGGAGACAGCTGGGTTCACGTAGTGTGTTCTCCAGGATTGTAGAAATAATAAAACGGACAAGAGGAGTCCTTCCAGGCTGTGAGCATGAGCCGGGCTGCACCCTCTACCAGTTCCAGCCCCAGACTGACATCTAACACAGCTTTTCTGTGTCACACACAGAATCACAGAGCTCCCTGACCTTGAAGTATTTCTAGCAAGTGTTTAATCAAAGCTGTTTGGCAGCTTATATGATTTAGAGCCAGTTAAGTCTGAACCAACAGTCAAACGAGTGTTTTCATAGCCATTATAAATTGGGACAGTCTCCCCTTAAGAACTGTGTCTTTCCAGCTCTCAGTTACAAAGTACGGATGGGAGCCCAGATTTTCGTGTTGGGTGGTGTGAGTTGATTGGGACATGGAAATTCATGCATCAAGAACCTGCTCTGGAGTCCAGGCAAACACATTAGTAACTTTCTGAAATTGAGGTTAGTAACTGAGAACTGGATCCTTTTCATAATGTACCATATTTCATCAATTCCAGCATTTTAACATCCTTGATAAGAAAAGGAAATTGACACTGGATGGGCTACTATAATTGACAGCAGTATGTTTTCTTTCTTAATGATACATAAAATGATAGGCTATCTTATAATTAATGGTATATATTTTTTGATAAAGTATGATATCTAACCAGAATGGCCCATTTTTTTGTCATTGTATTTTCAAATAAATTACTTACTTTTCTCCTCACACAAACTCTGTGCTATAGGAGGATTTCAGAGAGGTCGCAACCTGGGCCTCCAGCCCCATGCTGGCTGTCATTGGCAGAGCCGGGCTTGGAACCTGGTGCTCTGGAATCCCGTGCAGGGTTCTGCACACCGGACAAGGCTCAGAGGCTCCAGATGAAAAGCATAAACAACCAGAGCTCTCTAGCTATCCCCAAATGTATTTGGTTTTACTATTTCCAGGCATTTCTAATAAAATTGGAGTAGGAGTGGGGAGAAACAATAATTGACAACATGAAGGAATCAGTCTTTGTACCACAGAATGACCAGACATTCACTAAGAATTTGGGGCATGTACCCTACCCCTACCAGGGCCCAACCTCGCTGCCTTCTTTCGGAGTCCTTTGTTGGATGCCAGGACAGGAAACGAGATTGTGAGTCTCAACCTGCAGTGGACACGGCTGCTTGATCCTGCTCTCCTGGGAGATTCTGTGTCCTTCACACAGAACACCCCAGACAGCCACTGCCAATCAGTCAGCCCGTGAGATGAACCCTTCTGCCAGCCCGCCCCTCAGCATCGAGTGCCACCCCCACGGCCCTCTGTGATCTGGACACAGTGTCCCTGTCTCATCTCATCTCCCACCACTTCCCAAATCCTCGCCGCGTCAAATGGAGCTGCTCACCATCTCTAGGTACATGCTGGATTTTCAGTCACTGTGCTCCCAAGAAACTCATCACTTCTTTTCCTGTTCATTTGTCCATTTACAGCCCCAACTGAGACAACTTTGCTCCATGTGCAGTGAGCCTTCCACCTCCTGTCACATTTGTTCCATAATATTAGGGTATTGTGGAACAATACCCTCCATTATGTTTAATTCTCCCCCCTAAATAAAATGACACTAACAACCCCTAAGGGAGGTGCCCCTGAACAGGTGGGTGCTCTAGGAAGGGGCCGTAGCACATGGTGGAGGGCAGGGGGTCCAGGGGCCAGCGTGATGCAGGCCAAGTCCTGGCTCTGCAACTTAACCACCCATAAGACCTCAGACAAGAGACTTAACTTCTCTCCACCTCCATATTATCACCTACAAAAAAATGGGATGATAACAGAACCTGTCACAGAGGGATTTCATGAGGGTTCATTAAAATAATGCGAAGAAAGAACATAGTGCAGTGCCTGGCACGTAGTAAAGCCTGACAGATTCCATTTACTATCATTATTGGGCTTCTCTCCTGCTCTGCGCTGGGTCCTACAAGAATTTTAGGACTTGAGGAAACAAGAGATCGGTCTGGTCCTTCACCTTTGATGGCCATCACCGTGGTCATCCTGCCTCCTACTATCAGTGCCACAGGTGAGCAGCGGTCCTCTGCCCCCTCCCAGAGCAGGCTCCCGAAGCCTGGTGCTCAATCAACCTTGCGCCCCTGTCCCATGAAGGACAGTAGGGGAGTGGACGAAATTCCCAGCCCTCAGGCCATCAGCCTGTTATTCTGTCCCTACCTCCCGCACATTTACTGCAAGCTCCAGCTGCAACCCCTACTGCACAAGTCCCTCTCAGGTCCCTGGTGACCTTGTGTGGGGATTACAGCACAGTTAAATGTTTTAGGGCTAGATGGAAGAAATTATGTTTTCATTCTTTTGTGCCTCCTCCAACAGCAAAAATGAATCTCTCACTCAATCATCCTGGCACATCTGCATCCTGTTCTGGGTTAACGTGCTTCTCTCTGTTACTAGAAGAGACACTTCTTGTGGGGCGTATCCATGTGTATGTCAGCATCACTCTCTGGTTTTCCCTTTGTTTTGCTCCAAGTCCTTATTCTATGAGTCTTTGGGGAACTGATTTCCAGTGTCTGGGGCTGGGCGCTGTTTCCCCGAGCTGCTCCGCACCACCAGCCCCCGGCTGACAACGCTGCACTGGGCTCTGCCAGGGAACTGGGCCAGACTAGCTTCCTGTCCCTTAAGCCAGCCTGAAATCCAAGGAGTGTCGCCTACCACCAGTCCCCTGCCCCTTCCTCACCTCGACTTAATGAGCAAATAAGGAAAGAAAATTAAAGCAAAAAAAAAAATTAAACAGCTTTAGCTAAGATCAATAGAATTCTATAAAGCTCTGGGCTGTGGTATTGAGTGAGCCCAGAGTAATCCCCTGCATATTGCATGTTAAGTTAACTTGTAAGAGAAATAATGCTCTTTGCTCAGCCTCCCACCTTCCCCTCCATTGCGAATAAGGAAGCAAGAAACACAAATTAAAACAACGTTGATTTAGTTTTTAAAGGGAGTGCCCAGGAGCGTTTTTCTGCATGGCCAACCGAAGCTTCCCGCCCAGCTGCACCATGCCTCTTTCTCTGCACAACACAAAGAGAATATTTGATCCCCAGAACTCAGACCCGCTAGTGGGGTTGTATTTTGTGTTTAGCTTTTGTTTCTTTTATGCTTTCCTTTGGATTTCAAATTTTTAAACACCAACTTGAAAATTCCATTTCCAGTGAAAGGCCTCTACCCCACTCCAGCGGGGTTCCCTGGAATCATTAGTCCCAATACAGAGCCACATGTGATCTAGACGCAGGGCTCACAAGAAGCAGGTGGGGAAGGTGCCTGAGTACGCACAGGTACAGTGTGTCTTTCATGGGCTCGGGTACCCCTGGGGGAGGCAGAGCTCTGGGAATTAGGTCTTCAGTTTTGTTTTTGACAATTCAGCCACCTGCTCCATTCCTGCAGATGCCACACTTCAACTCCAACCAGGGCAGGCGTGGGGAGCCATTCAAGCCCACGTGATCAATCCTTGTGAAACAGGGGCACTCAAGGCCATGGTGAGAGACAACCCCGGCTTTAAGCAAGGGTGGAGGACTCAGGCAGACCTGTGTTTAACCCCAACTCCACCACTAATTAGCTGCACAACCTTAACCAAGTTATTTGACCTCTCCAAACCTCAGTCTCCCATCTTTAAGACAGAAATCACAATGTCTCCCTTACAGAATGGCACTGAAGATTAAGAATGCCAGTCACTAAGTGAATGCTCAGTAAACCTTGGCTTCCTTCTAAAGGGAAAGCCCTGGGAGTTCTGGCCAAGTTGGAGGTGTGGGTAGAAACCCTTCGATTCCTCACATGGCCAAAAGGAGGGTAACAACCAAGCTAAAATCAATAACAACCGTAAGTGCCAGAAAATCAAACTGCATGGAACTCCGACAACCACAGAATTAAAGAAACAGTCAAACAGATCAACTAAACTGGTAAGACAGGTGAACGGAGAGAGCCCGGGTCCAGGTGGCAACCTTGCAGGCAGGACTGGCTATGGTGAGGCAGTGGACCTCTCCAGTGGGACTGACTGGACGGGAAACTGAGACTCAGAGCTGACTGTGGATTATGGTGGGGGTTGCCGCAGTGGGAGAAACCCCCAGTTTCACAGGAGAGTTCATTGGAAAATGGGCTAGAGCCGAGCAGGTGAGCTGCATTGCCTCTATGGCCCCTCCCCCATTGGCAGCTTCTCAGCACAGCAAGGAGGGTTGCCCCGCCCAGGTGAATACCTAAGGCCCCGCCCCCTTACAACTTAACAAGTTCACTGAGACAAAGAAATATGGCCCAAATGAAAGAACAGAGCAAAACTCCAGCACAGAGAGCTAAGTGATAAGGAGATAGCCAATCTGTCTAATGGAGAATTTAAAGCCCTAGTAATCAGAAGAACTGATTGAGCTTGGTCCAAAAATGAAAGAATAAATGAAAGATACCCAAAGTGAAATAAAGCAAAATATTCAGGGAACCAACAGTAACAAGAAGGAAACCAGGACTCAAATCAATGATTTGGAGCAAACAGATGAAATAAACATCCAACTGGAACAGAATGAAGAAACAAGAATTCAAAAAAATGAAGAGAGGCTTAGGAACCTCCAGGACAATTTTAAGTGTTCCAATATCTGAATTATAGGGTTGCCAGAAGGAGAAGAACAAGAGCAAGAAATTGAAAATTTATTTGAACAAATAATGAAGGAAAACTTCCCCAATCTGTCAAAGAAAATAGACTTCCAGGAAGTCCAGGAAGCCCAGAGAGTCCCAAAGAAGTTGGACCCAAAGAGGAACACACCAAGGCACATCATCATTAAGTTACCTAAGATGAAAGATAAGGAGAGAATCTTACAAGCAGCAAAAGAAAAGAAGACAGTTACCTACAAAGGAGTTCCCATTAGACTATCAGCTGATTTCTGAAAAGAAACCTGAAAGTCAAGAAGGGGCTGGAAGTATTTGAAGTCATGAAAGGCAAGGACCTACATCCAAGATTGCTCTATCCAGCAAAGCTTTCATTTAGAATGGAAGGGCAGATAAAGTGCTTCCCAGTAAAGTGCTTCCCAGATAAGGTCAAATTAAAGGAGTTCATCATCACCAAGACCTTATTTTATGAAATGTTAAAGGGACTTGTCTAAGAAAATGAAGAAGATCAAAAACTATAAACAGTAAAATGACAATAAACTCACGACTATCAACAAATAAACCTAAAAAAAAATGAAAACAAAAACTAAGCAAACAACTAGAACAGGAACAGAATCAGAGAAATGGATATCACATGGAGGGTTTTCAGTGGGGACGGGGAAGGGAGGAATGGGGGAAAAGATACGGGGAAGAAGAAGCATAATTGGTAGGCATAAAATAGATGGGGAGAGGTAAAAAATGGTATAGGAAACAGAGAACTCAAAGAACTTGTGTGTATAACCCATGGATGTGAACTAAGAGGGAGGAATACTGGAGGGTTGGGGGGTGCAGGGTGGAGGGGGCATAAAAGGGGAAAAATTTGGAAAACTAATAGCATAATCAATAAAGTAAACTCTAAAAAATAAGGAAATAAAGGGAAAGCCCTGCAGTCCTGGGGAGGGTCAGCCACAGGGAGACTGCAGACTGAATTCTGAATTCATTTCTGAATCCCCCACATGTAACACCTTAAACAAAGATAACTTTTTTACTTTTCGCTACAAAAAAAACCAAAATTCCTGTTTATAAATAATTTTTTTCATAGGAGGAAATTAAGTGTTGTTGACTGTAGAGTATTTAGGGAACACAGGTAATCAAGAGCAGGAAATAAACACCATCCATGGTCTTGCCGACTAGAAAGGGCAGCCATTGACCTTCCGGGGCACAGCTTTCTGGCGGTTGTCAGCTTGTCTGCAGAGATTAGATATTTGTGGAAGCAAAGTGTGGCCATCCTGAAACACTTTTATGTAACCTGTTTTGCTTATTTAATTAATGTATCGTGGGTATCTTTCCATGTCATTCAATGTCCTTATCCTAAGCACGTTAAGAGTTGAATAATACTCCATTGACTCAGTATATCTTAATTTACTTAACTGGGCTCCTTCTTGGATATTCAGGCTATTTGCCATGTGCCCCTTTTATTGATGACACTGTGATGGATACCTTCAACCTATCTTTGTGACCAGATTTGAATGCTATCTAAAACTAAATTCCTACAAGTGAAATCGCTGAGTCAAACACTCTGGAAAACCTAAGGTCCACCAGAAAGGGAGATGGAAATAATGACATCATGGGAACAAACCTCAGGCACAACAGTCACTGGTCTGACCTCCCTTCTCAGACCATCCTGGAGATTGGGAACGAGGGGCGACCTTAGGAGTGGCCATGGCTGGCCTGGGGAAGGGGTGGAGAGGACAATGGGTCAGCATCCGGTCAAGTGCAGTCACCTGGAGCTATTTGACCCCAGGCAAGTTTTTTAATCATAGCGAAGCTCTGGGAACTTTGTAAAGTAAGGATAGTGATATTTTCCCATGTACTTTGGGGGTTGTTATGAGGACCTAACGAATAGATATCTGTGAAAATGCTTTGCCAACAGCAAAGAAATTATGGAGGATTTGATCTACCGGTAGCTCAGGGAAATTGAACAATTTTTTCCAAACCTCCAGAGACAATCTTCTCAGTGTGTGGCTTTGAGCTTTTGTTTGAAATGATGTGAATTCCCAGAACATCAGACACACCCACAGTCAAATGTAAGTAAGTACAGAACACACCCAAGGCCAGGGTGCTGGGAATCCTGGACCCGCCTTCCTTCCACAGCTGCCTGTGTGGTGTGCAAATTACAAACACCACATCACCGACTCCCAAAGCAACAACCTGCACCCCTTGTCCATCTCACCCCGTGTTGTGATGGAGTGGGGGGAAAAGGAGAGGAAAGAGACACAGGCATAGTTGTTCATTTATCCAGGTAGCTTAGGTCATTGGACACATTTCCTGATACCAACCAATTTGCTCTTGGGAGAGCTTCAGTGAAGATGGGTTTCCCTTCTGCAGCCCAAGCCCTGACTCTGTCACAGTGTCATCTGTCCTCCAGGGCACGTTCTTGGGGTTGGGGAGTGTGGGAGGTGTGTCAGAAGAACCCAAGACCAGCAGTGGTGAAATGCAGCTGCTTTCTCTGCTCTGCCACAACCCTGACCTTGGGGTGGGACTGCAGCCTTATTTGGCTCCAAAGAATCCTGTTTTGCCTATGCAGAGCTTTGGTCGCAGTGAGGACATAGCTGGTGGAGAAAATACATTCATTGATAAGTCTGTAGAGGACATTTCCTGAATGTTGGACCAGCACTAACCATTGGGAAAGCAAACATGTGAGGGGCTGCATAGCCTCAAGGAGTGTTTAAGAACTTCCACCTGTGGTCAGAGAAGTCAGAAGAAGCTTTGCCACTTGCCGTATGTGGCACCTGGGGAAGACAGTTGACTTCACTCAGACTCTGTACAGTGGGAATCCAGCAGTGTGCCTCTCAGAGCTGTTGCGATTGGCTGAATATACTGCAGTGACGGCCTTGTTTTTTTCAACCACAGCCTTTCGGCTTATTCCCTTTGTACCCGCCTGCCCCCTTGGCATCTCAGGCTGAGCCCAGAGCATTCCCAGTCCCCTTTAATCATTAGAAGGATTGTCATTCCCAGAAATTGATAAGCTTCAGACCTCTCTAATATTAACACTTCAATTTCTCATGTATTTTAAAGCTCCCTCTTTCCCCAGCTCAGGCTCAGTAACTTGTAGTTCAGGGGCATTTCTTCACTCTCAGAGTCCCTCCCCTGCTTGCTCTGACCCCTCCAAGGCTGCAGTAGGAAGGAGGCATGGAGGTGAGAGGAGCAAAATGGTCCACTGACCAAGCCGGTGCTACAGAGATCCATATGGTAGGTGTTCAAACCCACGGATACTTCACGGCCTTCTTGCAGGACCTTCCCCTTCTGTGGGACCTCTGACTCAGCATGGACGCAGGTGGCCAGGCTGGCCTACAGTGCCACCTCTGCGGGTGCACATCTTCTCCCCCTCCCCTCCCTGTGGAGCTGGCATTGCCCTGGAAAGGATGTCCCGTTGGGCACAGTCCTATCAAGGGGGCTCTGCTCATATGACTGTCACTGGGTCCACTTAGCCAATGTGAAACTCAGTATCTTCACCCCTCAAACCCTGGCGGTAGGCCCCACACCCACCTCAGCCCATTCTCCTCACTCTGACAGCTTTTCTCCTTTGGACTTCTCCAGTCTTGGTGCCTCCAACTGCCAGAGGGTACAGGTTCCATTTCTGGAGGAATTCTCTCACCATGTCCATCCCCAAAGAAGCTCAGGAAGGGTTTCCATGTTTCTGCAGTCATTTAGCTTCAGCATGGGGTAGGTGACAAGTGATATGTCACTCCCTTCTGGCAACCAGCTCCAAACTTGGGGTTTCCCCACCAAGGAACATATGCTTTTCCCCCAGACGGTCCCAGATAGTTCCTTTTAAGGGACCATCACTCATTTTGATGACACTGACAACAGCTGCCCTGTAAAGGCTGCTAGGATAAGTTGGGCCCCTTTCTCAGGGTTCTGTATGTCAAACAGCCTGGTGAGTTGCATGCTAACATCATTCGCATTTTAAAGATGAACAAATGGAAGTACAAAGAGGCTACACAACTTGGCCAGAGTCTCACAACTGTTACGTGACCCAGAGGGGGTTTGAACCCAGGCTGTCTGGCTCCAGCTTCTGGTCCCATTCACAGATCCCTAGTGCTGCTTCATCTTCCTCTTATATGGGCTAGATGCACAGAATGGATTAAAGTGCCAGAAAAGATTTCAGTCTGCTCAGCATGTGCTGCAAATGTGTCTGACACCAATCTGCAGGATGTGGGGTATTCATCGCTCCTGTTCTCAGCTTTCACTTCACCAAAATTCCGTTGACGATAGTCAAAGTCCCACTTAATAAAGTGTTACATATATAGATCTCTTCGTAATTTGCCAGCCACTCCTCTACAATAAATGAAAGTTTCAAGGAGAGGGAGCTCATGGTTCAGAAGGGAGAGAAACAGCTGGGGAAAAGAGCATCGCAATGCAGCGTAGATGCTGTGGCACCTGACTGTGTGTCACGCACACCACAGATATTTACCGGACACCCACTACGGGCTGCCAGGCACTGAGGATATGGTGGCCAAAGCAGACCAGGCCCCTACCTTGTGGAAGGTCCCTGCAGTTGGAAGTGAAAGCCTCCTACAGAAAGAAGGTATTTCTGTTACCTCTTGCTACACAAAAACCTACCCCAAACTTAGGGGCTTAAGATGACAATAAAAATCATCTGCTCATGATTCTGCAACTTGGAGAGGGCTCAGAGGGATGGCTATGCTCTGCTCCCTATGTATTTGCTGGGGTATCTTAGGTGGCTGCATTCAGCTGAGAGCTCTGCTGGGGAAATATGCCTGAAGGTGTCACTCGCAGTTCTGGTAACGGACGCCAGCCAAGAGCTGCCGTGCCTTGACTTTCCTCCATGTGACCTCTCTTCCCACAGTAGTCTACACTGGTTGCCTTACCAAATGGCACCTGTTTCCAAAAGGGAGCTCCCAAGAGGACGAACCCCACTGTGCAAGCTCTTCACAAGTCTATGCTTGCATCATGTTTGCTAACGTATCACTGGCCAGTAATAGTCCACGGGGGTGGGGACCATGCAAGGGAAGCATGGTGGGGGCCGCCAGTGGAACAGCCTACCACAGAAAGCTTCACAGGATATCTGTCCCACTGACTGCCCCTCCCAGGTGACTGCATCCAGCTATGTTCCCAGCACCCACCTCCCTCTGGAAGCTCCAGCCCTGCAAATGGCCCTGGAGAGAGGTGCCCAAGCAAGAAGAGAAGGGACGAGAATCTCCTTCCATACAGAGTTTTCCTTCTGTAGTATCACCTATGTGGCATTTCAAGAGACACCAGGCAGGGCCCCCATCTCAAAACTAACCCCACTCGCTTCTGTCTTTCCATTATAACTTCATTCTTCAGAGGGGGAGAAGTTCATGTCTGACTGGAACACAGACAGCTTTAGTTAATACGAACCAGAACCCCACTGTGTGTGATTGGTTTGCAGGACACAACTATAATGGAGTCTGTTCAAACCTCTGCTGGACCAGATCTTGACCAGAGTCTGTGCATGGAGTTAGCCAAATGGCTTGGCCACAGAAAGGCATACTCCCAGTGGGTTGGTCAAGGCCATTCTGGCTGCTCTGCAGGGAAGCCCTCGGCTGGTGGCAGGAAAATGAGCCAGCAGAGCCTGGGGTGTGGCAGCTGACCCGGGGCCTGGGCCCCTCCAGCACAGCCTCCCCTGCAGCCCTCCTCCAACACTTCTGCCTCCTCATTTCCTGCATCCCCGGGATTTTCCTAGTGGAGGACAGGCAGGAAAATCTTACTCTTAATCTCAAATTTGGCTTCTGTCTTTTATCAACTACTACTTCTTTCTTTGCCCTGCAGGGGCCCAGCTCTCAGAACTCGACATCCAGGAAAGGTTCTACTTTTCTCTGCTTTCTCCTATCACATTCCTTCCCCAAGGTAATGGATACAGAATGGCTAGCCTAACTGAAGGAGCAAAGGGCCAGAGAAAATATAGGGATGGGGGAGGGTGGATTCTATTGATATTTCTAAAACTTTTTATCCCAGCATATAAATTTGTAAGTATGTATAACCTACCCACACAGTGGCACTGACATTGGTCTCATCTCATTGGGTGGGTTCAACCATAATTAACAAACCCTAACAAACCTCTGCACAGTCTTCGTAAGTTTAAGAACCTCGTCAGGTGTTTTTATAGCACAAGTGAGCTATCTGTGAGATCCCTGACTCTTGTAGTCAAGATTCTGGCATCCAGATAGGAAAAATGGGGTGAGTGCTTCCTGTACACACAGACTCTCTCTATCGGCAACCACAACACCTGCAGGAGAATAGGCAGTGACATGATCAAAATTGCATCCTGGGTCGATTGATCTGGCAGCCACATATAGGCTGGTCTGGAGGTGGGAGGTCTAACAGTACCCTTGAATTATAACAGCATAAGGGTGACCCTACACTGGACAGTCAATGTGGTCACTCTCATTTCATCCTCTTATCTGTAAAGTATGTTTTCCAAATTTTGCAGGGAAGGAAGCTGAAGTCAAAGAGATGCAGACATTTGCCCAAGGGTTCAACTGCAAATAAGTAGTAGAGTCAAGATCAAGTTCAGATCCATCTGGCCCCGAGGCCCCTGCAGATGTCTGTTCAGAGGTTGTTACAACATCACAGACCGGCAGTAAGACCAGAACTGGGCGGGGAGGCAAAGACAGTGAAGGAAACACTGGGTCAGAAGCCCTGTGTCAGGACCCCAGTGACCTGAGCCCTCTCTGGTCTCCAGGTCCCTAAGATTCATGGGGTTACCCCTAAGGATTTCTTCCTCTTTCCCTCCATCATCACTGCCTTGCATCTAAGGCCTCCACTTACATCCCCAGGTGACCTCAAACTGACCTCTTTTCGGACTGCCCCAGTGTGCCCTGGTTTGTACTCTGCCATTGGGGGTCATCCAGTGATTTCAGGCACTCAGATCCCATCTTCCCAAGGCCATAAACACGTAGAGGACAAGGACAGAATCATCTTCCTCCAGCAATCCCAGCATGGTGCTACGTCCAACAGATACTTGGCAAATACTTTGGAAATGAATCGTCATTAGCTAGAACCCAAGACACACCCTTTGCAGTAGCAGCTGTCGGGACAGTGGTTATGACTGGTCTGCCCCGTCCGTGCCCAGCGCCCTCTCCTGACCGCTGGCAGCGAGGGTTCCAGCAGCAGATTCCAGTGAACCCATCAACTTCCGGGTTCAATCCTACCGCTGCCCCAAGACCTTTGCTCAGTGCTGATGCTTCCTAATTGCTCTTAGCACAATCTTGTTACCTGCTGCACACATCTTCTGAGATAGACTGTGGTCCTTCAAGTAGAGGTGGGAGCTTTCTAAAGGCAGCACCGCACTGATTGACCCGCACTGAATGGAGAAGTGTGTGTGTTCAGACTGCGGATCACGCCCAGGGCCAGCACAACGACACTTACATCTGGATGGTTCCCCTAGTTACCTCAATGGTCTCAATGCAAAACAAAAATATCTTACACTTTTCTGAGTGTTCTTCTTATTTTGCAATAGGAAAAAGTTACTTTCATAAGAAAAAAATCAAAGTTGGAAAGATCTTAGTTTTGCTACCATTAGCTTAAAAAAAAGAGAGAGAGAGAACAATTAAAGACACATGTGTCCATGAGTCCACAGGAGGCGACTGAGCCGACCTGCTCCTCGCCCTCGGGGAGGTCATTGCCTTGAAGAATGTGGCGGCCTCTTCAGCTCCTGTGTTGACTATGTCTGCATTTTGAAATCCATTCCCTGAAGGACACATCATGTCCCACATGGCATGTCCCCCAAGGCCACCAAGCTTGCACGGCCTGCCCAGCCTTGGTGATCTAGGTTATAACCTGTGGGCTACCCAGACAGCCCGATGCCAGGCTGTACTTGACCTCAATGGTAGACAGTGAGACTCGGTGTGTGGGATCAAACATTCCTGGAGGGTGAAAACACAAGAGTCAATGACTTCAGGGCAAAGGCTCCAGCAGGCACCACTCACCTGAGATGATTCAGAAGACGCAGAAGTACCCGCAGAAGGTCGTCAGTGTGGCTGGAAGTGGAGGGACACAGTATAAATCACTTATGCCCGATCTCAGTTTCCTCATCTGAAAGACATCTACCTTGCAGCATTGCCGTGGGGATGAAATGACATCGAACAGGGTTTCAGTGCCTATTTTCTGTCAAGCGTGATTCTGTTAAATCATTTAATTCTCTCAACAAACCGTGAGACAAGCAGTAATGTTATTCCTGTCCTACCCTGGGAGGAAACGAGAAATAAAAGAGTGAGTAACTTGTCCACGGTCACCAGCTAAGACAGGATAACTGTTCCATGAAGCCACTAGCTCAGTGGCTGCTCCAAAAGGTTGGAGTTCAAAGAGGATGCCAGCTTGGAGGGGCGACAGAGGGATGACATCAGTGATACCCCTGCATTCTATGCAGAAAAGGCAGTCAGGCAAAGTCACCCTCTATAGGGTCAAAATAAAATTTTGCTGTTTTTTCCTTTTTCTTAATATGATTGTGGGTAGGTGAGAGTGTGTGTAAGTTAGTGCGTGTGTATGATTTATCTGAATGTGTGATTGTGTGTGTGTGTGTGTGAGTGTGTGAGTGAGTGAGTATGTGTGATGAGAAGGAGGAGGCTTGGGGTGGGGTGACACCCTCATGCATCGCTGGCCTCTCCACACTCACTGCGCCCCGCCCTCCTGCCTTCAGACGTGTGCAGGTGATCAGATCCTTAGGAAAAAGTTTGCTCTGTACCCAGTGCCTTTTTCTTGCTACCATCCCTTTTCCTTTCATGGAAACTAGCTGCAGTTTGAGGTGTTTTATGCTTTGAGGATTTTGTTTAGGTCTTATTGGGAAAGACAAAGTTCTACTGCTTTTTAGAAACCTTACCAGTCAGCAGTGGATGCATATTCTATGTTTAATTGGCCATAAAGATCATTTAGGGCAACCAGAGTTGGGGCCACAGATATTTGGAGCTTATGTCTTCAGTAAAGACCTGCACTTAGTAACTACATGGAGATCTCCATTCATCCTGCAAACATTTACAAAGAGCCTATTATATGCTACGATGCAAAGCTGCCATCACGCTTGCAGGGAGGACAGACATGTGAGGAGGCCCAGTGTGAGCAGGGATGAGGCAGCTGCTGGGGCGACCGAGAACAGCGGGATGAGGGCTCGCAGCCACTAGGCAGCACTGACACCGTTATGACACCTGGTGCGATCATTGGCCTCCCCAGCAGCCACTCTAGAGATAACCCCACCACTGACTTCTCTCCCCCTGAGACTCTAGGAGCTCCCCAGTTCAGGTTCACAGGATGAATCCAATGTGTTACTCTGCCACCCTGATAACAACCAAAGAGTGAAAGCTTGCTATCAGCCCTTAATTTACACTTTTCACCTTCAGTGTAGTGAAACTTGTATTGGATCCATTACTATAGACACGCACAAAGCATGAGACATGCTATTAAACAGTCACCCAGGTTTCCCTTCTGGCCGGAGCAACTCTGAGGGGGAGGGGAAAGGGATGAGCTGATGAATCAAAGGCAGTCTTTCAGTTTGAAGGAGCAGGGGTGGATAGGGTGGGGAGACTTTTCTTTCCTATTCTATTCTATTTTATTTATTTATTTATTTTTTTAAGGTGGTGCTCCCTTGAGGGGATTAGTGCCCTTATAAGGGAAGGAAGAGGCCAGAGCTCACTTTCCACTACAGGAGGGCACAACAAGAAGGTTGCTGTCTGTGAGCCAGGAAAGGGGCCCTCCTTCGGCGCCAAATCTGCTGCCACCTTGATCTTGGACTTCCCAGATTTGTGAGAAACGAATGACTGTTGTTTAAGACACCCGTCTGTGGTATTTGTTGCACAGAAACCTGTTGAGGGGCAAATTCCCTCTAGGTGAGAGTTAGGATCTGACATGAAAGGAGCCTGGAAAGTGGGGAGTATTCTGTAGTCCATTTCCCCTTCCCTGTTTTTAACACCCCGTCAAACACCCGTCCTTCCCACACTGGCACACAGGAGGCAGTAGACCCCATCTTTGCTGGTTCTTGAAGGCTGAGCTCCTTGAGTGAGGCTTTGAAAACGCGGCCTTTCTGAGAACAGATCAAAACTGAACTCCCTCTTGAGACAGTGCTGGGCCCAGCTTGGAAAACGGTTCTCTGAGAGGAGCACAGCCGGGGGCTGAGGTGGAAGAGAGAGAGGAAATACCTTCGGACTCCCGCCTGGAGATTTGCCCTCCCCTCCCTCCCCTCACCGCCCCACCCCGTAACCCACAGCACTTCATTTCCAACAAAATGTGAATCGAGAAAGAGTGCTGGACACACACAGTGATGAAAATCCATGATTCAACTGTGCATTCATAATTATTTCATAAATAAATGGCTTCTGGAGAGCCGCATCTGTCTCTCACCACCGAGTGTGCATCTTCCATGAATGTGCCCCAGCCTGCACGGAGCGGGCCGAGAGCCCCACTCATGGCCTCCTTCTCCTCTCCATCACTGTCCACCCGTAGGTTTTGTGGTTCCGAGAGAGCTGCAGCCCCACAGTCCTCCGCAAGACTGATGGCTCATCAATAACATTAGCTAGCATTACGGGCTGCATCAGGGTAGAGCAGAATCAATACGGCCAAGTAAAAAGTCTAATAAGTTGACATGACCATCCTCAGCAGGGCTCGCATTACAAGAAATGAGTTTTCTTAAGAAATCAGCGTCAGAGCTGCTCAGGGGCCCCATACCCAGATGTCCTGACTAAGATTTATAGCTTTGTGTTTAGTTGGTAGAGTGAGGTCGGTCAGGAGAAGTGGGATGGTAACTGGGGTTAACTGCAAAATAAACTGGGGACCTGGGCCACCCTGCAGGTGGCGAGGGAGGAGCCCAGCTGGGGAGGTTCCTGTGGCAGAGTTGCCCAAGAGCTGCTGCTCCTCACCACCCGCGGCGGTGAGCTGTCCCGGGGGCAGGCTCCCGGTGAGTTATGAGTGGTAACCCCTCCTTCAGGAGGGCTGCTTAGCACTCGGGCACTGCCGCAGTCACCTCAGAGTGGCTTTACGGATGGCCCCTCCTCTCCTTTCACCCAGTGTCACACTCAGCCAGAGCAGAGGGGAGGACGGAGCAGATATTTCACTTTTATGAACTCCAATGCTCATCTTTTCTCATTTGTCTGGTCATTGGAGGGAAGCCCTGTTCAATCGTGTGAGGCGGAAACATTAGCATGAGCCTTTGCGTAGGCTCAGTCATTTTTGAGACAACATTTCAGAGCGTGGATTCTCCACAGATTTGCCATCCTCCTTTTAAAGGGACAAACCAGAAATGCAAAGCCATCAGAATTCAGGTAGTCACAGGACAATCCTCAGCTTGTTAATCTTGCTCTTCTGAGCTCAGACAAGCCTTTTGACCTCAAGTCCACAAGCATAGATCAAGGACCCAGCGAAGAATGTGGGGAAGTCAAAGGAATAAGAAATGGCCTCTGTTCCCCAAATTGCTGGAAAAGGAAAGACACAGGCTAGTGCAAAATAGGCTCTGATGTCAGGAGGCCAAGATACAAGCTCATTCATTTGTATGTGAAACAAACATTGAGGACCTACTATGTGTCTGGCATTTTTTGAGATGCTGGGGTATAGCAGTGACTGAAATGGACAAAGTCCCTACTTTTGAAAGTTTACACTCTTGTGCGGGAGCAAACAATGAAAAATCAAACAAGTAGACATAGTTTCAGGAAAAGGCTATGAAAAAAACAAAGCAGGTGGTGGAGATGGTGGAGATGGAAGAGGAGCTGCTGCTTTGAGCTGGGATGGTCAGCAAAGGCCTCACTGAGAAGGCAAATTTGAGCAAAAACAGGAACTAGGCAGAGAAAACAGTGTGCAAAGGTTTTGAGGCAGGTATGTCATTGGTATGTTCAACGAAGAGTCAGGAGGCCACTGTGACTGGCCCGGGGGCGGAGGAGAGCCCAGCAGGAGAAGGCATCAGGGAGGGAGCCAGGGGCTAAGCCACAGGGTCTTGTAGGCAAATAGGACTGTGGATTCAATTCTGCATATGGTAAGAATTCATTAGAGGGTTATGAGTGGGGGGCTGGCATACACATATTTTTATTTTATCCAGATTCCTCTGGCTGCTTTACGAGAATAGTCTGTGAGAGTGGAGGCAGGGAGAAGAGTTGGGTGAGAGATGACAGGCTCCACAGCAGAGAGAGGGATAAGAAGTAGGACCCCAGATATATTTGGAGGTCGAGCCAAAAAGATTTGTTCATAGAGTGAGTAAAGAATGCAAAAGAGATATGTCAAAGATGAGGCCGATGTTTTTAGCTTGAGCAACTGAGTGAATGCTGGTGTCTTTTCCTCAGATGGGGAGCAGGTTTAAACAGATGAAATCAAGAGATCATTTGGCAGTGTGTTGAGTTTGAGACGCTTATTAGTATCCAAAAACAATTAGGAAAGGTGACTCTGCATTCAAGCCTGGAGTTCAGTGAGAGTTCTACACTGAAGAGATCAATTTGGAAGTCAGCTGCATATTGATGATGATGATAGTTAATATCATGTCTGGATGGGATGACTTAGAGAGAGAGCGTGTAGAGAGAGCACAGAAGTGAAAAAACCAAGGACTCTGTTTTGAAGCACAGCGGCACTTGGAAGACGGAAAGATAGGAAGCCTCAGGCAGCGAAGATGGAGGACATTCAAGGAAGGAAGGAAGGAAGGAGTGGGGGTGGGGGGGCGTCGAACAAAGTGTTGTGAGATCACCCAGGAGGAAAATTCACTTTACCTGGAGTTGAATATAAACCTTGAAGGATGAGACAGTTGCAACAGTTAGATGGGGTGGGAGGAAGAAAGATTGTCAGGAAATGAGGGTGGAGAGTAGGGCAGAGAGAACAGCAGGAAGACACCATGGGGAAAATGGCATGCTGTCCTGATAGGCTGGCAGATGGAGTGTGGGGGCGGGGGTGTGGAAACGGGTGGGCAAGAGAAGAGCTCAGACAGAACAGAGTTTGGAGCCAGATTCTGAGTGAATGTGAATGACTGTATGTAATGGGGAAGTGATGGTAAGTTGCATCCAAATCACGTTGACAGCCACCAGGGAACTCAGAATCCGTAGTATTCCCCAGCCTGCTTAACAGGTCTCCATGAGCTTCCTGAGCTAAAGGGCCTTCTACACTATGGTGAATATCACCCAACTGTCCCATCCCCACCACTTAACTAGACCCACCACGAGAAATGCTTGTGTAATTCCAACAAATCTAAGGCCTTGAAAACATAAGAATAAATGAAATTGCCAATTGTTTGGAATGATTTGAGTTTCTCAGAAATTGAGCTAAATCTTCTTTAAAATCTGGTGAATTTGCCTGATTTATCTCATGAAACAAACACTAACATATTGTTTTGAACTTCCCTCAGATATCTGCACTGATTTTGTTGTACATTCTTCTTACGCTGTATTCTGAAGACCCACCGGCTGTCAGTCTCACAATGGCTTTGGCCAAAAGCAATGATGGTCTGACCCATGAAAAGACCTTGTTGGGTCCTTTGGGGGAAATAAAGGCTTATATAACAATGTCCCCAGGGGACCTAAAGTCTGCCGGGGGAAAGAGCACAGGAAATACAGTGCACTGAATGTTCTAGAAAGAAGAGCCTCGGAGCAGGGGGAGTTCACAGGCCAGGGTGGCTGGGAAGGCGAGGAAACCCGAAGGCCCAGTGGAGTGGAGACGCAGGTGAGGGCAGTAATGATAACATCATTTCCTCATTCGGGTCAGGGATTGTGTTAAGTGCCTTACAGGAAAACAAAACAAAACATTTTTTTAAAACCTAGGACTACTCTGTGATGTAAATACTGTTTACCTTCATTTTAGGGAAAGCAGAACAGGAAGGTTAAGTTCTTGCCCATAGAAGTGTAGCTGTGAGAGGGTGAGGCAGGCTTCCACTGCAGGTCTGTCTGCTCCCCAAACCTGAATGATTTACCCGCCAGCTCCCGCAGAGGAAACGGCCGGAGGGAGTGGACATAGGAATGCAAGGAGGGAGCAGACAACTTGAAAGGACCTTTGGGAGTGAAGGGCCTTGGACATCGGCACCGTGTTAAACGCTGAGATGAAACCGTGGCCGCTTTCCACCACAAGGGGTGTGGAGGGGAGGCTGCAAATAAACCCCAGGCAGAACCTCAATGGACTGAAAACATGCAGAAGCTCCAAGCAAGGCTGCCACTCACCCATACAGAGCCTTTTCGCAAAACTGAAATGCACACTTGCCCCTCCTCTGGACTATTTCCATCAGGCAGAGAATCTCCAGACAACCCTAATTCAGTGGCAATGAGACACTTTATTGCCAGAAACTGTGATAACAAACATACAGCTCCTTGATGCCCATGATGGTACAGTGCCTCTTCGATAGAGCACCCTCCTGTAGAGCACAGCCTTTGAAATCTGGTAAAATTTGCCAAAAGTAAGAGATTTTAAATATTATCAGTTATACTTATCTTTTGGTCCAGCCTGATGTGCTCTCCTTCACCCTTCCTTGTCCGTGGAGTAGCACTGGAGTAGACGTGGGCTTTTTGGGATTGGGCTGAGGTGAAGTTGAGCTGGAGATGCATTTACTTGGGGTCAATAACATGATATATGCATGTGGTTCTCAGTTGCTCCCACGTACATTGGGTAATACTGCTGGCTGTCCCAGGGTACAGAGTGCTTCCAGGAACACTCCTACTACCCACGGTGCCCACTCACCCAGTGTCCTGAGTCAAAGAGGCAGGGTCAGAGGTCATATTCAGATATGAGTGTGTCCCAGAATGCTGACTACCAGAAGGATGTGGGTAGGAAGAGAAGCAAGGTTTTACACATATAGAGCCGGAAGTCAGCATGCGCAAAGTCTCTCAAACCTTACAGCTAATATATGAAATAGGCTTAATATATTTCCTCAATTTGATGACAATCCTAAAAATGAACATATTAATTGAGTTTTAAATCTTAAGGAACATTTTTTTTTTTTTTAAAGATTTTATTTATTTATTTTTAGAGAGGGAAGGGAGAGGGGGAGAGAGAGAGAGAGAGAGAGAGAGAGAGAGAGAGAGAGAGAGAGAAACATCAATGTGCGGTTGCTGGGGGACATGGCCTGCAACCTAGGCATGTGCCCTGACTGGGAATCGAACCTGCGATGCCTGGTTCGCAGCCCGCGCTCAATCCACTGAGCTACGCCAGCCAGGGCTTAAGGAACATTTTTTAAGCTATCAATTGTTCCCTAGTATGAATAATGCTACAGAATACATCTTGGATTATTGTTTAACATTGTTTTAGAAAATTTGACCAATAAAAATGATGAAACATAATAGAAATATCAGAAACAAAGAAATAACATGATTACTATTTCTCAATGTCAAAATAATAAAGATCAGACAACTTTAAAAAATCATTTGAAACACTGCTAAAATGAAAGGAAATTAGTTGGAATGTTAACATTTTTAAAATAATTTTTTACATAACAAAAACAATACATTTTAACACATACAGTGTAAGGGAAAAGAAGATTCTGTTCATAAGCAACTTAAGCAAAAATAACTGGGAAAATCTTTAGCAGTAATGATGAGGAATTCATATGAAGAAAACAATAGAATTTTACTACAATTTATAATGAAAGATTTTTAAAATAGAGAAGGGTATGTTGTTTCCAGATGGAAGGTGGGCAGACTAGGTACTATAGAATAGTTAGTGCTTCAAAATTAACATCTAAGCTAACTGTAATTTCAACAAAAACAACAAAGAGATTCTAGAATTCATCCAGAAAAGGGAATAAGTGAACATGACTAATATTTTTTTAAGGTGATGGTGGAGCTTTGATGGCAGATATCAAACTTATTTGAAGTGATAAACTTGTACAAGGAAGAGCAAATAGATCAATGGGATACTCAGTTTTTAAACAGATCCAGCGCATAGAGGGTGTTACTATATGACAAAGGACGTGTCACGTGCTAATCCCACAATGAGCAAAGGAATTAAAGTTAAAACATATGTTTACTAATCATATTTTTAAAGATTATCTACATGAAAATAAATGTTAATGAAACTATGAAGAAATAAACTTAAAGGTAGGAAGGCAAAAGAGTATAAGCCTTGCAGAGGGCAATTTGTAAATGTGTTAAAACTTGAAGCATTGAGCAAAAAGGAAAAAGGACTCAGGGACATGGACAATAGTGTGGTGATTGCTGGGGGGAGGGGATATAAGGGGACTAGATACTAATGGAAAAAATACAGTAAAGGTCAAATAAAAAGAAACCTGAAGCATGTATATCCTTTAACTCATTGACTACTATCTAAGAATTGATTCTAAGAAAATAATGGAATATATGTACTAATATTTACATGAAAGATTATTCATTGCTAACTATAAATAGTAACAAAGAAAATTAGAAACATTTAATTTTTATAAATAGGGTCCTGATAGCTAGCGATATTGAGCATTTTTTCATGTGTCTCTGGATCCTCTTATTTGTCCTCCTTGGAGAAGTGTCTGTTCAAGTCCTTTGCCCATTTTTTTAATTGGGTTGCTTGTCTTCTTAGAGTGGAGTCATGTAAGTTCTTTGTATATTTTGGAGATTAAACCCTTGTCTGAGGTATCATTGGCAAATATGTTTTCCCATACAGTTGGTTCTCTTTCTATTTTAATACTGTTTTCTTTAGCTGTGCAGAAGCTTTTTATTTTGATGAGATTCCATTTGTTTATTCCTTCCTTTATGTCCCTTGCTCCAGGGGACATATCAGTGAAAATGTTTCTGCTAGCTATCAGAGAGATGCAAATTAAAACCACAATGAGCTACCACTTCACATGGATCAGAATGGCCATCATAAACAAAGCAACAAACAACAAGTGTTGGAGAGGTTGTGGAGAAAAGGGAACCCTAGTGCACTGTTGGTGGGATTGCAGACTGGTACAGCCATTATGGAAAACAGTGTGGAACTTCCTCAGAAAACTAAAAATGAATCTGCCTTTTGACCCAGCAATTCCACTGCTGGGATTATATCCTAAGAACCTGAAACACCATTCCAGAAGAACCTATGCACCCCAATGTTCATAGCAGCATAATTTACAATAGCTAAGTGCTGGAAGCAACCTAGGTGCCCATCAGCAAATGAATGAATCAAAAAACTATGGTACATTTACACAATGGAATTCTATGCAACAGGAAGGAAGGAAGGAAGGAAGGAAGGAAGGAAGGAAGGAAGGAAGGAAGGAAGGAAAGAAGAAGGGTAGAAAGAAAGAACGAGCTCCTACCCTTTGCAACTGCGTGGATGGAGCTGGAAAGCATTATGCTAAGCAAAATAAGTCAGGCGGTGAAAGACAAATACCATATGATCTCACCTTTAACAGGAACCTAAACAACAAAACAAGCAAACAAGCAAAGTATAGCCAAAGACACTGAAATAGAGAACAGGCTGACAGTGACCAGAGGGGAGAGGGGAGGGAATCTCGGAATTTCAGGGGGGAATGGGAAGTGTTTACAGGAACAAATATAAAGGACACATGAAGAAAAACTAAGGGGGGGGGGCTGGAAATGGGAGGGAGGTGGGGAGGGATGGGGGGGTGGGCTGGGTTGGGAGTAAAGGACAGAAAACTATAATTGAACAATAGTTAAAATAAAAATAAATAAATAAATAAATAAATAAATAAGGGACTGATTAAATAAGTTATAGGATATTGTATGTCTCCTTTTAAAAAATGGGTCAAATCTATATGTGTCAATATGGAAGGAAATATTATCAATATCTGGTTAAATAAAAATAAAATCACAGATTGTAAGAAAGTATGTATGGTATAGTGTCATTTTCACTTTTTAAAAATAGTTTACATATAGAAAAAAATCTGGAAGGATACACACCAAACTGTTAACAGCATGTCTTGTTGGAAATGTGGAAGTAATTATAGATGACCATTCTTTCCTACTTTTTTTGATTATTAATTATTTGAACTTAACATTAAGCAAATATTACTTTTATAATCAGAAAAAATAAAGATTACACAGAAAAAATAAATCAAGTTCATAAATGAGAAAAGCTTTGTGGGAAGAAATTGTCAAGTTCACTTATCATTAACTGAAATGAATTCTATTTGGATTAGAGTTAGGTATAAAAACAGTCTCTAACGAAACAGAAAAAACTAAATATTGAATAATCTCTAGAGGGGAAAGAATATCCTAAGAACAATGTAAAAAATTATGAAAGAAAAAATATCTGTATTTAATTAAATAAAAATTTTGAAACTATATTTTGTACATAAAAAATCATCATGGATAAAACTGGAGCAATATTCACAACAATGGCAAGTAATGATTACTCACACTGACTCCTAAAGAACACACTGAAAATTTACAATATGAACTCAATTTCAAATGGACAAAATATATAAACAAATTATTAGAAAGGTAATATGAAAGGATAATGTATATACATTTTTAAATCCACCTCATCAGTAATTTACAAAAGGAAGACACAAAACAAGAAGACACCTTTTCTGTTGTTGTTGTTTTTTACCACTATATCAGCACAAATTTAAATATAATAATACTGAGCACTAGAGAATGAGAGGCTAGAATTTTCCACACATGGCTGGTGGGAGGGCCAAATTTTCATACTTTGGGGGAGCAATGTGGAAATATGTAACCTTTATCAGATGTTTCTTCCTCTTAGTCCACAAATCTTCCTTAGGGAGATAGATAAAAGACAGCAAAATGTCATGCACAAGAGTCTCCATCGTAGTAGGTTATATAATAGCAAAGAAACAAATATAATTTAAATGTTCAGTAGAGGATCAGTTAACTACGTTCTGGCACATACATACTATGGAGAATCAGGCAATGGGACAAAAATAGGCAAAACCATTTTCTTTCTTTTAACTCCCCTGCCCCAACAGCTGTCAGCCTGCTTTTTGTCTCCAAGTCTGTGTCTAGTTTGCTTTTCAGTTCATCAGAGTCCACATATGAGTGAAATCAATGTTCTTGTTAAAACCATTTTATAAAAGTTTTTTTTAAAGAGGTGGTTCCTGTCTGTAAGGAGATTACAATTCCTCCATAGAGATAAGTTTTACTCATGGAAAGAGAAATAACAGTTAAGACCACCAGTGTTATCAGGATTCCTGAGAGGGAGCCTAGTGGCAACTTGCAAAGGCACACACTCTCACACACTCACACACACTTGCACACATATTCCCACCCTCACACACCCTCACACATATGCACTCCCCCCCCCCACATACACACACACATTGTCCAGTTGCAGGGGTTTCACTTCTCTTCCTGCTATCACCAGGCTATGATTGTGCTTTCATCCTTCGAGGGAAGATGGGCTGGGGAGAAAGAGCAAATACATGGCCTTTCCACTTAGTCCCTACCCAACACAGGGGTTCTAGTAGCTCTAGAACAGCACTGCCTTGCTGGGAAGCTCAGCCCTACAACAGAAGCTGGCAGACAAGGACAAAGCCTCATGACTGAGACAAGTGAGCAGAGGCTGCACAGGTGCTCAGAAGCACCCCTGATAGAATCTGTCTGAGACAAGCTTAAAATTGAGAGCAAACTCTGGGGAGCCGAGGAGTGGATGAGATTACTCTCTTGATTTCCCTTTCTGTTAGTTTGTTATTGGCATATAAAAATACAACTGATTTCTGGATATTAATTTTGTATCCTGCTACTTTGCTGAATTCATTTATCAGTTCTTGTAGTTTCTTGGTAGAATCTTTGGGGTTCTCTATGTACATAATCATGTCATCTGAGAATAAAGACAGTTTTACTACTTTCTTTCTAATTTGGATGCTTTTTATTTCTTCTTCTTGTCTGATTGCTTTGGCTAGGACTTCTAGTACTATGTTGAATAAGAAAGGTGAAAGCACTTATCCCTATCTTGTTCCCAGTCTTAAGGGGAATGCTTATAGTTTTTTTTCCCTTTGAGTATGATGCTGGCAGTGGGTTTGACATATATGGCTTTTATTATGTTTAAGTATGTTCCCTCTTCCCACTTTGCTGTGAGTTTTTATCATAAATGGGTGCTGGATTTTATCAAATGCTTTTTCTGCATCTGTTGATATGAACATGTGTTTTTTATTCTTCATTTTGTTTATGTGGTGAGTCACACGAATGTTCTACCAACCTTGCATTCCCAGAATAAATCACACTTGATCATAGTTTATGATCTTTTTGATTCATTGCTGTATTCAGTTTGCTCATATTTTGTGGAGGATGTTAGTGTCTATGTTCATCAGGGATACTGGCCTATAATTTTCTTTCTTTGTTAGTGTCCTTAATATAGTTTTGGAATTAGGATAATGCTGGCCTTGTAAACTGAGTTTGGGTGCCTTCCCTCCTCTTGAATTTTATGAAATAGTTTGAGAAGGAGAGATGTCAGTTCTTCTTGGAATTTTTGGTAAAATTCCCTTCTGAAGCCATCCAGTCCAAGGCTTTTTTTTGTTGTTGGGAGTTTTTTGATTACTGCTTCAATTTCACTAGATGTAATCTGTTTATTCAGATTCTCTGATTCTTCGTGATTTAATTTTGGAAGAGTGTATGTTTCTAGGAATTTATCCATTTCATCCGGGTTGACCAGTTTATTGGCATGTTGTTGTTCATAATATTTTCTTATGATCCTTTGCATTTCTTTGGTGTCAGTTGTTATATTTTCCTTCTTTCATTTCTGATTTTATTTATTTGGGTCCTCTCTCTTTTTTCTTGATGAGTCTGGTTAAAGTTTTGTCAATCTTGTTTATCTTTTCAAAGAACCAGCTCTTGGGTTCATTGATCTTTTGTCTTGTTTTTTTAGACTCTATTTCATTTATTTCTGCTCTGATCTTTATCATTTCCTTCCTTCTACTTTCTTTGGGCTTTGTTTGTTGTTCTTTGTCAAGTCCCTTTAATTGTGAAGTTATATTGTTTATCTGAGCTTTTCTTGTTTTTTTGAGATAGGCCTGTGATGCTATGAATTTCCCTCTCAGGATTGCTTTCCCACTGTCCCGCAGATTTTGGGTTGTTCTGTCCTCATTTTTATTTGTTTCAAGGTATCTTTTGATTTCCTCGTTGATCTTGTTGTTGACACATTCATTGTTTAATAATATGTTATTTAGCTTCCATGTCTTTGCATGGTTTTCAGTGTTCTTGTGATTGGTTTCTAATTTCATTGCTTGTGGTCAGAGAAGATAGATGCTTGATATGATTTCAGTCTTCTTAAGTTTATTGAGACTTGTTTTGTGTCTTAACACATGGTATATCCTAGAAAATGTTCCTCATGCACTTGAAAAGTATGTATATTCTGCTGCTTTGGGGTGAAATGCTCTGAAGATATCAATTAAATCCATTTCATCTAGTGTGTCACTTAAGGCCACTGTCTGCCTATTGATGTTCTGCCTGGAAGATCTATCCACTGAAGTCAATGGGGTGTTAAAATCCCCAACTATGACTGTGTTTCTGTTGATCTTTCCCTTTATGTCCATGAAGATTTGTTTTACATGTTAGGTGCTCCTGTGTTGGGTGAGTAAATGTTTACTAGGGTTACGTCCTCTTGTTGGATGTTCCTTTTATCATTATGTAGTGTCCTTGTTTGTTTGTTAGTATAGCCTTGGTTTTAATGTTTATTTTTGTTGGGTATAAGTACTGCTACCCCACCTCTTTTCCTTTTTCATTTCCATGAAATTCCTTTTTCCATCCCTTTACTTTAGTCTGTGTATCTTTTAATCTGAGATAGGTCTCTTGGAGGCAGCATACATATAGGTCTTCTTTTCTTGTACATTCAGCTACCTCTGTCTTCTGGTTGGGGCACTTAAGTCATTTACATTTAAGGTGATTATTGATAGGTATATATGTAGGGTCATTTTATTGTTAGACTGTTTTCCTCCATTTTTTTTCTTTTTTTCTCTTCTTCTTCTCAAAGCAAGCCCTTTAACATTTGTTGCAGTACTGTTTTGGTGTTAAACTCCTTTAGCATTTTCTTATCTGGGAAGCTCCTTATTTCTCCTTTGATTTTAAATGATAGTCCTGCTGGGTAAAGTAGCCTTGATTGTAGGTCCTTGATTTTCATCACCTTGAATAATTCATTCCACCCCGTTCTGGCCTGAAATGTTTCTGTTAAGAAATCAGATGATAGTCTAATTGATGCTCCATGTATGTAACTGCCTGGTTTTCTCTCGTGGCTTTTAGGATTCTCTCCTTGTCTTTAAGCCTTGTCATTTTAATTATGATGTGTCTTGGTGCAGGCCTTTTTGTATCCAACTTGTTTGGGACCCTCCGAGCTTCCTGGACTTTTGTGTCTTTTTCCTTCACCAGATTAGGGAAGTTTTCAGTCATTACTACTTCAGATAGGTTCTCAATCTCTTCCTTGTTCTCTTCTCCTTTTGGTATTCCTATGATGTGTATCTTGTTCTGCTTCATGTTGTCCAAAATGTTTCTTAAGGTCTCCTCATTTTTTAAAATTATTTTTTCTTTTAACCTGAGTGTTTTTTTCTACCTTATCTTCCAAATCACTGATATGATCCTCTGCTTCATCTAGCCTACTTTTTATTTTTTCCAGTGCATTATTTATTTCAGATATTGCATTCTTTATTTCTGACTGGCCTTTTTTTATGGTTTCTATATCTTTTTTTATGCTGTTGAGTATCCTTATAATAATTACTCTAACCTCCCTGTCTGACAAATTGCTTGCTTCCATTTCATGTAGTTCTTCTTCTGGATAATTCTCTTGTTCTTTCATCTGGGGTCTGTTCCTTTGTCTTCCCATTTTGGCTGCTTCTTTGTAATTTCCGCCTTAGTTGCCAAACTAATCAGCCATTAAACTGATCAGTTGTTAAACTAATCAAGCTGTAAGCAGCTCAGCTTAAGGTCCACAGGGTAAGGGTGGGGCTCTTGCTTCCTCTCAGGCTGACACCACCTGCAGAGGGGTGCTTTGCCTAAGAAAGACAGGTTTTGCACTATGGGGAATGACTCAGCACAGGGGTCCTGGCAGCTGTTCCTTCAGTTCTCTTCCTAGGGCCGCCAGCCCCAGACTCTTCTCAAGCATCTCTAGTTCATCTGCCCTTCCTCTGCTGGACCCCAGGGTAAATGGCTGCAAATAAAATTTTGTGCTTTGGCCTTTAAGAGGCTCTCTGAATCTCCAGACATCTCTCTGTGACAAGCAGAAATTTTGCTGCTTTTCACAACTGGATATTACCTGGGTTCATTTCTGGCTCTGGTATTGTAGACTGGGGAGCCCAGCGTGAGTTTAGACCCTACACTTCTCGGGGGAATCCCCAGCCATGGAAATATCCCTCTGGATCTTCAGCTGCTGCCTGTGGAAACCCAGCTAGCCCTCTCATGTCTCTGCACTCCCTACCAGTCTCATAGTAGTGAACTGATTTCTTCTGTCTGTCCGTGGTTATAAGGCTTCTCTCCAGCTAGTGTCCAGTTGGTTACTGAGGATGCTTTCTTTACAACTTAGTTGTAATTCCAGATTGGTCAGGGGGAGGAAGTTAGTGTAGCTTCTACCTACTTCTCTGCCATCTTGGACCCCATAGGTGGTTTTATTTCTAAAAATTAGTTGCATATTTTATTTTAACATATTTAATGACAATCAGGAATCCATCTTTTCTAGCTATATAATTAAGTAGTTGAGGCTGTATTCTATAGCATCATTTCCCCTCTCCTAATAAAAGTAAGTTTGGCACAGTTTCTTCATTTCTCCCCAAATTTTAAGGTTCCACTATTTCATTCACATCTGCTCGTGATGTTCCAATCTTTAAGACTTGGTTCATAGACTGAAAAGAATCATTTCATTAAAAAGCATGTCAACCAACAAATGGCAAAGAGAAATTACCTTAGAGGTTTTCAGAAGAGGCTGGGCAGCACCTGGTAGAGGCACCAGGTGCAGGCTTACACAAGGCGGGGAGATAATATTGGGATGAAACCCTTATTTCTTGGGCTGAGAGAGGCAATTCATGTTCTGAGAAGTCATCTAAAATGGTAGGGGGTTTTGTTTTAATCTCTTTTTTTTTTCAAGATGGAACAGATCACACACTTCTTCCTTTCCCCTGAACCAGTTCATTAAGCTGGTCCTTTAGCAGTGCTGCTATTTGCCTGCTTCCTGGTCAATCCACAAATGTCTTTTGAGACCCTGTAATGTAACCTAGGAGTGTGCACCCCCTGGCATCATGGAAAAATATAGCTGTCTATTTTAGGGTGAAAAATGTTACCTTAATTACTGGTGTCAGCTCCTCTAAGGTGTAAGTAATTTTCCTAGCCTTGTGATGCACCTGAAAATGGGTGTAACTGTGGCAGACTTACACCTACTCTCCCAGCCTTCCTGTGCAAAGAGACTGCAAAGGACACCATCTCTACAGAGTCCATCGAAACAAAGAGATGGATAAACTACTCTGTATAAGAAATCAAAAGGGGAGGAAAAGACAGAGGGGGAGAGGGTATTGAGCAATTGGTTGAGAGACAGGTGGCCAGTGGGACATTCCCAGGGGTAATGGTAGACAAAGATGGCCACCACCAGCTAGTTCTAAGACATAAGACATTGTCAGAATGGGCTTACCTTTAAATCTGCTCTGCAAGAGTTCCTGTATAAATGATGCAGTGGGAAAAAGGGGAAAATGGAAAACTAATAAAAGAAAGTATTGAGGCACATACTGTGTCTTTAAGTCGTTGGGCTGGAAGGACGGCCTGTTCCAGCAGTAGCACAGCATTCCAAGTGGGCATTGGAAGGAAGCAGTAAAGTGCAGTATTTGGCATTTTGATAATAGTGCAAAACTAGGGACCAACTACATTTTCTTCATTAAGAGTCTGGTTAAAAGAAGCATGATTTATCCAGACGATAGAATGTGCAACGCATCATGTCAAAATAATTTTGGTAGATCTACACATACTGATATGGAAAGATCTCTAAGGACTACAGCTAAGTTTAAAAAGCACGGTGAAGAGCAATATCTACAAGTTTTATGGCAAAAATCTCCACAAAATATAATTGCATATATGAATATGTAAATACATTTCCCTTGGGTAGGAAAAGGGCTGGATGGGGACCTGGAGAAAAAAACCTACTTTGTTCAAAAAATTTTAACATGAGAATTATTTATATAGTACTTGTATAATTAAGATAAATAAAAAGTTTTAAAGTTTATACAAATATACTTTAAAAGAGCAGTGCAAGGTCAGAGCTTCTGAAGGATTTAGAATCCACAAACAGAAAGACAATGCTGATATTGTGAATCTAGATAAAATCTAGATAAAAATCTATTCAAAGGTAACCCAGCAGGATGGTCTTTCCTCACATCAGAAAAACCCAGACGGTGGAAAAGTTTGTCATATGTGCACACAGCATGTGACCTTCAACCTCCTGGGAAATCTGAAACGTAGGAGTTTGACACATATACAACACCTGATGGTAACTCTGCCACAGTTACAGCCACTTCCAGGTGAGTCATGAGGCAGGAGTCGCCTGTTTTCACTCTTATTTTTGAGACGACAAAGTGTTTTGGAACAGCCACTGTTAGGGTCTACAACTGACTTGGTCAATGTGAAATTCTCCACGAGGACGCCATTGAAGATGAGCCCGACAGCTGACACCCGTACTGGGTGTGGGGCAACACAGACATGGCCGTCGTCCACGCTGCCTGCTGGTTAATATTCTCCACAGCCAGATGGTCAGCTCTACTGACGATTTTCCAAGTGTCCTTGTCCTGTATGAGTCTCCTGGTCCCATCCTCTTGCCCTCTGTCAATTCTCTCTTTCTTACATCTGATCTGCGTAGTCTTCCTCTTCCCCCTGCCTCCTTCCCCTGTATCTATGAAGTGCCCGATCTTAAAGAAAACCTCCTTCCAGACCACCACCCTGTCTTAGCTCTTCA
This sequence comes from Tonatia bakeri, assembly GCA_004024845.1. Lineage (NCBI taxonomy): Eukaryota > Metazoa > Chordata > Mammalia > Chiroptera > Phyllostomidae > Tonatia > Tonatia bakeri. The sequence goes on along the minus strand of PVIA01000541.1, from coordinate 330,673 downwards.
GGCTGCTAGAACAAAACACCACTGATCAGGAAGTGTGTCATCCACAGAGATTTATTTCACACAGTTTTGGAGACTGGAAGCCCAAGATCAGAGTGGACCTCTTCCTTGATCCTCCTAAATAACTGTGGTTCCCGAGGAGGAGGAGGGACAGAAACAGGTTCAGTTTGGAACAACGGGCAGAAATGTGTAGCGATGCACACAAGTTTACGAAAGCTGCACCACAAGGCTCCCAAGCTGCCCGACACACAGCTGCTCCCTCCGTCAGCTCTACTACATTCTGATACATCCCTGCCGGCCCTGAAGCTATTCTTCTGTAAACTACAAAACAAAGCATTTTGCATAATTATACATTTTAATTATTTATTCATTCTGGAGTAATATTTTGTCATTATTATCCATCCTTATATTAGGACGTGCTTATCGCTTACAAAGCCACAGGAAAACAGACCTTCTTCACCAGGGTGTGTCTACCCTTTCTTTCCCCAAAATTGATGACCCAAGCAAGTTACTTAGTCTTCCTAAACCCCAGGGCCCTCCTCTGTAAGGTGGGAACGATGCCTCACCCCACACTGTTGTGAGGATTTACTGAATTAGTACAACACATAGGTGCCCAGAAAATACGTTTTTTCTCCTTTATTTCCTGACCAAGCATAATTGTTTATTTTACCAGTAAAGCATGGTCCCTAAGTGTTCTCTTTTTTATCTTCACTTATTATTTACTCCTTCAATAGTTCCTGATAACCGGTGCATGCCAGGTGCTGTTCTGGGTTCTGAGGACACCGGAGGTACCCAGGCGAGGCCCACGACTTTGCCTCTCTTAGCACAGAGATGAGGCTACTATGTTCTCTCACAGCTGCATTTGAATCTGCCTTTCCCCGGGGTGTACTCCCAGTTGGCAGAACCTTGGTCCTTTCCTCCATTTCCTTTTACTTCGATTTCTGGGGTTTTCCTCCAACACTCGGAGCCCAAATGGCAGTGTATCATTTGGAAGAAAATAACTTGGAAAAAGAGACCAAATGCTTCAAGATGTATAAAAGGTTGCAAAACCACCTGCATGGTGTTTGAAAATTGCTGACTCTCAAAAAGCAGCAAGGCGGAGACACACCCAAGTTTAACTAAGCAGGGCGCCCCTCTCCACAGGGGCTCCTCAGCTCAGAGGGCAGGAGAGACCTGTAGGTGTCAGAGCAAATTCTGGATTGGCGCCCTTGCTCCCTTCCATCTCTCCTAGCCAAATTACAGTCTTTCAAACGACTCTCCGATAAATGATAAATTCCTTTTCACCAAATCTCCTGAACCTAGAGGCTGAGGCTGTGCTCTTCTGTGTGTCTCCGGCATGGAGCTCAGTGCCTGGCACAAGGCAGCTGCTCAGCAAGTTCCAGCAACTCTCAATTCTTCTTTGCCTCCCCTGAGCTCCGCATAGGCTGGGTCACGGTCTTACTCATTTTTCACATTCTTATACTGAGCACAGGGCTTGGCACACTGTAGGTGCTCAGTCAATGTTTGTTCAGTGAGCAAAGGGATGGAAGGATGTGCGTGGAGGTGTGTTAGGAGGCTCCTTCTCAGCTCACAAGCTCTGGTGGAGCGGAGGAGGAAAGGCCAGGTGACTGCAGTGCCAGAGGCCTGAGAGCCAGTGTCCCTGCCGTCGTGGAGGCACAGGGTCCTGTCTGTGCAAGGCTGCTCCACTTCCCCCAAGTAACAGGAGGCCTTCTCCTATCAGCCCGATTCAGAAAACTGCTTGCACCTGGCCTGGAAGAGTGCAATTAAAAGATGCCATAAAAATTGACAGAGCCCAGAGCGGAGGGCTGCAAATACATTACAATTCCAATCGAACTATAAATAAAGCCCCTAAATTAAATAAATCTCACACAATTATGGATTAAAACATGTTTAGTGTTAATGGCCTTGCACATGGGCCCTGACTCCCAAAATTGTTGCTGAGGCTGCATGGTTGGGCGGTTGCATCATAATTAACGCCAGGCCGTCCCGGAGGGGCTGGCCTGAGGTTCAGCGTGGGCCTTCAGGAGGTGAGAAGGGACCGAAGGGGCTCCGCACTCCCGGATGCTCGCTCAGCCCCTTCTTGGAGCCACTGATTCTGTCCTTGAAGGAACGTGACCTGGAATGACTGTGACTGCTCGGGGCCTGACCTTGGACACAAAGGCTTCTTCTGGGTGCAGTGCTCTGGCTGCCCTGCTTTTGTGGTCTCACAAATGTTCGTGGGCACCAAAGAAATGACCCAACACAAACAAAGTGTTTGTTGAAGAAACATCTAATGACCAAACTGAACTAACAAGCAAAACGGAGACAGACTCATAGATGGAGAGCAGATGGCAGCTAGTGGGGTGAGGGTGAGGGTAGGAGGGACTGAGCAAAAAGGAAAAAGGACTCAGGGACACTGACAACAGTGTGGTGATTGCTGAGGGGAGGAGGGGTATAAAGGGACTAAATGGTAATTGAAAAAATACAATAAAGATTAAATAAAAAATAAAAAAAATATCTGGATAGTCTAGTTATTCGCTCACTCCCAAACTGTTGCTTTGAGGTCCGTAAAGTGTAATACAAATAACCAGCAGTAATATTGTGCATTAGGATGCCCAAAGTTTCTTTCACACATAAGTCACTGGAACCAAGGCAACATCATGGAGGACAATAAAAGGTATACGAGTTCTAGGTAGACCAAACCAAGCATGGGCCCTAAAACTTAGGAGCTCTTACAAGAGAAAAGCATGGAGCCTGGAGTTTTCATTCAAGACAGATTCTTACCTCTAGCGGAGAACCCCCCACCCCCGGCCTCGTCCCAGATGGCAGGCAGCCACCGGCCCGGTGTCCCCTTCCCCGGAGCCGGGCAATGCAGTGACTGAGAACATGGGCGCTGAAACCGGGCTGCGCGGGGCCCACTGCCAGCTCAGTCACTCACTAAGTGCACACTCACCTCGTCGTTTCGGGTTCCGTCTCCAAACTAGGAGTAATACTAGAATTTACTTGTGGGCTCTGACGGTCCAGCACACAGTAAGCGCCCATGAATGGTCACCGCTCCTGTGACTGTCACAGAGTGAGAAAGCCCCGACCCCATTCACATGCGCCGCCGACTGTGGAGGGCCGGGCCTGGTCCCCCTGACGGCGTGGGCGTGAGGCGGGTCGGAGGCTGCAGGTTCGGTTGGCAGGTCTGCAGGCGTGAGCAGAGCATGGCTTAGAGCAGACACTCCCCCGTTTACTGACCTGTCCTGTTGAGCAGCCTGCCTGTGCCTAGGGAGAGGAGAGAAGGGCGGTAGTTGTTCATGGAGTTACCTGAAGACTGATGGGGATGAAGACACAGAAAGGGCTCAGTGTGAGCACCTGGCGCAAAATAACTGGGCTGAATAACTGGTGAGTCGTTCCCTTCTGCCCCTCGCGGCCATTTTTCTGTTGCCTTAACAAAACCCAGACAGGGTCTTCAACACCAGCTTGCCCAAAGCAGGAGGGCTGCTCTGGACCGGCTGGCCGAGGGGCCAGCTCCCCACTAATAGGCTCTGGCGGGGTGTGTCCCTCTGGTGCCCCCCGGGGGAAGGAGCCCTTGGCCAGAAGTGACTGAGACATGCATGACCTGAATCCTCTCTCAGTCCTAATGCAGCTCCTCTGATCCTGTTGTTGTCAGACAGACATTTAAAAAACACAGATCTTACCACGTCACTTTCCTGCTTACAAAAGTTTCAGTGGGTCTCACTGAAGATAAAGCGTGAAACTCCTCCGCAGCACTTACGAAAACGGAAAACTGGTCTTTTTCCATCTCTACACTTTGCACTCTGCCTTTCCACTGATGAGCGCTCAGGAGGTCTCAGGCTCCCTTCTGCCGGCCTGGAGGCTCTGTGCGCACCCTGTCCTCCCGCTTCCTCCGTAGGCCTCCCCTGGCCGACTGCCCGTCTGGCTCAGGTGCCACTGCCCTGTGCGAAGCCTCCCCTGATCGCTCTCACTTGAGTGTGGTGCCCCTGCTGGGTTCCTGTTTAGCGGCCTGCTCAGACCCCAACCAAGTCCCTGTGTATTCTCATGTAATTACCTGGTCACGTGTCTGTGCACCCACTGGACCACAAGCTCCAAGGGGGCAGGCTCTCCTGTCTCTAGTCACCACTTTTCCTTGCTGTAATGCAGTGCCAGGCTCTGGGTAGGCACACAGGAAACAGGAATAAAAAGTGAATGAGTGGGTGAATTGCTCATTCTTGTGTTCCCTGCTTGTCAGTGCTTGCTGCTTCCTACCATTGCCACAGATTTGATGGTGTAGGAAATTCAAGGACTACAGAGTATGCATCTCCCTTCCTGAGTGATCACCAGCCAGACTGGAAAGTCCCAGGATGAGAGGAGGCTCCCTGGAATGGGCAGGCACCGGTGAATCCTGGTCTGGAAGAGTCCTTGTGTCGTTCATCGTGTTACATAGATATAGATATGAGTATGGATATGGGTATGAGTATGGATATGGGTATGAGTATGGATATGGATATGGGTATGGGAATGGGTATGGGTATGGATATGGGTATGGGAATGGGTATGGATATGGGTATGGGTATGGATATGGGTATGGATGTAGGTATGGGTATGGGTATGGATGTAGGTATGGATATAGCCTTCCTGAAAGGAATCAGCTTATGTGATTGTATGGGCTGGTTAGACAATCCTGAAATGCTCAGAGTAGCCTCTCAGAAGGGCAGCTGGAGCCCTCGGGCATGGGCTGAAGCTGCAGTGCACAGGTGGAATTTCTTCTTCTTCAGAGACACTTCAGTTCAATTCTTTAGGTTTTCCGGCTGATTTAATCAGGCCCACCAACAAGATCTAGGATAATCTTTTTTACCTAAAGCAAACTGATTGTAGACTTTAATCACACCTACAAAATACCTTCATAGAGGCACCTGGATTGACTAACTGGGGACTTTGCCCTAGCCAAGTGATGCAAAGCATTGACCCCACCTGGGGTCATAGAGCTGGCGCTGCATCAAAAAATGCAGGTCTCCCCTGTCCTGCCCCAGGCTGGTCGCTGGGCCCCGTGCATTCTCCCCCTTCTTGTGCCTTCCAGCTCTCTGAGTGGAGAAGACCAGCCTACTTCAAAGGGCTCATCAGAATGTGGCCACAGGGAATTTCCATACAACATCCTCTCCAGAAGGTCAGCTTTTCTCTTGTATTGAACAGCAAACAATCTGGAAAACTGTGGTTACATAAGATGATGAACCATATTCAACCTCCAAAAATCAGAATGAAGGAAGAAGCCCTCCCCATGGGCCAGGGCCAGAAGGTAGGTGCAGGCGGGGCTCCCCTTCAGTTCAGACGCACCAGTAGGGCCATCTGGTTGTTTGTGGCTGGCTTCCCTCGCCGTCCGTCAGTGCGGGGCCATATTGGTTGTTAAATATTTTGTCTATCAACACTGGGCAGAGGTTAGACTCCCCTGGGCCAGTGTGGTTTAAGGAGAGTAGCCATTTAAAATATACCTGACAGCTTAGTCAAAAAGGGCCATTGGTATTTGACAGTCTCTAAGACCCAATCCCTCCAGTTAGTTCCAGCACGGCGGCAGGGAAATGGTCACACCCTGGGGTGGCAAGGTTGTGGTCATTAGGTGAATGCTACAGAGATCCTTCCGGAAGGATGCCCGGCCGCAGGGAGTCTCCTCACCAGTGATCAGAGTTACAGGGAGACTTGGAAATGCATGGAGCCCGTTAAACAGAAGTGAGGACCGGACTCAGAAGCATAGAAACCTCTGCACGTCAGAGCTGGAGCGGAACACACAGACAGCTGCACCCAAGCTCTTCCGGATGGACTTGAAGTTGCCCTTAGGGGTTTCCCGAAACATACTGTGTTCCACAAACTATTGATCTCTCTCTCTCTCTCTTGCTCTCACATTCACTCTCACTTTCTCTCTTTTTTCTTGCTCTCACCCTTTTGCTCCCTCTCATCAAATATCTGAACATATTGGGCAAGAAAAGAAAACGAAGTCAGGTTCTTTTCCGAGGCACTTCTTCTTGCACATTGTCCTCAGTCCAACGTGCCTGTCCATCACACCTGAAGTGTTTTAGTGAGAGGAGATGATTTCTGATTGGCTTCATGATGCTTTTCTAGGGAAAATAACATAGGTTTGGGGATAAGACAACATAGGACATTCACTTCATGATGTTTTGTCATGCCATTTCTTGCAGGGAGCATGCAATGGGCCAGCCATAGACGCAGCATAAATGAAAGGCGCAGGCGGTGGTGTTAAACAAAACTATTTACAAAGAGGCAATAGGCCAGGCTTGTCCATGGAGCACACCTTGCTTGCTGGCACTTTGTGCTCCAGCAGCAGGTTGTGGGAGTGCCTGAGGTTGCTTCCTGAGGTTGGTGCCTGATGAAAGGGCTTCCCTGGTCATCTTTTGGGATCAATAGCCTTAAAACACACATTCCATTTGACTCCGCATTTCTAATTCTATGGGTTTATCCTAAGGCAATAATAAAAGACATGTCCATCTCTCATTATTTATGTTAGAAAAAAATAATCTAAGCAGCAAACAATAAAGAATTAGTTAAATGACTTCAGGGATTTTTAAATGGAACTTGAAAAGCAAAGTTCATTAAGAAGAAAAGACGTGTAAAAATAGAGCATTTTTGAAAAAGAGAAATAATACCAAAACATTCTAAAGCTATAATGGTTTGAGTGGTGAGGCAATTTCTTGTTCCTTTCTGTCTCTCTGTCACACATGCGCTTTCTTCGTTCGGCTGCACAGTCAACGGATACTGAGTATTTGCTGAGGAGCGCTGTAGCAGACACAGTCCAAACTGCGGGGAAGCAGCATGGACTTGTTCATTGCTGCTGCCCGTACCTCCACTCTCACAGCCAACAGGGAGATAAGCTTCCTGCAGGCAGAGGTCGAGCCTGTATTGCTCACAGTCAAAGGGACCCTGGTTTGATGCAGTGTGGCCGTGTGCCAAGCCCCTCCTCAGGGACAATGACCGCCTAAGTCCTGGCTGGCAACTTTTGTTGTTGTTAAAGGGCAAGATAAAAAATATTTTCGGCTTTGTTGCTGTACAGTTTTTGTTATCACTACTAATGTCTGCCATTATGATGCAGGACCAGCCACAGATGGAGCATAAATGAAGGGGCGCAGGCGGCGGTGTTAAATGTCCCACGAGCAATGGTTTGCTGACTCCTGACTCTAAGGGGAACATTTTGATTTCACGATCTCTTTACACTCTTAAGAATTATTGAGGACATCAAAGAGCTTCTGTTCATGTAGGTGACATCTATTAATGTTTTATACAGAAGGCTAAGAATTTAAACTATATTTTACCAATTTATTTAAAAATGACAATAGTAAATCCATTATATGGAAAAACAACCATTTTCCAAAACAACAAAGTGAGATATTACTTTACATTTTTGCAAACCTCTTAAATGTCTGGCTTAGTAGAAGGCAGTGGATTCTCACATCTGCTTCTGTGTTCAGCCTACTGTTTTAATTGACAATTGGACCTCACACAGAAAAGTAGGTGGGAAGGGGAAGCTTACAGGCTCTCTGAAAAAGTCCCCCAGAAAGCTGAGAACCATTGGCTCATGCTGATTACAGGATTTTCTTCCCTTTGCTACATACTCAGTTTCCCAGCCTCCCTTGCAGATGTGGCGTCCAGGTGACCAGGTTGCAACTTGCCTAGTGAACGTGGGCAATTTGGTTAACTTCACTGCTCTTTGTTTGCATGACAGGAATAAAAATAATGCCTAATTCATCTGCGTGTTGTAATGGTGTATAAATTATACATGTAAAGCACCTATTTCAATGTCCGGCACAAAGTAAACAAGTGAGTGATACATGTACTGTATCTTGGTGATACGACTGCTGCTGCTGCTGATGTGACAATAGTCAATTAGATCTGAGCAATGTCTGCTTGGGGTGGCACTAGGTAGTGCTTACTTTCAATGGTGAAAGGACTGGTACCCTGAAGTGTGGACTCAGCCCTTACTCAGTTCCCCATGGCAGCACTTTATACCAGGCTGTGAACCAAAGGGGGTAACAGAGGAATCACAGCAAAGAGCATGGGATAAAACTGGGTGCCTGAGGTCACCAACCCAGATACCTGTAGGTCAGCACAGTCCTACAGATGGATCTATGGTGTCTGCACATGGGCTCTGGACAGTGGCCATGTTGCTGGTGCCCATTCCCTCTGCCAACACCTCTGTGACGAGTGCATTTTAAAGCTATCCCTCCAGGATGCCAGTCCCCAAGTTATTTAATCAGACACTAACCTTGGGACTGCTATTAAGGAGCTTTACAGATGTAATTTAGTTTACTAATCAGCTGAGTTAAAATATGGAGAGCAGCCTGGATTGTCCAGATAGATCCAATCTAGTGACTTGAGCCCCTGAAATTTCTACAGCTGCAGTCAGAGAGATGTGGTGGGAGAGGAGAGCAGAGGAGAGATCAGGAAGAAGAGAGATCTAATGCATGAGTAGAGCAGCCATTGCTGGCTTTGAAGATGAAGGGAGGGGGGCAGGAGCTAAGCAGGGCAGGTGCCCCCTAAAGTTGACAGTGACCCCTGGATAAAATAGCAAGGAGATGCAACTTCATCCTCACAGCCTCAGTGCCAGGGGCCTGAATGATCCTGGAAGTAGCTTTTCACCCAGAATTTCCCACGAACAACACGGCCAATGCGACTTTTTGATTTTAGCCTGATGAAACCCTACCAGGCTTCTGACCTGCCAGTCTCCACATAATAAAGTTATGTCTATTTCTTCAAGAAGAATAAAATACCTAGGAATAAACCTAACCAAAGGTGTAAAAGACGATTACTCAGAAAATTAGAAGACACCGAAGAAAGAAATTGAAGAAGATAAAAATATAGGAAGAATTAACATAATTAAAATGTTCATACTACCCAAAGCAAGCTGTAGATTCAATGCAATTCCTATCAAGATTCCAAAAACAAATTTCACAGAACTAGGACAAATATTTCAAAACTTTATATGGAACCACAATTGGGCCCACATAGTAACAGTGATCCTGAGAAAGAAGAACAAAGTTGGAGGAATCACACTACCTAATATCAAACTATACTGTAAGTCCATAGTAATCATAACAGCATGGTACTGGCATAAAAACAGACACATAGATCAATGGAACAGAACAGAGCACCCAAAAATAAGCCCACACCTCTATAGTCAATTAATATTTGACAGAGGAAGCAAGCACATACAATGAGCTAAAGATAGTTTATTCAATAAATGGTACTGGGAAAACTGGACAGATATGTGCAGAAAAATGAAACTAGACTATCTTCTTATACCACAACAAGAATAAACTCAAAATGAATCAAAGACTTAAATATTAGAACTGAAACCATAAAAATCTTAGAAGAAAATATAGGTAGCAAAATCTCAAACATTGCTCATAGCAAGTTTTTATTGGATGCATCTCCCCAGGAAAGGGAAACAAAAGAAAAAATAAACAAATGGAACTACATCAAATTAAAAAGTTTTTGCACAACCAAAGAAAATGTCAACAAAATAAAAAGACAACCCACAGAATGGGAGATCATATTTGCCAATACATTTGATAAGGGATTAATATCCAAAATTTACAAGGTACTTACAAAGCTCAACACCAAAAAACCAAACAACTCAATTAAAAAATGGGCAAAAGACCTAAAGACACTTCGTCAAAGAAGGCATACAGATGGCCGATAGACAATGAAAAGATGCTCAATGTCACTAATCATCAGAGAAATGCAAATTAAAATCACAATGAGATATCACCTCATACCTGTCAGAATGGCTGTCATCAGTAAATCAACAAACAGTAAGTGCTGGCGAGGATGTGGAGCAAGGGGAACACATTATTTTTCTTTTTTTTATTGATGTTCATTGTTTATTGGAGTACAGTTGTCTCCCTTTTCTCCCCACCCCTCTCCCCCACCCCACCCATTCCCTCTCCCACCCTCTATCCTACCCCCATTTGGCTTTGTCCATGGGTCCTTTATACATGTTCCTTGACAACACTTCCCCCTTTCCCCCCATTATCCCCTCCCACCTCCCCTCTGGTCACTGTCAGTTTGTTCTTAATTTCAATGTCTCTGGTTATATTTTGCTTGCTTGTTTGTTTTGCTGATAAGATTCTACTTATAGATGAGATCATATGATATTTGTCTTTCACTGCCTGCTTTATTTCACTTAGCATAATGCTCTCCAGATCTACCCATGCTGTCTCAAAGGATAAGAGCTCCTTCTTTTTTCTGCTGTATAGTATTCCATTGTGTAAATGTTCCATAGTTTTTTGATCCACTCACTTACTGATGGGCATTTAGGTTGCTTCCAGCACTCGGCTGTTGTAAATTGTGCTGCTATGAACATTGGGGTGCATAGGTTATTTTGAATTGGTGTTTCAGAATTTTTTTTTTAAAGATTTTATTTATTTATTTTTAGAGAGGGAAGTGAGGGAGAGAGAGAGAGAAACATCAATGTGCGGTTGCTGGGGGACATGGCCTGCAACCTAGGCATGTGCCCTGACTGGGAATCGAACCTGCGATGCCTGGTTCGCAGCCCGAGCTCAATCCACTGAGCTACACCAGCCAGGGTCAGAATTTTTAGTGTATAATCCCAGTAGTAGAATTGCTGGGGCAAAAGGAAGTTCCATCTTTAGTATTCTGAGGAAATTCCATACTTTTTTCCACAGTGGCTGCACTAATCTGCATTCCCGCCAACAGTGCACTAGGGTCCCCTTTTCTCCACATCCTCTCCTGCACTTGTTTGCTGATTTGGTTTTGATGGTCATTCTGACTGGTGTGAAGTGGTATCTCATTGTGGTTTTAATTTGCATCTCTCTGATGGCTAGTGATGCTAGCATCCTTCATATGTCTCTGAGTCCTATATATGTCCTCCTTGGAGAAGTGTCTGTTCAGGTCTTTTGCACATTTTTTAACTGGATTGTTTGTCTTTCTGGAGTGGAGTCGTGTGAGTTTTTAAATATATTTTGGGGATCAAATCCTTGTCTGAGGTATCACTGGCAAATATATTTTACCATATGGTTGGTTCTCTTTTCATTTTGCTGATGTTTTTTCTAGCTGTGCAGAAGCTTTCTATTTTGATGAAGTCCCATTTGTCTATTTTTTCCTTTATGTCCATTGCTCTAAAGGATATATTAGTGAAAATATTGCTGCATGGAATATCTGAGATTTTGCTGCCTATGTTCTCCTCCAGGACTTTTATGATGTCATGATTTATATTTAAGTCTTTTATCCATATTGAGTTCATTTTTGTGTATGGTATAACTTGGTGGTCGAGTTTCATGTAACTGTCCAGATATCACAACACCATTTGTTGAAGAGGCTATTTTTACTGTATTTTATGCTTCTGTCTCCCTTGTCAAATATTAATTGACCATAGAGACTTGAGTTTATTTCTAGGCTCGCTATTCTGTTCCACTCTTCTATGTGTCTGTTCTCATGCCAGTACCAGACTGTTTTGATTACTGTGGCCTTGTAATATAGTTTTATATCAGGTATTGTGAACCCTCCTACTTTGTTCTTCTTTCTCAAAATTGCTGTAGCTGTTCAGGGTTGTTTATGGTTCCATATAAATTTTTGAAATGTTTGTTCTATATCTGTGAAGTATGTCTTCGGTGTTTTAATAGGGATTGCATTAAATCCATAAATTGCTGTGGGTAGTATGAACATTGTGATGATGTGAATTCTTCCGATCCATGAACACAGTACATGATTCCATTTGTTTGTGCCTTCTTTAGTTTTTTTTTTTTTAAAGACTTTATTTATTTATTTTTAGACAGAGGGGAAGAGAGGTAGAAAGAGTGGGAGAGAAACATCAATGTGTGGTTGCCTCTCACATACCTCCAACTGGGAACCTGGCCCATAGTCCAGGCATGTGCCCTGATTGGGAATCAAATCAGCAACCCTTTGGTTCACAGGCTAGTGCTCCATCCACTGAGCCACACCAGCCAGGGCATCTTCCTTCATTTCTTTCTTCAGTGTTGTGTAGTTTTCTGAGTACAGGTCTTTTACCTCCTTGGGAAGAACACTTTGCACTGTTGGTGGGAATGCAGACTGGTGCAGCCGCTGTGGAAAGCAGTATGGAGATACCTCAACAAATCAAAAATGGATCTGCCTTTCAACCCAGAAATCCCACTTTGTCTGTGAATATATTCAAAGGAACCCAAAACACTAATTCAAAAGAACATAAGCACCCCTGTGTTCATTGCAGCATTATTTACAATAGCCAAGGTACAGAAATAGCCTGAGTGTCTATCAATAGATGAGTGGATAAAACAACTATGAGACACTTACAGAATGGAATACTACTTGACCGTAAAAAAGAAAATTTTACCCTTTGAGACAGTATAAATGGACCTAGAGAATATTATGCTAAGTGAAATAGGCCAATCAGAGAGAGGCAAATACATGATTTCACTCATATGTGAAATCTAATGAACAAACTGAACTAAGAAACAAAATAGAAACAGACTCATAGATGGAAAGCAGGATGACAGCTGGTTGTGGGGGGCAGATTAAGAGGTGGAAGGATGCAGCAGAAAGGAAGAAGAACTCATGGACATGGACAACAGTGTGGTGACTGCTGGGGTGAGGGGGATAAAGGGACTAAAAAGTAATGTAAACAGAATGCAATAAAGGTTAAATTTTAAAAAATAAATAAGTAAAAAATAAATGAACACACACACACAAACCCACCTAAAAACAGATCCGATGCATATGCACACACACAGAGACACCCACTCACACACTTGCTTTACAAGTTCTTATTGTCTAAACCTGCCTGAGTGCTTTTCAAAAACCATTCTCTCCCGGTGGAAAACTTCCCTGATCAATTTTAACATTCAGTGATTTTTTTTAAAGGTGAGATCAATATAAATAATCTCTCTAACATACACACAACAGAGATTGTGAAGATTTGCAGATCTGGCCTCCAGGGTTCTACCCAAGCAAACTTCATACTCTTGTAGTGCCGTGAGGACCGAGGGCAGCATGTGGGAGAGCTGCCAGCTCAGTGAGACCTTGAAGGTGGAAGGTGATTCTTTAAAAGTTATGTATTTGGATGAATTTTGTATGTGAAAGTGATTTTTAAGTCAGTGTCTTTTATTTTTTTGGCAAGCATCTACTTTCTACCTTTGGGAATTCTCCCCCCTTTGAATCTTGAATCTTGGTGGAAGCATGTCTTAGTCAGATTAAGCTAAGTATGCAGTGGTAACAAATGACCCCGAATCTTAGTGGCTTCCAGAGGTTTGATTCCCACCTCTGCCGCATACCCATCGCAGGCCAGAGGGGCCCTGCTCCACATCATCTCCACTTGTACTCAGATCGATGGGTCAGCCCAATCCACAACATTGCTGTTCTTGGGGCAGAGGGAATATACATGGCAAACTGCACACTGGTTCTTAACGCCTGTACTGGAAGTGACCCACATTATTTCTGCTTCTGTTTCATTGGCCAAAACGAGCAACGTAGCAAGCCTGATGTCAAAGGACAGAGATATATAATCCTTCTGCCAGGGAGGAACGGTGAGTATTTGGGAACAAAGATGTTGCTATTTTACACAGCAGGCAGAACCTTCCTTCCCACTATTAAAGCTTGAAAAGAGTAGGCTAGCAGGGATGACCTAGGTCTGGCAATCAGAGTCACCCACTGGGACTCTCTGGATTGAGAGTCGGCCACACGAAGGAGCAGGGCCAATGGAGAGGTCACTGAGTCTACAAGGCAGCAGTGCCAGCTGCTGTCTCCAATGTACTGGTGACATGCTCCAGGTCTTCACTGGACCAGTTCTGTGATATGATTTTGGTTGTTTGCGTATTTTTTAGCTTCTCTTGTTCCTCTCTGCTTCCTGGGCTTAGTAATCCATTCTTCTTAGGGATTCTGGGAGCCACGCAGTAGTATCCGATATATTGTTTCCATACAAACAAGTCAGAATCATTCTCTGTTGCTTTCAAATAAAAACCTGACTGAGAGAAGTCAGGCTCTCAGTTAACAAGAAGTCAGACTTTTCCTCAGTTCAGTTTCTGATCACCAGGTGGCTGTTGCCCAGGGTCCTGTTACCTGACACAAACAGAAGTCTTGGAAAGTATAGGGACAATTCATACTAAAAGATATTGGATGGGAAAGCCTGAGTGGGGCCCGGTTCAGTCCTTGATTCTCTGAACTCATTAGATTGAGAAGCACTGGATATCAAAAAACGAGTGTGAAGGGGCTTTGTGAGCACGTAGAACCTCGTTAACCTTGAATAGGAAGTGTAAAAAGCACAGTGAGGTTTCATCAGCATGCTCAGATGTTCTGGGTTGCTCAGGACAGTCCCAAGTGAGTACCGTTGTGGGTCTGTTAATGGCTATCAGTTATTTTTAGTGCCTTCTTTACCCTAACCTGCTTCCTGGCGTAGACAGTAAATGAAACGGCCACTCCAGCTGTAATGGAAATGGTCCTGGACCAGAAATTGAAGATCTACATTTTACCTAGAATCCAGCACTCGTGTGCAGGGTGACCAGCACACCTTCTGGTCCTCAGCTTCCTCATCTGTAAAGTGGAGGAGTTCGTTTAGATCAATGGTTGGCAGACCGTGTTCTGGTTTTTAAGGTAGAACCTCAAAACCCTGTGCCAGGGAAGAAAGAGGGGGCCAAATGGGGGAACTCTGACCCTCCCCAAGAACCTCTGCTTTGATTCGGTCCATGCCTTGGGGTTCTACCCAACGTTTGGTTTGGGAAGTGTTGTTGTGATAAGAAATAAACACACTCACACACACACGAACTGGATAATCTCCCAGGACATAGAAGTCAAGATCTCTAGAACTTGTTCTGTTGCTATAATTTCCATATTCTGGACAATGAGCTGGTCATGAAAGAAAGGAATAGTCACTAGAAAGGGGTCTCTTCACATCTCAGCTCTTCCCTTTATTTTATTTCCTTTATTTTTATTATTGACACTATAGTTCCAAAAAGTGATGCTGACATTTACTTATTTAATTTTTAAAAACTATCCTTCAACCCACATTTTCATATTGGTCTCCTGCTTCTAATCTGTCCTCAACATCCCTTAAGCTTTCTTATGCTCATCTTCAGCTCATGGGTCCTTCATTGGTCCAGGCCAGCCCTTAGAGTTCAGACTAAGTCCCACCTCTCTGTGAGGCCTCCCTCAACCACACAGCCCTCAGGGATGACTTCCACTCTCCACTCTGGGCTCCCACATCTTGTTTGGCAATTAGTATATGTTGCTTCGTATGCTATTGTCTTTCAGCTCTAAACACATTCTTTCAGACTCTGCTCTGTGACACTGAGACCGGAACTCTGCCAGCCCTATTTCTCCTTTGCCAATAGTGGTAATTCCAGAGAGAATTAGATGGAGAGAAAATGGACTTGCTCCTTCCTGCACGTTTTCTATTCCTGTCAATGTTGTCCCGGGCAGTAGAGGTTGGTTTCCCCCTCTGAATTCTTACCCATGCCCAGACACAGCTGCATTGAACCACCTCTGAGAGCAGCTGGCAGTAACTGGGCATTGCCCTCCACCACTGGCAGTAGCTGGGCATTGCCCTCTCCTCAGAAATCTGGATCCAGTCCTTTAGGGTCCCTCTTTCAAGCCCCTGAGGAAGGAGCCCTTGCCAGGCAGCACCACCTCCTTAGGTCTGAGCCCAGCTCTGTGGGGCACCTGGTCTGTGCTCCTGAGGCAAGGGTAGTAGGCAGTGACATCTCTTTCCCAGAGGGCCAAGCTCCAGGTCAATAGGGCTTCTCCTGTGAGCTGCTAGGGTCTGATGACCCAAACTCTTCCCTTGTCCCCCAACCCTGAGAGGTGGTAGTTACTTCCTCTACTTATTCATTTTCCCCTCCCTGTTCTCCTCTTCTTTTTTCAGGCCTCCAGCATCTGCTTAACCAGTTTCCTACATTAATTTTTCGTTGTTGAAATAGCTAGTGAAGTTTCCATTTTCCAGACCCTGACTGGTCTACCTTGCACTGTCACTTACCGTGTCACACTTTTTTTTGTTTGTATCTCAACTGTATTGGAAGCCTATTTAGTTTACTCTTAGCCACACCTGTAGGAACTCAACAAAAACGAGCTTGTTGATTTACAGGGAATAAGACTCAGGGAAAGGAGAAAGGGCGGAGAGCGGGAAGAGCAGGACTTCAGATGAGCAGATCTGGGTTCAGAGTCCAGTGTCAGTGTCTCTATTACTTAACTTCTTTGAGCCTCAAATCCTCAACCTTAAGGCAGAGAATGATAATGCCTGTCCTACAGGTGTGCACGCCTCAGGGGCGAACATGGGAAGTCATCATTAGGAGGCATCACTTTCCTACAGGAGGAAGTGCTTAGCTTGCTGCCACTTGCAAGGTTCAGACTCACGGACAGTGTGTTCTCTGTACCCACTTTGAATACTCTGTGGCTCCTATAGCCACTAGCCAGGTGGTCATCTCTAGGAACCTATTGCCTCTGAATGTCTGCAGCAGAAGCATGATTCCTGTGCACTGTGGGGTTGGCTCAAGAATCAGGACCTAAGTGAGTCAGCACAGTAGCATTCTGCATGTTCTCCTTCATAATGAGTTTTCCTCTTATTAAACGTGCGTGCGCGCACACGCACACACACACACACACACACACACACACACACACACACCTCTACCTGGCTCTTCTTCCCAATCAAACACAACTTCCCTTTGCTGCCAAACCTCCCAGTAAAGCCCACACCCGTCCTCACGCATGCGTGTCTGCAGTCCAGAGCATCCACAGGGCACTGAGGGATGATAAGCTTCTTCAGCCATCTCTCTTTCTCGGCACAGAGCCCGTTTCTGTCTGTCTTTTGCTCTCACTATCTTTCTTTCTCTTTTCATTTTGGCTCTATTTTCTTCTCACATTCAACTATTTAATCCACCTTATATATCACAGTCCAAATCCCAGACAGAACTTTTTTAAATGGCTAATTATTATCTTGGCTCTGAACCAGGCCTCCTCATAGGTCAACTGCCAGCCTCTGACACACGCGGCCCTTGCGGCAGCCACTCAGGCCCCGCTAGCCTCTGGCCATTGTTCTGCGTGAGTCAGCCTGGCGTGGCTTCCTGGTGTAGGGACTGGGGCAGGAGCAGTTTTAACCAGCAAGGAAAACCGGGCTTGGTAGGCGCTGGGATGCATATGTCTCGGACATGCCCTGTTGCACTGAAGTCTTAACAAATTCCCTAGCCACCAAATCCAAGGAAGGCCTCCCAATGTCGTCTTCCCTGACTTCTCTGGAGTGTTTCCCGTGGGTGGCCACTTGCTCCTTGGCACTTCCAACTTCCCACAGCCTCGGGAGTCTGGTTGTCTCCTTAGCACTCTGGGCAGCCTCCCTTGCTCATTTCTCTTCTTCACTCACTGCTTTCTTGAGGAAGCAGCTGGTCAGTCCGTGGGCTTGCCAGCGTAGACCTAACATCAGAGCTGTTTTTCGTGCCAGGACCCTTGTCCCCCAGAGGTGCGGCCACCTGCAGGGACAGGAGGAGCAGTCTGGAGGGCGTGGTGGGGGACTCGAGGGCCCCTCAGCCATGGCAGGCATGGAGGAACCCTAGTCCCTGGTCAGTAATCGGGAGCTGCTCGCTGTGCTGGGGAGGAAACTCCGGGTTGTTAATACCACAGAATCCCTCTGTTCCCCTCTCACCACAAATTTTTCAAGTTTTGTCCAAGACTCGTCCATCAACATGAAGGCTCTTAGGTAACTCCAGATGAACCTCATCCGTGTTCGCTGGTGGCACCTCCCATCGAAATGTCCTGTGCCCCCCTGCCAGGCTGTCTCCTATCAAAACACACCCTGTAAATAAGCCAGTGGTTATTAAACCTGAAGGTGAATTGAAGTCCACGAGTTTCTCTACAGGGTTTTATTTTAAGCTTCATTACTTTGTTACAAAGGATTCTGCCCTCTTTTAGGACATTCCAATGAAAGCAAACAAGTCAGAGATGTGTCATTTAAAGTTGAGGGTGAGAGGACGGGGGGAGGCAAATTTCTCTTCCCTAAAATTAGATTACCAGGGACCTACCTCTACTTCCTATTCTTTAAAAAAAAGAGAGACAGTAAAATTGCCTTTTTCTCTGTCTATAGCTCTATGAAACTTAGTGCACAGATTGGTGTTACCACGTCAGCAGCTCCATCTCCCCCAGTTCCTTCCAGCTGTCTCTGCAGCCATGCCCTTCCCTGCCCCCAGCCCGAGCAACCCTTGTCTGTTCTCCGCCACTGGTCTTATCTTCCAGAGAATGGTGCATGAACAGATTCATAAGGTGTAACCTTGCGTCATAGTTGTTTTGTGCTCCATACATTTCTTGTCTTGTGCATTGTACATCTATGTATGTTGAAAATACCACCAGACAATATACTTTTTTGGTTTCAAACCAACAAAAAATTACCAGTAGAAAAATATTATATTTGCCCATGTAGTTATCATTGCTGTTGCTCTTGCTTCTTTATTGAGGTTCCAGCTTTGATTTTTAGTATCATTTGTTTTCTCTCTGAAGAATTTCCTTTAGCAGCTCTTTTGGAACATGAATTCTGGGGAAAAAATGGAGAATTCCTTTATTTGAGAATGTGTCTAATTCACCTTAATTCCTGAAGAATATTTTTTCCCCTGGATTTAGAATTCTGGGTTGATAGTTCTTTTCTCTCAGCACTTTCAAAATGTTGTTCTGTCCCTTGAGCATTTTTTGGTTTCTGATGAAAGAGCTGTCTTCCCCGTTGTCTTCCTATAAGCAATGAGCTGTTTTACCTTGGTTCTGCTGTCTTTGAGATTTTCTTCTTCATCTGTAGAATTCAGCGATTTGATTATGCCGTGTCCAGGTGTACATTTCTTTGGGTTTATCCTGTTTAGGCTTCCTGAGCCTCTTCAATCTGTAGTTTTAAGTCTTTTGCCAAATTTAGAAAGTTTTCAGCCACTAGTTTTTCAAATAGTTTCTCTTCACTGAACTCTCTCACCTGCAGTTCTAGAATTCCAAAACTTGCATGTTCGATGCTGTGTTTCGTCCCACACATTCCTGAGACTGTGCATTTTTTCTCATATTGTTCAGAATGGGTAATTTCTATTGACCTAGCTTCAAATTCACTGACTTTCCTTTGTCATGTCTACTATTGAAATGACCCAGTGAATTTTATTTATTTTGATTATCTTATTTTTAAGTCCTAATTTTTCAGTCCTTATTTTTCAGAGGGTTTTAAGCAAACCCCTCTAGTTTTGCATTTGTTATAAAAGTGCTTGCCCTCGCGTTGGAGCACTCAAAGAACACTTGCTTTCAAGTTTTTTGCAGGTAATTACAACACCTTTGTCATCTTGGTAATGACTTTTTTTATTGTCATCACCCATGTGAAAGATTTCCTGGTTCTTCATAGGCTGAAAATTTTTGTGTTGTGTCCTGATTGTATTGCATCCCTGTTACTGTAGGCAGTTTGTTAAAGGCACGTCACGAGGTCCGGCCCCACTCAGGGGTGGGACGACACAAGGACGTGAAAAGTGCTGTGTGGTGATCACTGGGGACTATTCTAGAAGCCTGCCTACCACCTGCTGGTGGAAGCAACTGAAGTGCTTATCAGTAGATGGATGAATAAACAAAATGTGATGTATGCACACAGTGACATCTTAGCCTTAAAAAGGTAAGAAATTTTGACACAGGCTACAACTTGGGTGAACCTTCCAGACAGTGTGCTAAGTGAAATAAGCCAGTCACAAGAGGACAAGTACTACGTGATCCCATTTGTATGAAGTACCTGGACTATCGAATTCGTAGAGACAGAAAGTGGGGCGGTGGGTATCGGGGGAGTGTTTAATGGTACAGCTTCAGGGAGGAAGATGAAAAATTCTGCAGACGGACAGCGCTGATGGTTGCATAACAATGTGAATGTACGTAATGCCACAGAACGGTACGCTTAAAAATGGTTCAATGGTAAGTTCTTACGTTATGTATATTTTACCACAACTAAAAACTAACAAGTCTGCCTGCCACATGTTGTGAGATTCTGTGTCTTGTTTAAAAACCCATGGAGAACATCAGTGTGTTTTTAGTGGGCATTCGACCTGAGTCCAGGCTGCAAGTTCTCACCAGCCTTCTGTGGGTCTTGGTTCCAGTGTCGGTTCAATTAAAACCCGCCTGAAGCACTATTTGAGTCTTTCCTGTGCCAGCCAGTCGCCAGTGCCTGCTGTGTGGGGTCAGATCCATGCCCACCAGCTGCAGGGGTGAGCTCAGGAGGCCATCGCTTTAAGGGATTACCTTCCCAAGGACCTCCCTCTCCATGACCCCCCTGGAACTTGGCAGCCTTGCCTGTTCGTCCTCTGTCCAGAAAGCTGGTGCCCTGCAGTTCCCGTCCTGGGGCTGTGCTCACCTTCCAGAGTGAGCCCAGGAGGACAGGTGGAGACACAGAGCACAAGCGCTTGCCAACCTCCCGGGACAGCAGCCCCTCTGATGAGGCAAGCGGCTTCCTCCCGCAGAGTTCTGGCGTCTGCTGGCTCCTGGGGCCCCTGCTGCTGCTCTCGTCACAGGATTGTGTGGGTTTGCAGCAGGTGTGAGAAAACAGAGAAAAAAGAAACAATACGGAATTTCTTCTACTCTCCCCGAGCATTCACTCTTTATTTTCCAAGTCCTTGACCAGAGGGTTTGTCTTGGAGATCTCTCTGTCCAGCCCTGGTGCCCACTCATGAGTGATAAGTTTCAGTGAGTTCAGGCGAGGGCATACTGAAAGGAAAAATGGCGAAGTGAGGCAATTTGGGTGGCACTTTGAATCCTGGTCTCCTTCCTCACTGCTTCTGCTACCGTTTGCTTCTCAGGTAGCTGAACCACGCATTCGGTCCAGGTGCAACAGCCTCCTCCTTTGCCTTATCCTAAGGCCCCTTCTGACATTGGCATTTAACAAAGGCCACCGGCCCCCACTGACATGTCCATTTATTCTATTCATGTGCATTGAGTGCTACAAACTGTGAGGACTGGAAAAAGAGCCCACCTTTAAGGTGCTTAGAGCAGAATTCCCACTTGAGACACAACCTCCTGGGTCGCACCCTGGCTCCCCCCTCTCTGCTTGCACTCACGGTATCCCTGTGAAAGGCAGTGGGCTTTGCTGCCTCCCTTTGTCTGCCTGTGAGCCTGAACCATCCTCACTGTGAGCTCTGTGGGCGCGGCTGTGGGCTTTGGAGAGAGTTGGATTCTCAAACACACAGGTTTGTGGTTTTTGAAAGAACAGAAAGCAAAAAGCATAACATCTTGCGGGATTACTTTCTGCTGAAGACCAATTGATGCGACATCTGAAAATAATCAAATAAGTGTCTTGTTTTCAGCCTACAAATGACTTTGTGAGACTTTGGAAGGAAATTCTCCACTTAATAAAAATAAGAAAAATTGAAATTGAGATCACGAGGAAGAACAAAGATGGGGAATTATGAGAGTGCTTTGAATTGTTAATAGCATTTATATCTATAAAAATGAATCTCTCTGAAAACCTGGAAGTGGCCTAATAATTTTAAATCACCTCACATAGCACATGCCCCAAACCCCGATAACCTCCCAATTCAGTTGCTTGTGACCACTTTGTGGTGCATTCCAAAACCCTGAAGTTGCTACACAGTGAACAGAACTCTGGATTTAAAATTACTGAAGCCTTTGATATTTTTTTTTTCCCTATGAGCTACATTTGGAGAGAAGTCAAGGTACAGTCTAACCCCAGAGGATCAAAATATATTGAACGGATTTTTAAAAAATGTTATCAGCCAGGAAAACAGAAGTTGAACAGAACACCACAATGAAGAGCGTAAAGAAGGGCGAAGAATGGGCTGAAGGTGGCATAAAAGACTCAAGGTCAAAGCAGAACCTGCACCCGACGATGTTGGCCAAGGTAAGGCAATTAAGGCACTTTGGTGAGGATGATCTCAGGCAAACAAAATCAAACATCATGGGAAACCGAGATAAGGAGAGACTGGAGTAAAGAGGAACTTCCCTCCGGCCTCAGTGGTGAAGGGGTGACTTGGCGTTCCTACGGCATTTCACTAATGCACAGGTCAAGTGTTACTACAATCTCGTGTGGGGGACAGACAGTTGTGCTTTGTGAATTTTTGGTTTCTAATGATGCACTTGGGCTTTATTTTTTTACAGCTGTCCTTGGTCTTAATCCTTTACTTTTTTCTCCTCAGGGTGTAATGGTTTCTAGTTACATATCAGCATTTTAAGCAGCGTGTCGCCCATCAGGCAGCACATGGCTTCTGATGGTTATGGCATGTGGGTCACCGCTAGTTCTCTGGAAGGACAAGTGCCCCTGTGAGGAGCACAGTGAACTCCCTCGTGTGACTGGAACACGGCCGTGCAGGTTCTGGGTGCGTGCTAGAAATCTAACCAAATGCAAACAGCAGCTCAATGAGGATTCCTGCCATGAGGCAAAATGCTTGGAAAGTTGCTCTGTGCTGGCATCACTGGGTTCGGGGTCAGCATGCTGAAATCGGGACTCATTATGTTCCTACCATGCCAACTCGGTGCAATTAGCCTAACACGATAATTTCCCGAAGCCATATGTTGATCTTTAGGGGAGGGAAGGCTTCCTGTGCCTGATGGCTGGAGCTCTGACTGGCATGTCTCAGCTTTGAGCAAATGTCTGTAAATCAAGATAACACACACGGCAATCAAAGAGGAGGTGGGACAGCCGGCCTGGGTAGGAGCAGAGAGCTTAGAGCAGGGCTGTGTACTTGGTGACTGTTGCAGTGAGTTGGTTTTCTTTTCTTTTCTTTTTTTTACAAGAAGGTTTCAGAGGAAGGTCAAGGAAGCACCACTGTGTGCAAGCCCCTGCCCCCACAATAAAGTCAATGGGAAGACCTAGAACATAGTAAGTTATGTTCCAGGGCTGTGTGGCCTGTATTCCCATTGGAGACCTATCAATGTGAACTAGCACTGTTGGGAAATCTCTTCAGCTAGCTCTGTTAATCAATACCTCTGTTCATTATACCTCTCTGATGAATATGGGTAATGATTGGGTGCTGAGAGTCAGGTGGCTAAAAATAACTGTGCCTTACTGAGGATCGATAGATTCCCCCCTAGTGTTACTTCAGGCAATTCAATATTCTCAGACGCCCTCCCAAGCCCGCACCAATAAGAGCCTCTCCGGTCTTCATTGACAGATCAGCTGCAGCCTCGGAGCAGCTTTATTAAATTAGTAGCACTTAATCTACTGTCACATTGTCAACCAACTCAGGGCAAACTAGCAGATGGCAAGTCTTCCAGTGACTCGGGAGAGCCACTGCCCACAATGCAGGCAGTTTTGATTAGCTTCATGCCAAGAGCTTTCTTCATGGCACCTCTTTACTAAACAGGAGCATTTCTACCATTTAATAACATCTAAAACAATTTTTTAAAAGAAAGAGCTCTTTGGGGGAGCATTCTTGCCAATGCAGACATGTTGTGACAGATGAAAAGATCACAATTATTCATGGGTTCCCTGCAGGAGTGCGTTCACACACCCATGACGTTTATCACCACGTGCCTCAAAGGAGGCTGACTTCGTCCAAGTTGTTTAACTGTTCATTTCTTTGCCCTCACCCTGAAACCCGCCCATGGGTACTCAAAGGAAATCAAGGAGACCCAGTGAAGGCTTGGTGGCTGGCACCCCTGTTGCCTGGAGAGGGACCCTCAGTCAGTGGCATCTGAAGCTGGCTGGACGGCTCCTTGCTGTGGGGCTGATGACAGCCAGACAGGTACAAGTCACCTGTCCAGCTTCTTACCAGCCAGAGGCTGGGGACAGGGGTTCCTGCCCCGTCTGGGTAGCTCATTTCCCTACTTACTGGTCAGGAAAAAAATCAGAGAAGTGGGTGGTAGAAGCGGGGGAAACTTGGGCAAATCTGGCTCTGGGATGAACAGAAAATCCTAAATTGGAAGGGAAAGTCCTTACAATCTCCCTTCCAATTTTCAGCTAAGATTGGTATGAGGTGGGGCTAGTATTAAACATCGCTGAGTCCAAAGCACCTTCTATATACTTTTTCCCATTGTCCCTTAAGCAGTATGACAGACGGAGGAAATGTCACCGATTATGACATCTCTCCATCTGTTAGTTTATTTCTAGATTATAATGAGCAGAATCTGCAGAAAACTACTGTCAGGAGAATATAAACTGAAACACAAGCATTTAGCCTGAAAATATATATACATATAGTCATTATTCTGTTGGCTGCTGTTCGCAAATTTCACAGGGTGGGGAGGGAAGCAAATCTATTTGCAGGAAGCTGAGGTGCAAAGATACCTAAGAGATCTTGGGCAAAGGCTTTGGGGGAAAAGCATCCCCAAACGGGATAGCTCTGGTGAAGAAAGAGGCAGATCAGTGTTTGCTGCGCTCTGTCGGGACTGGCTGGGGTCTCTGTAGCCCTGATTCAGCTTTGCCTTCTGAGCAAGAGGCGAGTCTGATATTCCTAAGAAGTGTATTAAGTAAACCAGGATTTAGTCCAAACAGGAGAGTGACTCTCAGTTACCAGCAAGTGAGCTTAAATAGGGGGAACTACAATGTGAGCTGATGTGCTACCAGGTGTATTTTGTAAAGGTCTGTTGGGGTTGGTTGAGGTTTCTTCAAATCAAGAAGGTAAGAGGAAATCAGTGACTGATAAATCTTTAATATAAAAATTGTACAAGAATTTTGATACAAATTACAAGAGGTATTTGGACAAAATATGAATAAAATTCCATTTACATCCCCAAACCCTTATGCATTTTATGCAAAAAACATACTGTAGACAGTTATAGTACAGAAAATACAACAAAGGAAATAGCAAATAAAAACTTTTAATTCCCTTAGGCTACTAATAAAAACAAAACGAAAACCCTTGTTCAAGGTACATACAGTATTTAGGAAGCTACCGACGTCACAAGTATGCGATCAGGGCAATGCGAGCTGTCCCCATCCCTCGGTGCAGCTACCTTCTGGGTCCAGACTTCGGTTCTGTGACAGGATTAGCAGAAGACTGGTGTGGTGCAGATGAGGACAACACAAACGGAAAAGCAGAAGCCCCCACATTGTGGGGGAGGGAGAGGACATATCTTGGTGAAAATTCCTTTTCCTCAAGATATTTCAATTCCCTTTGGCTACTTTTGCTGTCAAATATGCAGGGTGAGCTGGACGTTTTTGTAACTGAGACGTACCAGTGGGTTGGGGTGGAGATGAAAGTTCTGCGTCC
This sequence comes from Tonatia bakeri, assembly GCA_004024845.1. NCBI lineage: Eukaryota > Metazoa > Chordata > Mammalia > Chiroptera > Phyllostomidae > Tonatia > Tonatia bakeri. The sequence continues at coordinate 305,561 of PVIA01000541.1, read as the reverse complement.
TCCCCGCTGTGCGATGGATCCCACCAGTTCTGAAAGGACTTGCCCACCATCAGCAGTAGAGAGCACAGTGCTTTCTTCCCCAGAGCCCCAGCTCACCTCCACCTTTGAGGAGTGGCCCAGGTGGCCTCAGAGTACAGCCTTCTCCTGGATTCTCCACTTCGTTCCCCTCCTCTGACCTCCGTGTACCCACTTTTACTGGCATCGGTAGGGAAATGGTAAGATTCTCTGCAGGGCAGCTGAACCAAAGTTTGCACAGGAAAGCAAGTGCACCATATATTATAAATCTTTGATAGTCATATCAGGTTAATATATAATACTAGAACATCTCATTCACTTAATTCACGTTATGTAAACCCTGGACAGGGCAGAGCACACAAATGTTTCCAAAGCGATCAAAGTCAGGATGAAGGCGTGTTCTACCTTCTTGCTTCAGAAAAGAGTTTTTTGTGTTTTTTTTTAAGGGGGTGGGTGAGATCAGAAGAGCAAAGGGAGGGAGTGGAAAGATAATGGAAAAGTCAGGGGAGATTAAGATAGGCAATGAGAGGAATGGATTACTCTGTACAAAGACATGCAAAAACGCTTCAAATTGAGTACTAGATGAAAAAAAATAAACAATCAACCTTGGTTTATACATCTCAAGTGAACCTATTAACTCAGCACACTGGGAGTTCAAGAACATCATACCTCATGAATCAATGCTTCTCACGGGTGGGAGACGCCGTGTTTCCAAGCATGGACAAGGCAGCAGCAAGCCTCCTACAGAAACAGTGCCGGGCAGCTCACGTTGCAGGGGCACTACAAGGGTGCAGGGGTTCCTCCCCCTCTTTGGGGGAGCAGTTTCAGGGCCAGATGAGTGCAGCTCTCTCACACCCTCAGGGGCTCCCTAGTCACCTCTCAGTCCTTGTGTTCCCTAACAGGAGTGCACAGAGCCAGTTACTAAAGGCTTGATTTGCCATCTTAGTTGTGCATTATTTCAACATCGTATTTGGCAACAGGAAGCCGTATAAAGTCTTGGTATAGCACTTAGATACTCTTCTCTCTTCAAGAAATATATTTTATACTATGTCTCTCCATTTTTGTTAAAATAACCTTTTCTGTTCTTCCTTTTCTTCAAAGATTCTTTAAAAAATGAAGCTAAAAAAAGCATTAAAAAATTAGAAATGTCCTTGAGCATCCCTGTTCTTTAAAGGAAGAAATGCTAATAATAATATTAGCAGAATCTGTGCAATTTTGGCAACTGAGTTTTTAATTGAAGTTTCTAATGTGATGTTTGAGAAGTGATTGTAATATATATGTACAGGAGGAACTTAAAAAACATTAGGTTAAGTGCTTTTCCTCTGACTCCAAGAACCCTTGCTCAAAGTGCTTTTCTCCCCAGTGCTCCAACTGGTTAATGAAATTACTTAGCACAGGTTTGTCAATGAGACCTGTTCAGTTGTCTATCTCTAAATCTACTGTTCTCTTTCCATGAGTCCACGTCAAAAGGTGACACCCACTTGTGTCTTACTTGGTTGAGAATGTATTTGCAATGTAGCTGCCGTGGCCCTGGTCAACAGTGTCCGTCAGACCCGTGTGTGGGGGGGGCAGCCGGAAGCATGGAGTCCCCACGCTCCATACGGAAGGCTCACAAATAGACCGTGCACTTCATTTCATCACCAGCTAGCCCTTTTCAACCATCATGCAAGTAGTTCGATATACAAAAATTGCAGCCAACGCAATACCTCCAGGTTATTTGGACTCAGAGCATTTTGGAATATAACACTTCCACATGTTCTTCCTTTGTGCCCGTGTCCCCTCATCGCTTGGTTTTAGAGTGAAGTCAAGTCACTCTACTTGTACTCGACGAGAATTCTCCCCAAGTGGAGTGTTTAACTTTTATGTATAGGTAGTCTCCGTTTTAGAGATTAAAGTCGAAATCCCCGTACCCTTCCTCTCACCCCGTCAGTGCAGTTTAACAAAATGAAGGTTAGTTCCACTGAGAGACGCGTGTGCTCACTTAGACCGACGGTAGGTTGCCAGAGCTAAAAACAACAAAACACTTTTTTTTTACCACCCTATACAACAATTTGTTTACAGCGTGAACTTTTCGAAGGGGAAGAAATATGTTTTAATGCTGTCCTTGCAGATTACGGGGCAATCTAATGCTGTGCGTGCCACTAGTTTGTGGGAAGTTTTGCTCTAATTCGAGGGCCACACCCAGTTCTCCCAGGAAGGATGGGCAAGTACACACTTAAGCTCCAAAGATGCAGAGAACACTGTCAGAGCCAGCATCTCTCTACTGACCCTTTATTTTAGAAGCCATCTTGTTACCGTCCACTTAATAGCTGGAGAGGACATCTAGAGCAGCCCTGGGCTTACCAAAGATGCAGTTTCATAGGTGTGTGTGTGTGTGTGTGCACGCGCGCACGCGCGTGCTTAAGTGGCGGGAGGGGAGGGAGAAGTGGAAGTAGGGTGGTGGGGAGAGACTGATTGTGAATGTTTGTACCTCAGGGAGCTCAGTGGGAAAGCCTAGCCCTTGTACTCAATTTCCCCTTCACAAGGGATAAACAGGCAATTACGCATCCTTTTATATTTGATGGCCAAGTGCTGAACTGGAAAGCACACTATTAGTTTGTGTCCCTTCAGGGCCAGGGCAATAAGTAGCCAGGAGAGCTGGGGCTGAGGCAGAGAGGGTGTTGTCTGCTGTTAGTGTGACAGTCTTGTCAGCAGCGTTCACATTACTGGAAGGTAATAAAGTGACAAGTAAGTTATTAGAAAGATATGAGGTGAAATTGAACTGAAGCTTCTCACTGCTCAGCCCCGGCTTTTCCCTTTCCTCTTTTGTAATGGTCCATTATTTGTTACAAACTGAACCTTGTCTTGATACTCTATATAAAAAAAGATTTTTTTTGCAGTAAAGGTCAAATGAATTTACAACATTTTAGAGAAGAATAAAGATAGTTTTATGACGACAGTATGTTGCTCCAAAAATACATACAGCACTATAGTGAACAATAATGCTGATTCAATTCAGTGTACTTGTAAAAATGCTTATTTTAAAACTCCCTATTATTAGGCATTTGGATTTTTCAACAAATGCCAAAAGACAGTACTGATGTCCAGCTACTGCCAAATGACCACAAACATCACTTTGTGCAAGATGTGAGGGCAATAAGGATGACAGGACAGAAGGATGAATGGGTGTCTGGGCAACAGTGATGATAAATTAATTCACTGCTCAATTTTACAGCTGGATTTACATAATACTAATTGAAAATTAACATTTACAGTGAGCAACTCTCCAACTATAGAAAATATGGAAACGAGTCTGGGACAGATCAGATGTGGCCTTAATACTGACATGAACAAGACTACAGCACACAGTTTAGCTTTGAGGGAAGATGTGAAAACAGGGAAATTACTGGGGGATGCTTTGTAGGAAGGTAAATGAGCACACATCTTGATCAAGAGAACTTTAGCTGAGTAGCATTACAACCATAGCCACATGGGCGAGCAAAAATAATGACGGAAAAAACAGATCCATGCAGGCTACCCCTCACTGCCATTCCACTTGTCACAGTTAGAGCTAGGTTCAACCACCAGCCTTTGCTATAACTTAGGTTGACCCATTAGACCTTTTTGCTTCCTAAAGGACTCCAGCATCACTTCCCACTCCAAAAAGAGAGTAAGAACTCCTCCCACCTGCCACCACCCACCCCCCCAAATGCCTTATTGGTTCTCCTGACCCTAAGGCACTTGAGCTATTCCACACAGCTGTCCTTGCTTTCCTCCACCCTCAGACTGGGGTTCGGTGCTGCACCTGTCACGGGGAGCTGGACAGGGCACTGCATCTCAATGGTCTCACCCACCGCTGGGCAGGGCTGTGCCAGACTTTTCTCCTGCATGCACTTCTAGTGCATCAACTCTTTTCTTTTGTAGCTACTCTCACACAGGGCAGGTACGAGTCCTCTACTGAGTACGCCGTGCTCCCTGGGCTTTTGGGAAACCTGTGATGCCCTCCAGTCTCTCTGGCACCTGCCTCTTATTGTCCTCCTTACTTGTTGAGATCCCCCCACCCCATTAAAAAACAAAGAATGAGAGAGAAAAACTAAATTCTTTTATATTAACATTCTGAGTTTGGGGGAATGTAAGTGATATGTTAAAAATGAAATTTGCTAGTCATAATTTTAAAAAAGGTTTTTGAGGAAAGTAACATGTCCATAGAAAGAATGTAAGTTTTTTTCTGGGCAATTTGTTTCTTTATGATAGCAGATGTAGCGCGTCTTTTTACAGTTGAATTTTATTTACTGTTAGTCAATCTAACTCAACACTAGCAGGCCAAGTACAAGTTAGGGCTGCTCAGGCCAATTGTTAGTAGTCAGCAGCATGTCCACCTCCATCTGGTCATGGCTCCTTCATGTTCTCATTGCCAAGGGCCCCCATTCTCATCTGCCTGGCACGCATCTGGGGTGTGTACATGGGACGTGGAACAAAAGGTCACATTTATTTTATTTGGTGAGAACCTAATGCATGGTTGCTCCTGAGTAAAATGAGGAGAATGTCTCTGGAACAGCCCATCCTTGATACAGTCAAAGCTTTTCTCCCCTTTTTCCAAGAGCAGTATATACACTAATGGGGCTGTTAACCAGTTGCGCACCTTCCTCCTCTTACTGAAATGGCCTGGAAATTCCCAAGAAAAAGAGTCATACACTGTAAAGACAGAGGCACCCTTGTGCTGAAAACATTTAAAAAAAAAGATGTTTATCATATTGAGAAGGAAAATATTAACACCTCTTAACCTTTAAAAGGCAGGAGGCTGAACTGGGTGGCTGGACCAAGACCTGAAATGTGTTACACTGGGTTTAATTATTTCAATACAGTTAATAGCAGAACCAGGAGTGTCAAGCTTCTGATCACATTTTAAAAATCAAATTACTCACTACTTATCTGTTTTCCTGTTCTTTGTCACACCCCTCCATAGCATGCACATATTTCCTACAGCAAAAGAAGCTTTTCTGATAGTCACAAAAACAGTTTAAAATAAAATGATCAAATCGGTAAGTTTCAACATTGCCTACTAAACATGTACATCAATAACAGTTCCTAATTTTGTACCTGGGACAAAACTCCGGTTTAAACCAACGAAATGGGGGAAAGCTGCTTAGATGAAAGTCAGCATCACCATTAATTTTCAGCCAGTATAGAATAGATGCAGCCAGAGAGAAACTATCTCGCAACAGGAACCTGTGTGAGAAAACAAATGCGTAGGAAGAGGAAGGGCTCAGTGATGGAAATGCTGGTCTCTTACTGCTTCCCGTTTGCAAATAAACCTCGGGATCACCATCCTGACCAGACTTGTAGTTTCCACACTGCACTCAGGCACACACCCAGGAACACTTTGGGACTAAAGGCATTGCACATTTCACGACTGTACCTGTCATGTACCACTTCTATCCACACCCTCTGCCCCTTTTAAGCAAATAGGTTTTGCACTGGAAAATATTCACCCATTCAGAAGGCCACCATTACATTTGGGTGCTGGAGGCACAGGAATAGTATAGCGAGTAGGAGAGAAGATACTTACGGTGAGTTCCCAGGACTCACTGCCATTGCCATTTCTCTGACAAAATGCAGCTGCACATTTATGTTTCTCAGCAAGAAAAATACTACTTTGAGAATCTCACTGCTTCTGGTCTTGTAACTGGCTATCCACATTAGCCCGGTATGTGGCAAGTAACAAACGTGAGCTCTAAGCCCGGTTCATCTGCTGATGTGACCTGCTGACAGCTGTGTAATTCACTCACCAGGGCTATCTGACCTTTTAGTTGACATTAAATTAAACAGACTAAACATTGATTTTGTACAAGATGAGTTCAAATATCTCAACCAAGAGCGTAACTTTAAAAAAGTTGCTAAAATAAAAGTGTGTTATTTCATAAAACTGGGTATAATTTTCTCTATGCAAACTCCAAAAGCTAGTGTTTCTATAATCTTTTGTTGGGATACAATATTTTCCCCACCCTTTTTGAACTGAAGCATCTGATAATGGGGCAACAGCGCAACAGAGAGAATGCTAAGAGGACCAAAATGTTTGCAAACAAACTTTCATTATTCTAGTTCAATCTTTCACAAACATACTGTACAGAGTCTTATATGGTATAAAACAAAAGAAAACATCTCTGTCTAATTCAATTTAACACAACACGAAAATAAAGTAATTAAGACTTTGGGAAATTCAAAGGTACAAGAAAACAAAAATGGTTATTACTAATTCCTCAGCTTTTTACCGTAAACATTTGTCATTTAAGAGATATAGTGTTTAATAAGGTTTCTTTTGTACTGCAAGTAATTTTGGTCTTCCCTCACGGTAGAACAGGTGACGAATTAAAGGAACCACAGAGCATTCTCTGAAGGAGATGAAAAGATAAAGCTCATAGACACATCTAGCTTATCTTTAAGAATCTATTGTTTCTGAACTCACAAATAAAAATACTGAATTCTCAACTATTGATGCTTCTTTTTGGAAACAATAAATACTGTGAGGTACAATAAATCCTATAGGAATAATAACAACAGAAACATATTAACAGTTTCCTTTGGCAAATTTAACGAAAGTGAATGCTGATGTGAACACAGAAAAAATAATTACAAAACATATGAAAAATGGAAATGACATGAAAAGTTAAAACAAAGGGGGTATTTCTAACTTTTAGAATAATGAGAAATGTTTGAGGCCATTAAATGCAAAAAACAAATACATTCCCTTGAAATTACTGTGTACTGTTTGACAACATATTCCTTGTTTATCTCTCTCCCCTTCACTTAAAAAAAAACAAACAAAAACAACACAACACAGTCTGCACTGCACACCCTAATGGTTTTGGCTGCCGACTGAACTTGAGTAAATATCATCATTTAGTCAGTATGTTGTGGTAGCTGAGGCTGCCGATGTGGTTAACCAGCTCAGGCAACATGTGTAAACATCGGAAACAAAACAAAACAAAACAAAACAAAAAAGCTTTGGAGAATCATCTCCCCACCCCCCGCTTCTCACTCTCAATTGCTTGGTTTTAGGCTTGCTTTCATTTTTTTCTGACAAATCGTGTGGGGGAAGTGCAGAACACTAAATAGTGAGAGATCCTGTTTTAAACCCCTGTTCTTCTGGCTTTTCAGAAAGGAGTGTTGCTCAACTGAAGTCCAGCACGTGTTTTCAAAGCTTCAAAGTACGGCTGCTGTTAAATGCCTTTCGATTTTGTCTACCAAACAGGCTGACTCACACCACTACTGAAGAACTTGCATCAGATTAGACAGCCACACAGCAGACCAGCCCAGTTTGGACATTGTTTTCTTTTTAAAGGATAAGGGTTAGGTCCTTGGAAATGTGTTCAACCCTTTTACTGTATTCAGCTTTGTTCCACAGTGAGTAATTTGGGCTTTTTGTATCCTGAAATATTATCCTGCCTCTAAAGAATAAATGCCTTGGCTGTTTCACACCACATAATTTTGTTTTCCTTTTATATAACTTAACATATAAGCAAGAAGGATGCAATGTTGATTCTAATAACATTCGGCACTTGAAAGAATCACCAAGTGTTTTTTTTTAAGCGGTTTTCTGGTGGCCGACAAATTGGCCTGTGGTTATGTTGAGTGACTAATTGTATTTTCTTTTCTGGAAACTTGTGCAAAGTTGGCAGTTTTGTGTTAACACTAATACTTTTGTTTGGCATTTGTGCCCTATACTGACCAGACCATTTTTATACAAGTGAATTTTTTTAAAAAGACACTTATTTGAAGTATGGCAATAGTTTAAGGATAAAAAAGAAGCATGGATATTACACATCCCCTTGTAGTGTATGAAAAAAAGTGCATGACTGGATTTATGTACTAGTACAGGACATTTAACAAAATCAGACCTGTGCTGAAAGCATGCCAGCACCTCCTCATCACTATATCTAGCAGGTAGTAAAAACAAGACCATGTTTTTTTGTTTTTTTAAATGTGCATTAATGCTAACATAAATGAATAGAGCTAGCCAGCAAACTAATTTTTCCTGCATATCTAACAGCGGGATGTAACTGTAAAAATTAAACAAAAGAGTTAAACAACATCAATACAATTGTTTTACATCATTGGCCTCTCAAGGCTAAATATTTACAGGTGATCTGCCATGCTTTAGTTGAAGATTCTCTCAAAACCTTCAAATTCACAAAAGACAACTATTCAGAAGTTCCTTTTTTGTTTCTTTTTTTCCCTTTTATATTATTTGCAGGCAACAGTCATGGGTACAAACTGTCTCTTTGGAGAGGACCAGGAATTATTATTGTCAAAATTTGGGCTACTTGAACGCTTCGTGTGTGTGTGTGTATGTGTATTTAAAGGGTACTTAGTTTTCACCCCTGAATGAAAGATCCCTCCCGCCATTTCCAAAACTATAAAGGAAAAAAGTTTCAAAAGCACTTAGTGTTTATCTTTTTATATCTAAAGAAAAGAAAATAGGTGTGTGCGTGTGTGTGTGAATGGAGAGGCATACATGTGTATACACACACACACACACTCAAATACACAAGCACACACTGACTGTGGCAGTTCAAATATGTAGGCCATCTGGTGAGAGCTGGCATTTGTAGTGTCCATTCTGAGACTAATCTACTGAAGTGAAGGGAATGTTTTTGTGGAGATTAGGGTTCTGACTGTGCCGATTTCGGCTTCGCACAGAGGAAAACATCATATTGCAACCAGGGACTTTGCACTTGTGCATTTCTCGCAAATGCACAGTTTTGTAGTGCACCCTCAGGGTCCCCTTGTTGCTGTACATTTTGTGGCAAATGTTGCACATAATCCCACCATTGCTCCCGGACAAACTGTTGAACATCAGAGATCCTGAAACTTCAGCCCCTAGGCTGCCAGGGAGGGCAGGGGCCTCGGCCTTGTGTGCCGACTCCCCACTGTCACTCGCCCCATCAATGTCGTCGAGAAGAATCCCCTCGTCGCTGCCTGCGTCGGATTCTCTGGAGGAATGAATGCTGCTGCTGGACTGGAGGCTGGAGGTGGTGCTTAGATCAAGGACCATGTAGTCCTCCGCCATGCCTCTCCCATACCCATTCAGGTGGGAGTCTTCCGTCCCTGCGGGAGAGGAGGCGTCTTCCCTGACGTCGAGCCCCATCGGGTGGTGGGCACCATAGATCTTCATCAAAAATTCATCCCGGAGGTCCTTGCTAAGGGAGGGCTGCGACGATGAGTCCAGGCCCATGTCATCGAGTTCTTTGGTCAACAGTTTACGATGCAGATTTATGTTGGCACTGTGTCTAGGAAATCAAGAGGGAAGGGGGGAGGGTCGGTGTATAGGGAGTGGGGAGGGGTGAGAAAAAGGAGAGCATTTTAAAATTGATTCAGCTTTCACTAGGCATCAAATAAGCACATTCATTGCTAATTGCACCATTATAAAAGCAAACACTTCCCTACATCCTCAGGATTTGGGACTAAGTGGTGGTGGGAAGTGCAATAAGGGGAGCTTTTCATTAACATAATTTTTATAAGAGTAAAATTCTTCAATGGTGGGATGAATGCAAACCCATGCACCTTTTTCTCAATGATTGTTCTGTTAGTTCTGCCATGTAGCAGCATCAGCTACAGACAATCCTCATAGCAGAGATTTAAAAATATATATTAAGTAGGATAAAAGAATGATAACTTTTGTTGCCTAAACTGAATAATTTGAATTTACCTAAAAAATGTTTTTTTTTTCCTGCAGCAAACACTTCACTTATTTAGAGGTATAAAAAAAAATAGCAAATGGTCTAGATAATTTAGGTTTAACTTCAAAAATAACGAAATCTTGCCCCTCTACTTCCTATACTTCAAGTTTTAGGTAGAAAAAAATTTAGATCAGTAGATGAGCAATTTGAAATAGGGTTATAGACTCTTTGGCATAAATCTCTTTTCTCAGAATGATTAGGATTTCAGCTAAATCTAATAATAAAACACAATTATTTTCAGGAGCTGCTACATTTTAGAGTTGCAAGTGTTTTCATTAAGCAATTCAACTTTAAAAATTTTATTCTTTAAAACAGAAATTGAAAAACAGATACTGTTAAGAAAAAAACTAAAACCCACCCACCCTTTAAAAAAATCACATTAAACAACAGAAAACCCAAAGGATGGAAAGAAAAAAAAGAATCACAATAAATACAAAAAAAATATCAAGCACAAAAATAACATACTATTTCTGTATTTTAACAACCGGAACCCATACTTCTTAGACAAGCAAAACTTTTACTCCACTCACTAAGTGCTTTGCTTGTGTAAAAAAAGATAAGAATTTGTCCCAGAGCATCCATAGGGATGTTATGATTTACAAGGCCTGATATGTTGTTATCTATCTGAAAACATTGCCTTTGTATTTACACCCCCATTTATTTTTAAAGTGCCCTTGGGCATATACCTCTCTCCACCTGCAAAGGCTCACATGTTTGAAAAGTATCCTTTGAAGGCTTCTCTTCCAAAAAATAAACCTGTATAAATTACAGATATATAAAAGCTTCTCAATAATGGCAGAGTGCTACATCTTGGAGAAGTAACCGTGCTAATAGAAATTATCTGTAATAGCTGTTATAAAGTTCAACAGACCTCTTGATTACAAATAAAAAGTATGGAAGACCAAAACAAGTCACTCCATTTGGTGACAAATGTGGCTGACACTTCTGAGAGGTGGCTGAGAGGTATGTGCCTCAGAGACAAGGAAGGGGAGAAAGACTTCTCCACCTTCCCACACGAGACAATATATACACAACTCTGGTTTTAAGGGGAAGAGGGGCACAGCCCTCTCCACACTGCACTTAGGAAGGCTGAGCTTACCTTGTGATAATAAGATCAGCTTTCTAATCTTTTGCTAAATCGATCACAAAAGAAAGCAAGAATGAGAGACAGAGAGAGAAAAAGAAAGAGAGAGAGAGAGAGAGAGAGAAAACAAATTCACATTCTAGATATCTGGTTTTTAAAAATACTTCAACAATAAAATAGGGATTTAAAATGTTCTGATCACAAAATCATTTTCTGTCATAAGCGATCATCTCATATGCTGTCTTGATGATTTTCAGATCAGCTGCATAATCCAAAAATCATAAATCAAATTAAGATAAAACAAATTCACAGCATCAGCATCATCCATAAATGAGTTCTACACAGATGCATGCAGTGCGTAGATATGTGAATGATGAAGAGAAGTTGTCCCCACGGCCCCTGCTCTGACGGTCTCCCCGTTTCCTTGGGGTCAGAGGGCAGACAACTCCATGGGCAGGTTGCTAAGCCGAGTGCAGGAAATGCCTACTGGGAAGTCTTTACCCTGACATGTGGGTGTGACACCACCAGAGTTATTATAAGAATGTAGAAATAGAGTTGCACTCTGTATTATTGCTCTGTTGATTAAACAATCTGCCAGCCATAAGCAGCTCACAAAATCCTACCCCCTATCTGTTCATTATTTTTAACACCCTCCCCGATTTCTTATTTTCACAAGCACACATTTTGCAATTGACTGTAATCTAGAACTTTGTGTTGCTTCTCACACATCTGCAGTTACCACTTCCTAGATTCACTGCTGAGAAAACAGCAGCCAGATACACAACAGTCACATAAAGACACACTGAATAAGAATAAATTAACATTGACAAAAGGACACACTGATCACCCAGATGGACACCTCTTTCCTAAAATGACTTGTGAAATTACACATCTCCACCAATATGTTACCAGGAAGAGATGTTTCTCTTCATTTCTCACTTAGAGCAATAGAAATCTGTAATCTAATTAGATGATGTACCAGCCCTCAATATCTGTCAACCAAACGATGTGCAGAAATGTGTAGACCAGCTCTGGCACTCTGTTCAACAGTGTCCCTTTTCCGCTGTCAGCAGTACTGTTGGCCTCTGCTAATATAATTACATTGACTTTTATTCAATTAAGTGCCATCCTTCGCTTAAAAAAACCCTACTTTATCAATTGATTCAGGTGTAATGCAATAATAAAGATGAACTCATGGCAGTGCATTAGCTCTGCTGTTCATAACTTCAGTACACAGGTTCATTCATGGTAGTCGATTTCCATTATGCAACCACAGTTCAAGAGAATTGATTTTTTTATGTTCATTTCTTAATCTATTTCATTTTTGTTTAATAATCTCCCTAAATACCATATGCAAAACACTAGAAATGAGGATGGGAAGAATGGGCGATAGAAAGCCTGCTGGTATTTTCTCTTGACTGTGAGCTTTTGAGATTTTTCTAACAAACTCATACAGTATTACTCGGGTAATAAGAGGAAAAGGAGAGGAGGGAAAGGAGGAAGACTTTAAATTCTTCAAAGAGTACTGATTCTACCCCTCAAGAAGTTAGGTTCAGCTTTCACAGAATGGACAAAACGCAGCACTTGATTTAACAAAGCCCTATTGTCAGACTGCGGAATTGGTCCATCCAAACCATTAACTGTCATGAAATACTGTCCTCATGAAGAGATAAAAAGACCTACGGTTAACAGCAATTTCCAAATGTACTTGGATCAGAAAACTGCAGAGGTGAGAAGGGAAGATGGAGGAGACACAGAAGAACTCACGCCTACTGACTGTGAGATACGCGGAGAAGAGGACCGTAAGCTGGCAGGAGGACAGCAGGCAGGCAGGCAGTTGATGTTCTCTCCCTCAGACTCTCCCTCCCTCGCTTCCCCTCTAAGACCAAGAACATGTTCTTGGGAGAGGATAAAAATAATAATAATAAAAATACAAAAAATTAGGAAAGTCTCATGCCCAAATGAGAAAACCATAATGTTGCAGTCTGAATAGTCGGCACCTTTGAGAAACCGTGATGTGTCAGGTACAACTGAAAAGTAAAATGGTTAGGGAATAGGGGCCACTGGATATTAATACTACCCTTAACCTGAACATTTGAAACTATATAGTGAGTCAAGCACTAGATTACATGAGAAGTCCAACATCTAACTCTTAATTCTTTATCAGTTTTGAGCCATTCCAAACTTAGTGAATTGAAACAAAATACTTGATAATTAGTTACAATACCTCCAGTTACAATGGAATTAAGGCTCCATTTTGGATTAGTTTTGCCTTTATTTTCTTGCCTACCTCTGCCACTGAACACACACACACCTTAAATTATATTGTCCAGAACTATGTCAGTGTATTTACATGGCAGATACCACACACACACAGACACACAGACATGCACCGTGTGTGTGTGTATGTGCATGGGGATACCACACACATGGCAGATATGTGTGTGTGTATGTGTGTGTATGTGCATGGGGATAGAGAGGTAAATCTATATCCAATTTTGGGAAATCTAGATACCAGGTTTGAGTGTATTATGGGACACTGAGTTAACAATACTAGTCAGACTGACAAAGGAAAAATTAAAATTTCTGCCTCACTTAATTCTCTTCTATGGCTTGATATAACACTATCTGTTGTCCTTAACTGCTCAAAAATTTTTATATTACCATTTGTGAATAATAGGATGCTTACAGTCCTGTGAATTAAATTATATTTTGATATCATGCATTTCTGCAGAAACTAGTTGTTCCATAGGCTGTTGTTTAAAAATTCTCTCCAGAAGATCTGAAAACCATTGTTAGCTCAGGAAAAAATTCAATGTAAAATTCTAGTAAACAACATTAAAAGATACAAAAAAGTAAAGAAGTACATGTTAAATGCAAGATTTCAAAGCTAAGCAAATTCTGGAAAATTAAAAGTATGAAATTCAGTCACTTCAATCCTTTTCAATATAAAACAAATCATCCATACTGGTCACGCAGGCAGTTCCCACTACATTCAAATTATTCACTTGAAGATAAGCTCCCACCAAACTCTTTAGGGGTTTAGCTAATTTACCACACAGATACGGCACGTCTGTTGTAATAACACACGGGATGTATTGGGGTCGACCATTTATCAGAATTAGACTTCTTTTCTCAATTCACAGTGAATTACGCTGCCTACATGACTCCCCTCTCTCAGAACCTGCCATTCCCTTACGGCCCCTAATGTGGCAGGCAAACAAAATTGACAGTCTCGTCTTGTCAACAAGGGGTGATTCTCCTGAGAAGCCATTTAACTTTGCCCAGGAAGCAATGTATTAATGTGCCTGCCCCAGGAATGTTAATCATCTTCAAGTTTCCGACCTAACTTTGACATGAATGAAATCACCAAATTTGTTTACTAAATGAATCGTAATATGCTAATAAGAAAGCATGACACATATGGAAAAGCCAAACAGATGGTTTGTTTACTCCACTTTGCAACTTTATAAATGTTGTAACTCTGAAGATGTTAGTGAGAATTATTGATTTGTTGGCAGAGGCAAACGTGTCTTTTGCATACTAAATCTGGTGCTACAGTTAGAAAACAATTTGTCATTGCTGTGGAATGCATAAAAAATGTTAATGCTGTGATGGCATTTGAGAAAGCAGATTGGTAGGTGGAACATGTGTATGCTGAATGTTCAGGTTAAGTGTAGTATTAATATCCAAGGGCCCTATTCCCTAACCATTTTACTTTTGAGCTGTGCTTGACACATCAAGGCCTCTCAAAGGTGCTGACAATTCAATAGGTACCTGTTGCACTGTAATGCGAGGCCCTGAGTGTTGCACTGTGAACAGAATTATGTTTTCACAGCATTTGGAAATTTTCTCCATCAGACACTTCATATGGTATTCAGTTTACTATTACCGTTGTTAAGAATGAGCCACGTCAAGAACGCTGGCATCTTTTAAGGATTTATATAAGTCTGAGGTAAATTTTTTTGAATTTTGTATTTACCCTGGATGAACTAACTCTCAAGTCTTCCATCCCTTGATTTAGTTTGACTTATATAGTTTAGAAGACACATTCCCAAAATAACAGGAATGAATAGATGTTTCCCTTGATTTTCAAAATTATCTGCCATTTTAAAATTAAACTTTCTTTTCTAATGTGTACAACATGGAACATGAATTTCTGAGATTTTTTTCCAAAGGAAATATTTGCTAAAAACAGTCAAAATGTTTTACTTCATTAAAATGGTCAAGTTATGATCTTTTTAAAAAATAACATTAGAAATGTATGAGTCCAAGAGAGGAGACAGAATTTTGTAGGCAACATCATTATTTAGACATGGCCTTACCTAGAATGAATTCTATGTTGAAAATGAAACTACTTAAGGTATATAAATAAAAAGAATGCACAAAATCTAATTTATGTCTTTGGTTAAATGATGTTAAAATCACCGATGAAACACAGAAACTCCAATTAACCAACCAGCAATGCACCTATGTTATTAAATACTTCAATTTTTAGAAACACTCAGTTGATTTTTGTAAAGTTCATTTTACTTTTCATTTTTGTTAGCATAGCTGAAGCAGAATTTTATATTAAAGAGATGCTTCTTTCTCCTAATATTCTTAACCACTCCCCCTGTAACTTCTTAGTCCTACATATACATATTGAAACTACCACTAGTCTTGTGGGATTTCCTGGTGTGTCACTATGAAGTGCTGAAACATTTACCTGTCTGCACAAGAGAAATGAGAGCACAAAGTGATCTAAAGAAACCACTGAGTTCATCTTGCTGCTCAAGGATCACTCTGGAGTAAGAAACATTAGTGGCTATCCCAGACTAGTGCTTATATCTCATTTGAAACATCTCCTCATTCCTGACCAACAAAGAAAATTTCAATAAAGTACTTTTACTGGTTTAACAACAGTGAGCTCCGGGGATTGTCAAAGTGCTAAGCCTTTTCCAAGGAGAGAAGAAATCAGCAGCTCAAATATAATTAACCTTCCATTCTCAATGCAAACTGCCACGCACAGGAGCTCTGCGGTCTATTAGCTAAGTCATAATGGCCAACAGGCAGAAGCAAAATTGGTCAAAAAGTTGGCTGCTGCTGTCATATTTTTGGAATTATGATTAATGGCACTAATAATGCGGATGATTACTGATATGTGTATCTCCAGCAGTTTATCATATTGCTCTGGCTGCCTACACAATAAACAGGATGCTATCATTTACCTCTTTATTGAAGGCAATCCTTCTCTTGAAGGAGAATATTCTAATTACTTCGTAATGTTTTATGTCTTAAACATTTTGCAGCTCTGGACCTTGCCAACTGCTTCGTGTCTACCATTGATTAATTACTGAATGTTTAATCAAAATTTAGAACCTAATGTAGTCATTTATGAGCTCACTGCAGTGCCAAAGTAGTTAGGCTTTGCTCCCAAGTTTGGAGAGGGTTGGGTTCAAAATCAAATCCCAGCCATGCATGAGGATCCAAGAATTTCACCTTGGGTGCTCTGAGGTTGCCAATTCCATCTCTGCTGATGAATGGAAGGTAATCTAACTACAGGGTAAACAGCATTTTTACCTACCCTTTTCCCACTGGATTTCCCTTCCCTCTTTCCCCAACTCCCTAATCAACAGAGCACCTCCTTTGGCTGCTTCTGAAAACAAGAATGTCCCTGTGAATGCCCATCATGAGAACATAGTTTTGAAGTGGTTAAACAAGTGAAAAATAATTTGCTGGGGCAAATACATGAGTTTTTTTTTTTAATGTGGATTTTTTATGGTACTGTCATACAACCATTCACCGTTGAAGTTAAGTGTTTTTTTAATACCATTACTGAACTGCTGAAATGGATGCTAATATAGCTTGGAGTGCTAATGTCAAGTCCCGGTAATAAAAAAGACAGACTGCTGAATGAAATAATTTCAAGTAAAAAATAGAACAAAAGTGCTCTCTCTCTTGCTCTCCACTTTTATTGAATTGGGACTGACTGAGCCAATTGCTTTAGAAGTCTGTAAAACACAATTACTAGTGAGCGACTGACCCACCAGTGCCCCCGCAGTGATGGAGCGGACGGACTAATCAGGCAGCAGAGTCAGAGCAGCCCCCTCAGCTGGCCATCAGGCCGACGAGGCTTCCTTCTGAGGGTCTGTTGTCCTCACTGCCCAAATCTGTCTTCTTTTACTCACAAAATCTTGTTATGTATGTAGTAATATAACTTCATACATCACCTTCCAGGATAAAAATGTCTGTTCTAGCAATTAAAGATGATTTGTTTTTTGATATTCTTATTTATGAGGGTGTTTATGTATAAACACACATACACATTATGTGGATGTACTTAGATTAGAATGTTAGCATAATTTTTGAGTAGCTGGTAGTAATTCAGATTGATATATTCAATAGAGAAATTGAGAATCACTTGCATATATTCAGTTAGCAAAACTTGGCCTTATTTTCCTTTGTAAGGTAAAGTCAAAACAATTAGAGCAAGCAAGAAAAGGAATTAAACCAGAAGTGGGTAACATTTTTCCTCCTAGTTAATAAAAGAACTAATAAACTCCATAAAGTACTAGAGTTACGATCACTAACACTTCAGGCATAACAGCTTTTTACCAAGAATTTACAACTCCTGTTTTAATTCAAGCAGCTTGCATTAGGACATAAAATCTAGGTATTTTTTAAAAAGTGTAGTTTTATGTTAAATAACTGAAGAAAAATAGACTTTTCCTAAAAAGTGTTCTTTCTTTCTCCTTCCTCAGCTGCTTCTCTCTCTCACATGCATGTACACACATACACAAATATCTTATCACTCAAGAATCAAAGTTACTAAATCCCTTTTTTATGACATTGTACTTTTTTGGCAAGTGTAAACTCCTTTCATATTCTGCCACATTCATTTATTTGAAGTTTGTGGGAGTCTTACAAAAAAAAAATTAAATTATTTCTGAGAAGGATTTTTTTTTAAAAGAAAGAAGCCACGTTATAGCTCAACCTTCACTATGAAATTTTAACAAAGAAAAGTCTCCCTTCTTCTTAGCACAACAAACGATCATTTACAGCAAGAAAGAGCTAGTAGAAGCCTTTCACCTACGAAAAAACCATTCTTAGCAGGTTTGATACAAATGAATGTTAATATATGTGTAGTCTTACAGCCTGCTTCCTGGTGGGAAATGGCCTATATTTTTTTTTAAAAAAAGATTATCTACAAAAATGAATATCTCAAATGAATAATTATTTATGAGAATGATTCACATCAATAAAGTCTATAGAAGGTCAGAGAGATGGTGGTGGACCCAAGAGAGGAAGAAATCAAGAAGACGACGACCCTTTCGAAGTGGTGTCATCATGAAAAACACTGCTTGTGCGTTCAGTATGTACGTTCTGCTCTCAGTGCTGTTTTTGCCTGAATTTTCAAGATAATGCAGCAAGAGTAGAAGCTTGTTCCTTTTGAGGGAAGGTAAGAATAAGGAGCATATAGACGCATTATGTTTGTGCAGTGGAAGTTAAGAAATTAAATGTAACTCCCATCAATAGAAATTTGTAAAAAATCTCTTTGTACCATGAAAAAAGAAGTCATTTCTTCTTTTTTCCTGCCATTAAGCTTTGTTGTCTATTTGGTAGGCAGTTTGGTGGAAGTGACTGGTGTAGTTCTTGGGGTGGAGGAGTGAAAGGTCAGCAGAGGCTTAAATGAGCTTGTCTTACATCCAGCTGGGCCAGCAGGAGGTCATTAGGAAGATAGGAGGCTCACTTCAGGCTTGACAGAGTCTCTCCCTGTGATACTAGGAGACCGTCTTGCTCACTGCTCTTCTCCTAGTATATAAAAAGAACCCCAGAGACAGGAGTGACACCGAAGTTTATCTTACTACCAAAGTTTCGCTTGAGGAGGGCACAACTAGCAATTACTCAGAAGGGGGATTTATTTTGTTTGCTTGCTTTTGATGGAAAGTAATGGAGATAAGTACAAAAGACCTATTGATCTGTTGGCTTTATTGTGAAATCAAATAGAGTAACAAAGGAAAAAATCTCTTCCTTAACATTTAGGAGTCAGAGGACCTGTACAACTTCACTTCACAAAATAATTTTGGAAAAGGAGAATTGCAATTTGATTGACAAACATATAGGGAATGAAATAAATTGCTGACACCATGGAGAAGATTAACATACTGTACTTGACAGCTAATTATATTAGGGCAAATATACTAATAGTTATCCTGAATTGGTGCTAAGTGGCTCATGGAGGTATTGCCTAGTGAAATCATGTGTAATTATTGAAAATCTCTCCTTAGAAAAGTTCTCTATAAGTTTCCTAACACAGATAATGATGGAAAAAATCAATGCTGCTGCTGAGAAGGTGATAACAGGAGGCAGGTAGCATGTTTTCACATCTTCACCTCTGCTGTTAATGCATGCAGTGGCTCATCAGAGGTAGCTCATGTTAATTTATTCCTGCATACCTGTACAGGGCTGGAAGTCAGGTAATCAGACAAGCAAAAACTATACATCTTTGTTTTTTAGCTACAGCTACCCAGAGGCCTATACAGGAACAAATTTAGTTCTGGAGACATCAGCAGGTTTTAATAAACCAAATACAGATGTCTTACTCCATACAAATCAAGAAGTTTACATGTCTAAATCTGGATGGGTTTAACCAGCAATCAAAGAGAAGGCTCACACTTGATATCAAATGGTTGCCTCATATTTATTTATAACTCACCCAAAGCAAATATTTTTTTTAATTTATTCATGGAATTGAATCACCTTTCCTACACCTTGAAGATCAAACAAATACATTCACTTTTCTGATAAAATTCAAGACAAACATTGGCAATTAGTGGCTACTATTCTCAGAGAAAGAGAGGAACGAAAGTGGTAAGAATCATGTAAGATGAAAAACAAAAAGACACATACTTTTTTCTATGCAGATCACCAAGTTTCTCTATAGAAAGTTTTCATTTTTGTTGAGGGAGTTTTAAAATTGCTAAATCTCTAAAGCAGATGTAAATAGGCTTTAACACATTAGCAAATGGTAAGGAATTTTAGGGAAGAAGAGGATAGAGGGTATTTATTTATTTTCTGAGTAAAAAACAAATGTAATTTATAAATGGGGTTCCCTTCAGTACAGGTGATCCATGGCTACTCAGCCCTCCTGGGGATCAAAATTCAAGACAGAAGGTGAGAATAGGACCAAAGGCAAATAGGCCCAGCTAATTCTATGACATGCACTTCACGAAAATTTTCCTTATAAAGACTGTGAGTTCTAGGCTCATTAGTTATAATTTCTTCTTCCCAGGGAGTACTTCATGTGAATACCTCAAAACTGAGGCCCATCCTGGCTGAGTAGCTCAGTTGGTTGGAGCATCGTCCTGATACACCAGGGTTGCAGGTTCAATCCTCGGATAGGGCACATCCAAGAAACAACCGATGAATGCATAAGTAAGTGGAAAAACAAATTGAGGTCTGTCTGTCTGTCTCTCTCAAAAATCAGTAAAAATTAAAACAAACAACTAAACAAACAAAAAACTGAGGGCCAACTTCCTATTCCCTGACAGAATAGTAGTATCCTAGTAGCACAAAAATCATGGGATAAACAAAAACGAAGGAAGGGTGTTCAGAGATTTTCAGGACTAACCCTACATAATGTTATCAGTACACACTCAATTACCTTTTAGTATTGTATTTCTTTAGAGAGAAAATAATTTACGTTATTCTAACACCCACCTACTGACTGAATGAATTGGGCTTTGTGTGTATTAGCTTGCTCTGGGTCATTAATATGAATGGTCTGCTTTGCTTCTGAATTTCTTAAGTTCACATTCATTCACAATTGCATAAAGAAGGACACTTAGAATCCTCAGCCATGTGTGCCCCATTCTCTCTTTTCTCCCTTTTTGCTGACTTTAGACAAAGAACATTCTTGCTAATCAAAGAGCCTTCAACTTAATCTTGTAAAATCTAGAAAGACCATAGCAAAGGTCTGGGAATCTCTGTTAACTAGCTGCCAAATCTCAAATATAGTATTTAACATCTTTCTACTTTCCTCTTACTAACATGCCTATCTGGAGACAAAAATGCAGCTGCCTTGTGCATAACCATCTTGGAAGAAGCCCAAGAAGACCTGTGTACCACTCTTATAAGGTGTTTTAAGCCCAAAGACAAAAGGCTGTTTTTACAAACAGAAGGGAAAAGGTTATTCTGTTAGTTTTATCGCAGGCATCCTAGAAGCCCTGTAGCTCTGCACACTTCAGCCCCCAGTCAAAATCCCTTCTAATGCTTTATTTGCACAAGGAAGACATTGTGCAGTCAAGGATGGATGAATACAGACTCTGGGGAAGGCAAAGGAATGGGCCTGAGGACAATAGGATTAAAGGCAAAAGATGGTTTCTGTTTTGGAAGGTCTGTTGGCTCAAAGAAAAGAAGAAAAATTGCCTTCTTCATTGCAGAGGGAAAAGCAGGGACACGAAAGTCCTGGGGTTCTTGTGACTGACACAGTAAAGGTGAAGAGAAAGGGTAAGGTAAGTCTAAGGGGTGGGTCAGAGATGTGACTAAAGAGGCTTTGTGAATAAGGAGATGAAATTATAGATCAAAATTAGTTGATGAAATGATGATAAAAATCTGGAACAGGAATAAAATTATGTTCAAGTCCAATCTGCTGAGATGCAGCGAGAGGCCGGTACCCAAAAGGAATAACTATTTCTGGTTATTAGGTGGTAAATATACCTTTATTGCATATTAATTCAAGTCATAGATTCAACAGGGATGAACAACTTTCTTCTTAAAGAAAAAATGTCAAAATTAAAGTATCAGAGTTTCTGTTCAGTTTTTAACATGGGATCAAAATATCTGAGCATTCCTGAAGAGCAAAATTTCAGGTAAAAATCAAACAACTTTCTTTGTAGAGTATTTTTTCAATTTGTTTTCCTTTATTGATCATGTGTGACAACATCCAGAATTAAAATGATTAGGTGTGATGTGATATTTCAGCCCAATGAAATGTGTCACCTGTCTTGTAAGGTTTGCCATGTCTTGTGTGACTGAACATACATGGGAGAATATCAGTATTATTTTCCCATTAGAATATACTGGTCTGGATTCCCATAAGGCTGGTCACTTAACAAACTCCCAATCCTTAGAATAAAAATGAATATTGAAATACTCCCTCATCAATAAATGTTTTTTCCTTAGACAAACCACCTTCTCAATAGGACCTGCTTATGCACTAAAACACAGAAACACAGTGGTGTACAGGAAAGCACCAAAGCTTTGAGTTCTGTAGACTTTTGGTCCTAGACTCTTTTTATTCCAGTGTTATGACTTAACAGTATTTTCAGCAAACCAACTAAAACTATGATAGGAATTCATGTGAATAAGCTTAAATTTTGGCTTATTTTCAAACATTCCATTTTCATAAATATTTTATGCAGGTTTTCATGAGTCTTTTATTTTTGTTTAAAAACCCAATGCATTAACCTCATTATCACTAGTGCACTATTTTAAGTTTAAAAGAATGAACAGTATAAACTTAGAGAAGAAAAGGTTGGGTATAGTATTATATTTTATTATTCACTGTATAGCTATCTTGTCTGCCATATTCTGGGACTGTGGATGAAAACTTGGAACTGAAAAGAACTTGGTGACCACAAACCATTTTCACAGAACAAGGTAAATGGGAGTGTGAGGAGGGGCTTCAGGAGGGGAAATCTTTAAGAAAAGAGATTTCTCTTCAAAGCATGTTTTGAGTTGTATAAAGTAAGACTTATTTTTCTCAGAAATTTTGCTTTTCATGAATTGGGCCCCCTGAACTATACTTCAATACAATGAAATACATTTTAACTTTTATTTTAAAAAATGACTAATCTTTTAAATATTCTAGAAGCAGTTCACTACTTTCCAGTGGCACTTTTATTATATGTTACTTTGTCAAAGGCTCTACCTAACTGATAAGCACTAGCATCTGGGTGGTGGCTATGGGCAAACTTTCAGCTAATTCTGTTTTTTCTACATATACTGATTTGCAATAAATTTTATCTAAAAATATTTTAAAAGACAATATAAAACAAAAAACCCCACATCTAATATAATAGGAAAATGAATTGGTGTGTCTCTAGCTGGGCTGGTGTGTTATGTAAATGATATGTTCGTAAGTGTATCTCCCCCAGGGCAGGGTAACTGTAGTGCCCCACCCCTGACCACCTTGACACATTCCATTTATATGACATTTTCTTTAGGACTAAAAAAGAACACTGTTGGTTTAGGACCAGCTGCTTCTGTTTAAGCCCAACTGTTTCAGAGCTGCAGCTACATAGCTAAGGTGTGATGTCATCTGAAGGCTGGACATTATATATTCTAAGAGCTCCTAAAAGTTTATGCATGCCTCCCCTTCTGTGCATAATTCCCATGATAGACTATATTTTTGAGATTTGCTAAAGACATTGTCAAGCTAAAATAAAGAAACATACACCACCATATCATTTACCCACATTAACAATTACTTTGGTCCAATTTTTTCTGATATTTTTGTGATTCAAAGAATTCAAGGACACACTAAATACTCATGTAAGAATGATAACATTTCTGGTTATACCTACGGAGATGCAGGCTGTCTCGATGTCCTGGACCTACGGTTCTTTCCATCCGTAAGTTTCTGTTTCTATATTGGATAAATATGTGTGTATGAAGATAATATATTGATTTAATTAAAAAGCCACAAGGCAAAGCAGAAATATTTATAACAGAAGCTGTGGCTTCTAAGTGAAAGTTCATGGGGAAGCAGGGAACTGTGTACACAGTTAACTGATTCACACATCTAGATGCATGGAAAAACATACACACACACACAGAGCACAGAGAAAAATGGCGTGCATTACTGGGTAAGATGGCACATGATTCTGCATGCTTAAATCATGACAAGCACCAACTGCAACAATCCTTCATGAGCATGGCAGCTTGGTTATCTGTGGTCACTGTGGACAATTTTTACAGTGCATCAAACACATCTAAGCTAGATTTCTTAATGGTAAGTCCAACATGACTGGCACCCTCCACCCCCAGCAGTAGCAGCCAATGGAGATTTACTGACCTGTCTCGGCTTCGGCGAGAGGGGAAGGCAGCGTTGCAGCCAGCCACCGTGCAGACATGCATCTCTTTTAAGTGAACGTTCCTATAGTGAAGCTTCACACTGTAGGAGCTTTTGAAACTCTTCTTGCACACGTAACAGATTTTGGGGTCAGGGCTAGAACACAGGTCACCTTCTGGGGAGAACTTTTGAGGGCTGCCATAATTCAGAGACGATGTAAAACTTTCGTGCAGGGCAGCCATGCTGGCTCCCCCACCATTGTACAGTCCATACTGGCTCATGTAAAACATGTCATAAGTGGGATCTGTGAATTCTTCCTTCACCTTGATGATGTCCTGGTGAGAGGGCTCACTGTGGTTCTCATCAGCCCTCTCACTGTTCATCAGGACTTTCTCACTCACTTCACTGTGAATGTGCTCATCCCCCTCCATGGACTCCTCACCTAGTTTGGGCTCTGAAGACTCAGACTCGTTCTCATAATCCCGCTCAGGTTCTTGATCCTCAGAAGTCATGCTGTCAGCCCTTCTTATTTCAGTCCTTGAAATACACCGGGACCTGCTATGCTTAGAAAAGTCCTTCACTGACATGCCTGGACTCATCTCCTCTTGGGAGTGGCAATGATTGTCGTGGCTCACGTCATTTACCACGGCTCCAGCATCATTCGGGTCATCATCTTCATCGTCAAACTCATCAGCAGTATCAATAATTTCTTTCTCAATCTTCACAGGCATGCTGGACTTCCTGGGCTTCTTCTTGGGGGCCAGGTCAACACTGGGCTCATGAGTGGCCATCATCACTACTGGTGCTGCTGGCTCAGAGGGTGGTGGTGGGTGCTGCTCTATGGTACCACTGGATGGAATGATGGGACTGGTCGGAATGGAGGTGGGAGGGCTCACCATTTCTCCTGGAGTGAGTAAACTTCTGTAAAATGGAGGAACTGGTTGGACAGTCTTTAGCCCAGAAAATACCAGCTGGCTAGGCAGAGGACTCTGTAAAACAGGATCTAGTGGGGGAGTGGTAAAACCCATTGGGGGACGGCCAGGGCTGGTGAGTGTGAGATTTGATTTCGTACTTGCTATGACGGGGGTGGCAGCTCCTGATGTGGCCCGAATTAAATCTTTGTCTCGGTTATTCCTCAGCATAGGCATGTGGAGGCGAGGGTTGGGGTTTGCGCTGTGGCGATTACGGCTTCGGAGGGAGCTAAAGACCATGTTGCATCCTTCAATGGTGCATCGATGTTTGATCTTCAGGTGAACAGCATTATAGTGAATTTTGAGAGTACCTTTATCATAGAATGTCTTCCCACATGCATTACAGAACACTCTTCCTTTCCTAGAGGCTGACCCCATTCTTCTCATCCGGTGAATCCGGAATGAACTTTTTGGATGTTCAGTTTTGGACAGGTCACTGACTGGGGCAGAATTCTGAATGGGGGATATGCAGGGTGGCTCAGTTTTGGGCTCCACATTAGTAATGCTGGTCAAGGCATTTCTATTGGGAGTCTGATCATTCTTGTAAGGTGTGGGAGATACTTCAGATTCGCTGCTCTCGTTATATTCATTCTGGGTTGAAAGGCTCGGTTCCCGCAGCCTCAGTCCTGGTTGCTCTAACAGTAGCCCATTTGGTGGCAACCCTAGCAGTGGGGCTGAGACTGGGTTTATGTACTGGAATGGAAGCAGAAATGCAAGGCTGTTGGGGATGTTTTCAAAGTGATGAATGCTAGAAGGGTTGCTGTTCTCTAGGTGAGCGAGGAGGCTGGGACTCCTGGTGCGATTATTGCTCTCAATGAAAGTCCTTATGTCTGAGTCTGTCTTTGAAGATGGTACAGCCACGGCCTGCCCTTCCTTCTCCTGAATTGCCATCAGCTCTACAATGGATTTGGTTTCTCCAAACCGCAGAAACTGCTGAAGGGTGATGATTTCCTCTTCTCGAGACATGATGGCCCAGCGGTCCAGCACCTTGCCGGCAGCATCCTAGAGGCCACATCAAAGAAACAACAAAGACAAACACAAAAACTTATTGATTGTGCATAATTATTCAATGTAACTGAAGGTGCTCTCTCTGCTCATGAAATATCGAGAGCGAGAGCAGGAAACAACATGCAAACACTGTTAATAAAAGTCAACCCACAAAGCAAACTTTTCTGCCATGCAATGTGGTAATTAGAGTCACAGTTAGAGAAACAGACTGAGTTTAATAATGTCAAAACAAACAAGATGTAGACCACTGGGGCTCTGTGACCTAAAATGCCTTCACTACTGCTATTTTAACAACAATGGTCTATATACTATGCAACTATTTAGCATACATTAGTACAAGACGTGAACTCTTGCTGTGAAACCCAGTAAAAACACAAAAAAGTCACCTCAATCCTTATTAAATAATGACACTGTAGGAAAGAATTAAGTGTATTTTGTGAATTTTATTTCTTCAACACAAGCAGACATAACACTGGGCTCAATGATGAAAACTCCTTTCAAAAGGAACTATTATGTGACTTTCTAAATCAAAAAGATGAATCAAGTAATATTATGTCCTATACCCCATTACTAAGCCATATATAGGTTTCTTTTTTTAATGGCTATATTCTAGTGACATTTAATAGTGGGCAATTTCATAAGGAAGAGTAAGAACAAACAGTAACTGTACTTTTCTAGAAAACTGATTATAATCCTATGATTCAAAGTTTGAGTTAGAATTAAAACATTTTACTTTTATGATCTTGTTGTAAATGACAGTTACAGATATTTATAAAGTAAACATGTGATGGATTTAGATAGAATAAATGTGTAAAAATGTTGTCTCTTAACATCCCCCTCTGATAGCAAGGGAGTCCCACAGGGAATACACATCAGTAATCACGACACTATGTATTGTTAAATATACATTAAAAAGCATTTCATGCTTTCATTTTTGCTAGTAACTATGAGATTTGCCTGGAGGTAGAACTTAAAAATTCTGCAACATAATGTCAGGCAATCCATTTCAGCATGGATTGAGAGAAATCTATTCAAACACTTAAATAATGACTCCGTCACTTTCCAGGGTACAGCTTCTTTCCACCAGGACAGGACTCTGCAACCTTCTGTGAGTGACCCTTGCTCCAACCTTAACCACTGATTTAAGAAAGCAACAACAACAAAAAGACACACTTATTAACTGCAAAGAGAAAAATCATTAGTTTATAATGAAGAAACTTAGCAGACCACCTTAACCAAGTGATCAAAGTTAACCTTACCAGTGATAAGTACCATCATGTACCTAGTGATACATTCACTAAGAAGGGCAACCTCATTTCTTGTCAAAAATTTATAACCTCAATCTAATCATGAGAAAACAGCAGACAAACCAAAATTAAAAAGCATTCTACAAAATAGTGGCTAGTACTCTTCCAAGTGTAAAGTTGGGAAAGATTTTTTTTAAAACAAGGAATAGTTAGAGATTAGAAGAAACTAAGAAAATAGGATATATAAACATAATGTGAAATCCTAGAAAACCTAGATCAGAAAAAGGACATTAGTGGGAAAACTGGCAAATTTGAATAGTCTCTAGATTACTTAATAGTATGGTATCAGTCTTAATATCTTGGTTTCAACAATGGTACTGTGCTTATGTTAGATGTTACATTAGGAAAAAGCAGGATAAAGAGAATGGTACTACTTTTGCAATGGAAAATTCTCTCTCATAGACAAGTCTACTCAGCCTTGTGATATAAAATTCTCTCTGGACCACAGTCATACGGTATGAACCATGACAACAAGTTTGATTATAAGGAGAAACTTGCCATTTATTTAAGTTACTTTAAAAAAAAAGAAGCTCTGATAATTATGTGCTGTTCCTTATAAGGCTGACTCCTAGCATTCTATCACTTTACACAAAGTATATGCTTGGGTGTGTGTATGAGGGTGTCCATTCTTACATAAACTGTCACACACAGATGTCCCTCTGTCATCTTGTAGATAAAACTAGCCTTCAGACCAAATGCTCTCATGCAGCTATTGCCTCAGAATTGTCAATATAATGATGTGGGTGAATGGTGACTCTGGATGATCCTGGAGTCCTGCCATTAGCCATTAAAAAAACGTGTCATTCATAGCAATTGTCTACTTTATATTGTTTTTTTTTTTTTTAGGGTGGTAGCGGGGAGATAGGGTAATAAGCAAGGGAAGGTATTGGTATTGTAGACACAGAAATTTTAAATTGTAGTTTTTGTATAGATTATCTCATTTGAACCTCATAATAGCTTCCAGAGCTCAGTGCGTGTTTAACAGATGAGAAAACAGAGGTGAAAAAGGGTGAGATGGCTTGTTAAGGTTGCCAAGATGCTAACTTGGAGTCCAGGGCTTGCACCCAGAAATTCTGACTCCAAGTTCACGGAACACAGTGCCTATCATTCTGTGATGCCATTTCCCGGGTGAGCACACTGAGCTGGTGATGAGAGGCAGAATTTCTCCTGAACAAGCCTGGTCTCCAGAGTACGTAATGTCCTCTTCTATATCGTTTTTCTTTACCATCAAATCCACTCTCTTGATGGTTCTTTTATAGAGCCTTTCACTGAGGACTGTTTCTCAGGCTGAACCCAACCTGAGCAGCATACAGTCATTTCTTCCTCAGGTTCTTTCCAGGGAGCCTGCATCTAAATCTGCATGTCAATAATGTACTTACACGGTTGCCAGCCTCTGGTATTAAAAAGGCCTGAGAAACCATAGCAACTGATCAAACCCACCTGAGGCATCTCCTCTCCATCACCCTCCTGTCTTCCCTCGCCCAACAGTACACAGCAGTCCCATATGGTTTCCCTTTTCTCCTGGCCTGCTGCAATGCCTGCTGCTATTTCTGGAACCACTACCTTTAGACTCTTTCAGTCCAGAGTAGCTGTCTGCTAAAATGGAGACTGTTACCTGTGTTAAACCACTTACTTCTGGGGTAAGAGGTCCAGGTAAGCAAGTCTTAGGATTTTGTAAGTAGTCTGAGTTATAAAAGAGAAGCTTCATCTATATATAGCAGTAAGAGAAGCAGCAATTTATACTAACACTGAAGGTCTGCGTAACATCATTGTAAACAAACGTGCTTGGGAACAGGACAGATATCTACATGACACATTCAAACTGGAGTTGCAACCCCTGACCCAGACTGTATGATGTGCTACCAAGGTTTTTTCCAAAGAAGCCATTATTCACATTAGATCAAGATTATCTAATAACATTGTGTTCATAGGTGGTAAAACTGCAGCAAGAAACAAAGTTGACTTTCTTAGCAACACAATGAGTCTGCAAGATCCATGCTAGGAGTGGCTATCAGTTTTAGCATGTCTTTCAATAAATTGGTTGAAGGAAGTTAGAAATCATCAAAGGGAAAAAAGGGAAGGCCAGGTTCTTTCTTTCCATTTGTGATAGAAACAAGCATCGTCTGGTGCAATGATGCTTAAACAGTGGCTTAAGACTCCTCTGTTAAGGCAAGAATTTCCACGAGTGGTCTGTATGCTGTTCACAAAGGACCAGCACCAGTCTGAGGCCTTAAAAAAAACCAGGCTGCAGGTAATTGAAAGTGACCATTTGGAATCCTTTAGGACAATTTGATACTGCTGCGACAACTAAAGGCGTGATATTTTTTTAAAAAAAATATTTCTTTTTTACTTAAGTATTGGCTCAAGACTGATTAGTGGGGAAACCGATCCTTCCTCAAAGACAGTTTGAGAAGTACAGATGTAAAATCTAAGCCCCCTTGCCATGTCAAAGAAACTTTACCAGAGTGAAAAAGAGCTATAAAAAGAATTAGGTATTATCATCAAATAAACATTAATTTAACAAAACTTCAGTCTGTTAAGCCAGTATAAATATCCTGACTGCTAACCAACCCTTACAGGGACATTGGTCTTGTGCATGAATAATAAATTACATAAGTGTGTAACTGGGCACTTGTCTTTCTCATTCAATTTTGTAGTTGGTGTGTCAATTCTTTTGGGTTTTCCCATTTGTAAACAGAGTTCAGTGACCTTTAACCTTTCACATGAGGAATAAGATTTACCCTGTTAAGTGAAATGCAAGGTATTATTATAAGTATTGATTTCCTGTGAAAATAACCGGCTATACTATTAATTAAAAGATGAGTAACACCAAATAATCCAGGCTTATAAACCAGTTTTACTGGGTTCAGAAAAAGTATAAAACATTAAAAATATTTACATCTAAGCATTTTACGTGAAAAGACTTCTTTTTATTATTTCATCAGAACTAATGATTATCACTTGATATAAACCTGGCACCCAGTTCTACATAGCTCTGTAGAGTGATTTTTAAAAATCTTTTTTTTAACAGGATCAACTGTCATGGTTTGAATGGTTTTATTTGAGCTTTCTTCACATCAAAGCATCTTATATGACTTGTAGTTTTAAAATCAAAGTAAAGTAAGGTTGATTTTCTTTTTATTTGGGAGAGAGGGATAGTAGAGTTATGTCAAGAGATAGAAGAAAGACCAGATAAGAAACTGTAGGATAATTAGATTGTTAGGAGACCTCAAGCCCAAATAATCTTCAGTCCAAGAAGGACTCCTGTTTTAATGGCGGGCAACTACCTGTCACAGCACAGAGGAAAAAAACACCTTTCAGTCCATGCCTGGAAATGAGGGAGAAACAATGAGCACACCAGAGATCTCTTACCCATTTCTTCTATCAGTATTCGAGTTATTAAGAAATAACCGAATAATTTAATTTTCAAAGACAGGTGCAGAAAATTTAATTTTCTGTTCTATTACACAAACTGGTCAGTCAAATTGAAGACATAATTTAAAGGAAAATCCTAACATGATTAGCTAAAAACAAAAAAATATTTCCCCTTCGATATAATTATAAATTTTTTAAAATCATTACCTGAAGATATGTTTATTGATTATTTTTGAGAGAGAGGCACTGACGTGAGACAGAAACAGTGATCTGCTGACTCCTGAATGTGCCCTCAACTGGGGATTGAACCCGCAACCTAGGTATGTGCCCTGACCGGAAATCAAATCCATGAACTTTTGGTGTATGGGACAATGCTCCAATCATCTGAGTCAACCAGCCAGGGCTAATTTTAAATCTTTTAATTAAATGACATTGAACTATAGGGATTGCTAACCACTTAGAACCAAAGCAGAGGTTTATGAGACATTCTTTATGATTTCATGTCACTGTACAGTGTGCTAGTTTAGGAAATTATTCCATCATAACCATGCTGGCAACTTATTCTCATAACCCATTTCCTGTTGTAATGTTCTGTTCTTTTTCCTTCAGGATGAATTCAAGTATCAAGGCAAGAGGAATGGGGTTCAGTAGAAGGTATAGAAATTACCAAATTTAAGCCTCTCAGTTTGGTACTCTGTCAGGTAAAATGTAATAAGGACTGCCAAATTAAAAATTGATGAAACAGTGCTATGTAAAACCTCGAATATCAGGTTTGTTAGAAGTTTAAGTCTTAAGGGTAAACAAATAGTTTGAGATGTACACAATAGAATAATACTGGGCAATAAAAAGAAATAAACTTTTGACACACAGCACAATATGGATGACTCTCAAAAGCATGATGCTAATGATGAAAGAAGACAGACCCAACAGATTCGATCATTCCAATCATACAAAATTCTGGAAAAGTTAACAGAAAGGACATCAGTGGTTGCCAGGGCTAAGGGCAAGGGAAAGGAACTGACTGCAAAAGAACATTAGGAAATTTTGGGGGTATGGAAATAGTCTACACAATGATTGCATTTATGTTTTTACTACTATATATTATCGTACACTTAAGATTGGTAGATTTTATTGTATATAAAGTGTACCTCAATGAAATGACTCAGAACACTGAATCATGAAAATTGCATGAAATCTCACACTCATAACCCAACATTCACAACTTGCCCTATTTGTAGGCCAACTTCTCGCTTGCTGCCTTTGGCTGTGACCAGAGTAACAGGCAGACATGTTTCCCATTCTCTCCTATCAGTAGTATGCCCAACAATCCATTGTGATATGAGGAGTAAACATGACAATTTCTATTTTCCTTTATCTAAAAAGATAATTTTTGAGCTAATATTTTATATGTGGACTTACAGTAATACATTACTAATTTAGAAACAGTTTTATTTATTAGGATGCAAGCTAAAGGATGTGCTGTGATAAAATTTGGAGATTGCTTTCCCACAGAGATAATATTGATCCACAGCAGGCACATACTATATGTACACACCTTTGGGAACACTTTGGAAGAAGCTGATGAAGAGCAGTCAGTTAATTCGCCTAAAATGCCTCCATCAGCATTTGTTTTGGTCTCTTGGTTAAGTGGACAGGATGTGATACCAAAATTAGGAAACATATTATCTAACTGCTGCATCACCTCAGGAGCAACTGATGGGCTCAGACCATTGTTCCAACGATATGAATAGGGACATTCCATCAGCCTAATTGGAGGGGCTGGCAAGTGGACAACGGCTCAGGGGTAAGACTTGTGGGTTGGCTTAGAGAGCTGAAAGTAGCAGCAATTTGAGGGAAATACTGGGTGGAAGAGAAGCCTTTGAACACTACACAAAATTTTAAAGAAAAAAATTATAGAAGCCATAAAACTTGCAGTCCTCTTCTCTCCCATTCTCCCGCTAGTTACTTATTTTAAAACTATATATGTTTATATATATGGACCCATATATAACAAGCAGACACTTCAGTTTTAAAGTGTTTTTCTAAAGTCAAGTCACTTTGAAAACTCTTCCCTTAGCCAATAATTTTAACTGGTCTGGGTGCTCTCCACTTACATCAGAGCCAATTTTTCTTTGCTTTTTTGTTAGATTATGTTTATCTCAAATTTATATGACTTGGCAACCCTGAGTGCGTGTGGGTCAAAGTCTGTGTGTCTGTGTGCCTGCGTGTGTGTGTGTGTGTGTGTGTGTGCAGGCAAGAGAGGGAGATGAAGAAAAATGGTGAAACACAAAGTTCTTATTGAAAATAATAGATTCTGGGAAGTATTTAGGGAAATTTTAAAGCAATGTTGTGATAATTTCTGAGAAACACTTAAAATTATGTGGGAAAACAACTTGGCACGATTATTTGTTTAAGAAATTTACATTTAAACACAGATTTCTTGCAGGGCACTGAACAAGAATGATGCACCAGTAGCATATACAAT
Organism: Tonatia bakeri; assembly: GCA_004024845.1. NCBI lineage: Eukaryota > Metazoa > Chordata > Mammalia > Chiroptera > Phyllostomidae > Tonatia > Tonatia bakeri. The sequence goes on along the minus strand of PVIA01000541.1, from coordinate 272,540 downwards.
ATACATCAGAGCAGTTTGGTTGTATAAGTAAACAAAATTATGCCATTCTTATTCACACAGAGCTCTTGTACATGGTTGTGCTTTTCCCAGTGTGCCAAGCTAATGTTTCCGGAAGGCCAGCTGAAAGAACTGTAGTATCTGAAGGCTGAATGAAATACACTCATTTATACCGTGGGTGCACCAAATGGTTTGAATTATACTTGATAAAAAAGTCAACATTTGCTTTGGGTAATGAAAACCCTACTCAATTTCTATGATTTGGAAATCTGTATTTTGCACAATTTCTTAAGAGCATCACTTCACTTTCAAAATGCTGTGTTGACCAGTCACATCCTTGCTTGCTTCTTCACTATGGGACAGAAGAGTCCCATGAGAAAGAATCATCAGGGTGTGGCACAGACAGAAGAGAAACTTCCACATAAAAACCAAGACTGGACTTTATTTATTAACATTTATCCGTGTGAACAACCCTTTCGGAAAAGACATATGCTGTCTTTGTCAACAGCCCTAGACTGGCATGATGAAATAAGTATGCAACCATCCAAGTGAGGTATGTACTGGTTTTCTGTGGTTACAGAGGCTGTTGCTAAATTCAACATGTCCCGATTCTAAACAACTTTGTTTGAATTATCTTTCCAACTCCTTCTTTTTCCTCACAAGAAGAAATGAACACTACAGGGATATTTGCTATTGGTTAGAATAGTGGAGCTCTTGGAAAACTTTGCATGAATGAATTTTCTGTCAAGATAAAAACCTTATTAATCCTTGTTAGCTAACATGCTAATATAGAAGTCTTTTCTGTATATATAAATATTGTTTGCACATAAGGATCGACTTTAAAAGAGTTAACTTATCACAGTATGTGCATGTACACAAACATGCACATGGACACAGACCACCATTCTTGACTCATCTTATTATCCTATAATCCATCTTATTATAACATTCAAAATGTTCCACCATGGAGAATGGTGGTGTATTGAGGTAAAGCGCATTCAATTACTTGCAAAAAAGTACAAAGTTAAGGAATACCTCTCTTTGGGTGAAACTAAGTTTGAACAACATGGCACTTGACTGATGTGGGTAGCAATGGAAACAAGCAACAGGATAATTTTATGTGACTTTTAGGTATCTGCTTTGATTGATTTTTAAATATATAAATTTCTATTGTTTCTTTTTCTATTCCATATTTAAAAATATTTTTACAGTGAAAAGTTATCTTTTAAAAGAAAAAAATGGATAAAGTGAACAGTATGCCCTCCCAACATAATCACCTGTCTAATCAAAACGTCAGGGCACAAATTTTAAATTGTTCTTGTGATTCTTAAAGATGTTGTTTGACTTTTGATAAAAAATTCACTTTGTTATACAATGTTCTTGGTTACGGACCAGATAAGAATATATAAATCAGAAGACTATCACTTTTTTCCTCAATAAGAGTCTATACAGCATTTTTACTTTAAAAACTGATTATGATAGATCACTCAGAGGTTACAACATATTTAATCACAGAAGCTCCAGCTAAGCTCTATTAAAGGACTGTCAGGATTTCTTCTCTGTACCCAGGATTTTTAGCTTGTCTAGCTTAAAACCAGCTATATGCATTTCCTCTATGGGCATTTATTTGCGAATAAATAAAACAGGTGCCTTTCTTTGTCATATAAAAAGAAATCCTGAGGAGTAAATTACTTTCTGCCATGTCTAGAATTGCATTTCAAAGATTCAAAAGTATTTTTCAAATAGCTAGGTCCATCCTAAATCGAACCTGAGAAACTTTTAATTATATGGTACATTTCAATATTTAATAATAGTATCTTAAAAATCATTTAAGTTCAAAATAGAAAATCTTAAATCCAGCTGATATTCCTAGTATACCAACCTTTAACATAAAATTACCTGGAGTCCTTAACTTAAGCATAAAATATTCAACTCTATTGCTATAGGCTAACACAGAATTTTCATACTAATTTTACAAATTTTGATGATGCTTGACATAACTTGCACATATTCACCTTAGAGGAAAATAAAGAACAGAAGTCAAAGATACCTACATTCTAGTCTTGTTTTTTTTTAACTGACAGTCAGCGTTGTGAATACCAAATCACCAACAACCTGCTTTGGCTTTCTGCTGGATAAAGCTGAGAGCCTTGCTAACCTTTTTAGCCTTACTAAACCAAAATTCCATGATTTCACTTTAAAATTCCATTTGACTATCTAAGACTAGCATCTGGACACACAGATAATTTTAATTAAAATGTTTTAAACCCCAGACTAATATTTTTCCTTTTAATCAACTTGCATAACCAATTTTTTCATAATACATGTGTTTTGACAGAAAGTATGCCCTTACTCGAGAGTGGCCGTATTACCCTGTATTCTGGATGCTTCCTCTTGACATTTCTGCCTGGGGCTTCTTATCAGCGACAGGATTAGAGGTCCTAATTCTTCTGGATTAATTTTTATTCCTGGTCAATTCAACAATCAGTTCAAGTAAAAACATTGCTTGCAAACTAGGGAAACTGTTCAAGAAAGTCCCCCAAGAGTCCTTGGAACCCCCTGTAATGACACCAGTAGAGTTTGTGCATATTCTGCAACATAAGGCTCAACCATTCCAAAATAAACGTTACAGCTCCATAAAGCTATATGAGTAAATATCTGTAGTGTTCCAGCAGACTTTGCAGTCACCCCTACCCCCTGCCCCACCCAACAGCAGTATTTGCATATAAGGCCCTCCCCTCAATTAAACCCTTTAAAAAGATACAAGTTATTCACTTAGAGGTAGTCACGGCTGAGATGGCAGAGAGTAATTCATTTTGTGGGCCAGGACAACAAAGGAACAGTTTGAAATCCTCAGAGAAAACACTAGGAACAAGAGGAAAGAGAAGGATAGTCCCTGCAAGTGATCTTGTTTTCTTCTACCCTCAGACATAAAGATAAGCCCAAATCCTAGGACACTTATAAATCTTCTGGCTTTGCAATAAACAAAACTCACCAGAGCCCTTTTTTTGACATGTTTGCTTTGAGGTCTACATTTTCTAGTTTACCTCTCCGTCCATAACCAAATTTCTGCCACTGAGTTTGAAGAATGCTTCTGTGTATCTGGGGGTCTCTGCTGGGCCTTTACATTTCTAAACATAATGATGTGCTTTCCTATAAAGTTTGATAAACAGCTAAAATGAGTGCAAATTTTTCTTCCCTAATGAAAGTAATTTTACACATCAGGTAAGGGCTAAAACCTTGGAACAAATTCAGGGTCATAACCTTCAATTTTTGAAGTTTTATCCATGCAACCGAGATTCTTAATCCTGGTGTGTTATCAGAGCTTCCAAAGCTTGAATGGAAGATTCTGTTCTACGCATTATACTTTCAATTACTCCACAAGTGAAGCTGATTGAACAACCCTTAGGAACTTTAACATATTCATTAGGAAGTGAGGGAGGCAGGGGTAGGAAGGGACTAAACACTCACTAAGCAGTATTCCATAAAGCAGCAAGGATTGAGTACTCCATAAAACACACAGAGGACTGAGTATTCCATAAAACACACAGAGGACTGAGTATGTGATTGAACAGAGAGATGTATTGGGAAATTTAACTTTGTTCTTCTCTGGGTATAAGAATAGCAGTGCAACACAAAGATTAATTTCCTGCTTTAGCATTCATCAGGGAACAACACATTATTACTTGTAGCACATACGCAAGGCTGTTGATGGATATACTTTCCTTTGATTGCTCAGATTAAATGTGTTCATAGCAGAGGAGCATGCACACACACATGTGATTATAAATCCATGTATGCATTAACAGTTTGTGTTTCTGTATATTTATAATAAGCAGCTATTGATGTAGATATTATATGTTTTATGTGTCCACAAAGTAGAGATGATTTGGGGTTGGTGGCTGACTGAACAAAAATAGACAAAAACAAAATAATAAGAGTTAATAATCAATATATGTGACTATAACAAAAAACTCAGAAATTCAAAATAAAGAAGGATAGGAGGAAGAAGCATGCATTATAGAGCACAAGGTAATAACCATGTCTACATGCCTAATACCCTCTTGTCCCAGCAGTCCTGACTTTCTAAGCAGCCCACTTCTCCACATTAACGGTAGTCATTTGGAGAGCAGCAAACGTGCCATTAGAAGCACTTTTACAAGTGTATATTCATCCACCAATTAGCTTAATGTGGCCGCTTTCTGCATATTTTGTATCCAGGCTTGCACAAATCTTATTAATATTTCCCCCTAGCGCTTTGACAGATTACCTTGTCATTATGCATCCTGGAGCCTTTTAAACAATATGGGTAAACTACTGTTTGTGAGGTTAATGACAATTATCCCCTAATTACTGCATAAGTCACTCAGTCCACTTTATCTCATAGGCAGGGTTCTGCTCTGTGTATCTGCCATTGTGTCACCGTAAATGAATCTTGTATTGCTATGTTTATCTGCCATTGCCTTGTAAATTACACTGACAGAAGAATGAACAAATTACTGCATGTCATCACTTAAATACTGCTTCTGAAATTTAAAAAAAAAATGCTTCAGTACAGAGCTTGAATTGTGATTTTAGCAGATCACAATTAGTAAAAACATATTTAATGTTTATGTTACATTTCAAGGCTGATAGCTTAGGATTTGGAGTCACAACAATGGCACTGGGGGTGAGTGGGAGGTAAAGAGCAATGGAGGGAAAAGGAAAAAAATTAAGGCTGAAAACTGAAATAGTAATGTTATCTCAACCTCCTGAATGCATTTACTTTTATTTTAATAGCTAATACGGCATCTTTGATATATTTTCCAAGATTTATCAAGTCTAAATCAAATTCAATCAGTTATGCATACGCCATGCTCTAGAGCTGGGGTCACTGTTTTTTTGTTTTGTTATTTATAACCAGTCCAAACATAAAATGCAGAACCTACGTAAATGGGAAGAGATAATGTAATAAAGGCCACAGGTTAAGACAATTCCATTGATGCGTTTTTAAACATTATTAAATAGGTTCAGAAACACTGTTTCCCAAAGTTGAGTCTGAAATTGTTTAACAATGTTCAATGAACGCTGAAATCTATTTAGTCCACAGTGGCATTAGGGTGACTACATCTGCTCTGATATAATCTACAGGGAAAGCAGGACAATATGAGCGTCTTTAAATTTAAAAAAAGAAAGAGAGATTAGGTCAACTGCAAATATTCTGAAAGAATTTGTTTTTAACCAAAAATGTATGATTTTGCAGACTATCAGGTAAATAAATATTTGCATGAGAACAAGCAGAAACAACTGGCTTCCTAAGATGACTGCCATTTAGTCAATATCTTAAAAACATTTTGAAATGTGAAATATTCAAAATGCCTCCACTTAAATGACACTGAAGTGGCTGGTAACTCACAAGCATAAGTAACGGGGCCATACCAGTCTGCAGGATGGCTTTCAACTCTCAATTAGTTGGGCATGTAGAAAGCGTACATCAAATCACCTTATGACAGCCACGAGTTTGTGAGGGAGGGCTAATAACACTGATGATAAAGCTATTTGGTTAGAAGCATGCATGCACGCACGTACAGTACCTCTTGATGCAGTCGCTGAACAGGCTGGAAGAAAAAGCTGCAGTGAAAAGAAAGGAAAACATGAAAGCCAGACTTGACAGGCCTAGCCCAGGGGCCTCATGGATGCTAAGCACAACCCCAAGGGCTCCCTCCAATCCCCAAAGACTGATTTCAGTGTCTGTCCTGCATTCAGTCAACACAGCTTCAACCGACAAAGTGCTGCAGGCAAAAATGAAAGCACCATGCATGTTCTTTTCTGTGTGTTAGGCCACAGTTCAGAGATCCCAGTTAAGACTGACATCACTGTGATAACCATTAAGGGCTTAAAATTTTTCCTGATTTTTCAGAACTACTTAGGCTATCAATGCATATGGAACTGAGGAAAGTGAATTTATAAATCATTGCCTTTCTTTTTCTTCTAATACTGGATTTCATTGCCTTTTATTCTTAACCTTGCTAATGGTATAGCCACTCTGCTTAGTTGGGAAAAGGGGAGACAATGTGCATTTAGGAGAGATAAACTCTTGGTGTCATCTCTAAAAATAAAAGCACAAACAATATTTTCTTGAGTTTCTGAAGTCAGTGCTGATTACAGAAAGTGACAGACTATCCCAGAAGTATCGATATAAATGCCAAATGGTATCTGGGTCTCAGTGAACAGATGAAGACAGCCATTAAGAAAACAAACAGCAGGATATCTCTACTCAGTTTAATTCACTCTTTATATACTTACATCAAATTTAGAAAAACCAAGACTGGGTGTATTTCACTCCTCTTCCTAACCAACCTTCAGTGGCTCCCTAGTGTGCACATAATAAATGATAAATTCCCTTACCTGGCATCGAAGTCCCCTCAAAATAAAGCCAACCTACTTTTCCAACATCATCTCCTGCCCAAGTCTCTAAAGCTCTAGCTACAAAGAGTACTTGCCATAAAAGATTCAGAGTACAACAAAATCTTACCTGCTTCTGAACACCCCTGCCTTTCTGACAAATTCATTCTCGTCCTTCAAGGCTCAACTTAAATGAACCTCTCTATGAAATGGTCCCTACCCAGCTAATTACCTTCCTAGTCCCTACTCCAGCAGGAGTGACCTGTCCTTCAGCCATTTGCTTATCTTTCTCTGGCACGCATGTCTTCTTATTACGGGATTATTGTACTTTATATCCTCACTGCCCAGATGAATTGATACTGAATGAATTCATTAATACTATGACTGTAGGAGTTGGGAGACAGTTTGCAGATCATCTAGTGCTACCTTTTTTACTTCACAGAGGAGAAAATTAACAAGTAAGTATTTTGCTCAAGATTGGGAAGTTAATGTGGATGGCTGACTTGGAAGGAGCCACCCAGCTTCCCTGACAGTCTAGCGCTGTTCCTACAATACCACCCTTTCCTCCTGGCATAACAAATCCTGATTCAGGAAAGAGAACATCCACTCCATACCACTGCCATACCCTGGGTTTGAGCAGATTCCAGTGGCTGTGACTATCTTCAACCACACGCTAACCCTACCAGAAGCGCTTTCCCCCTGAACTGAACTCCCCTCCTGACCATCAGGAAGGTGTCCAACAGAAATGTGAAGTCACTGCCCAAGACCACTCATTCATCACCATAGTGCTGGAGGTGAGAAAAAGTTGAGAATCATGGTTTGAGGAAACTTACATACTATACTTAATTTAGTCCTCACTGTTTCTTTTTCTTTCTTCAAGTACCAGAAAATTATCTATTCTTGGAAAACGCTTTTGGCAATGACATTACATTTATGTCAAAATTTTTCTGGATCAAAGTTAAATCCCAGTGTACAAAGAACTAGAAAGCAAACACAACAGTGTCTCTCACATAGTTGGAGTTCTGTATATGCTTCTGGAGGCATATACAGAATTACATTAGTTTAATATTAGACACAAATAATAAACCACTACAGTTATAAATATGTTTGTATGCACACACTTTCTTCCTTGATTTTATCATTTGCAAATTATATTCATCAATTCCTGAATTCTCATCTGGTCTTCCTACAACCCCATAATTTCTCAATTTGTTTGCATATGCTCCATCTCTTTTATGAGGAAAACTTCAACTCAGGGTTTCTTTAGGGATTCTGCCTGTCAAACAAATAACTACCTAGTTGCTCAAAAAGAACTGTTATCTGAATTTTGAAAACAAAACAAAAAATCAAAATAAAATCTGAAATACATGAAGGCATGGAAGTCTATTTTTTCCTGTAATACTACTTTCAGGCTAAAGGATTGCTTTAAATAATACAGTCTGTGGGCCTTGGTTACCTCATATATAGAATAAGATAAAAATAGCGACATGCTAGAGCTCTGGGGTTAAAGAAACATAATAATGCCTATACTTTGCTTACAATGAACCGAGAAAGACTCTAGACTCATCTACACTCAAATCAGTTTTGATACTTCTCTCAAACCCACTTTACAGATGGGGAAGTTGATGTTTATCAAAGTTGAGTAACTTGCCTAAGGTCATAAAGTAAGTAATTTCTGGAGCCAGGATGATTCAATCCAGCAGTGTGAATGGAGAAGTATATTGAAATGCCTTGCACAGAAAGCATTCCTGCCTGCCCACCCCAACCCAAGCCTGCATCACTATCCTCTCCTGCCTTCTCTTTTCCCACTATTGTTGCTGAAATCCAGGTCTGAAAAGCTGTTTCCTTTGACTCATCCCGTGTTTAACTCGATTGTCCAGTCACATACCTTTCTCTTTATACCTATTCTCACAAGCTTAAGTAATGGTCCCGCATTACTTCCTAACTGGATTATTTTAATCACTCCTCATTCTTCCCATTTACACCTTTCACCCCACTCACATTCTGACTATATTATGATGCCAAATTGCTTTTCCTGAAGTACACCACTGATCACATCTGACTAAAACCCCTCCCTCCAAACTGAACTTTAATGGCTCTGCTTTGCTAAAGGGCTTAAGCATAAAATCTGACCACTTGGCATTTACATAAACCCAACACGTTCTTCACACAGACGCTTTCTAGAGTTCTAAAAAGCCAGCGTGAGTCTAGAGCACAAGTTGTCCAAGGTCGGGCTAGGCAGTCAAATTTGTAAATAGAGATATCCAAAAATTGTATATTATGTATTTAAAAATAAAAATATAAATATTTCCTGATGCAAGTAAAATTCATTTTTCTCAAGATTTTAAGGCCTTGGTTGGGATACACTTCTAAGTTCATTTTATTACAGAATTGTTTACAGGTATGGGGAAACTACTTAAATTTTCTAAAATGTAAAATAAATGACAGAAGAGAAAAAGTGGCTGCCAGGTAAACAAGCTAAGAGAAAAAAGAAATTTAGGGACAAAGAACTAAGTATTAGAAAGAAAGCTCAAAAATGCAAATGTGGGATATGAATATACCTTTAAAATTTGACAAACAGAAATAATTCCCACTTGTATTGATGTTAAAACTAAATACTAGAAGATTTAAAATAATTTAATTGAAACAACAAGAAACTGGTTAGAGTTTGAGGTGTGTAAGTATGAGCAGACAGAGCAGAGAGAAGAATGGTAGAAAAGTTTCTTTCAGAGAAGATTTGATAAAACTAAAATGGCAATGAGAAACTGGATACATAGGTATATGAAAGTAGGGACTAGAGTGCTCCATTTTGAATTCATCAACTTAATTTTTATTATGAGCTTCGGTTGTGTACCAAAAATAAAATACACAGAACAAGGAGGAAAAAGCATAAAATGAGTGTTGATAAATAAATATAAAATGTATTGAAAAAGAAATATAAAAGAAGGCCTTTCAGCCAGTCTAAGGTACCTAATATAAAAGGCTTTCAGTGATTTTACTTTGCATACCTGTTATTTGTTACCTTGAGAATGGCTGTAATGGTTCCATAGAATATAAAATAAATGACTTGCTTGTCTTAGAAATGTACTAATTTTGATAATTGGTGAACCACATCATGCACCTTTTTTAGCCACCTTTTAAAAAAATCAACGATGTGTGATGTCTACAAAGTAAGCTCATTAGCAACTCAGCCTATGGTTTGTACTGGGGGTTGGTTACATGGGTGCCCTTTGCCTATCATGTACCAAAACCAAAATTCCAGACTCCCAGAAGAAACGCAAGTACTCAGTACAGATCATTTAGAACAGTGAGCCTGTCTAATCATTTATGGAAACTCGCCAGCTCCCAAATCCAAGTTTCTAGATGACAGCCGATGGCCAACCTTGCATGCAGTCCTTTCTAAGGATGGAAGTCTCAGACCTGCTATGTTAACACTTCTCTGCACACCCACCCATCACTGTGTCAGATTCACCACTGTTTCAGATCTGCACTCCTACTGCCATCTCACACAAAAATGGACTAAACTACTGGGGTTCTAGAAGATGGCCACAAACTCAGTGGCCATCTTCTCAAGTATCATTCCTGATACTTGATCTAGGAATGGGTGGATAGGTGGGAGACAGGGAAATGTCTGTCTTTATTTGAACATAGGGATGTATAATTTACTAGTGCTTTCTACAGTGTCCAGTTGGGTGGAGTTAAAAAAATACTGAAAACTGTATCTAAGGGGAACCCCCCCCCACAAAGGCTGCCATCATAGTGTACAAAAAGCAGAGATGAGATTAAGACTCATAGAGGCCAAAGGACTACATTGGCTTCATTTTCTTTAAAGAGCACCCATGTAAATGAATGTTAATATACCAAATGTTACTTATTACAAGGTGAAACTAATGGTCCCCCCAAAGAAGCCTCTGATTCAGTACTGGCTGGAAAAGCAGCCCTTGTGATTTTCAACATTCAGTTCTGATAATAAAAATCAATAGGAGGATGTTTTTACAAATCTCTTGGTTTTGATTTTATATTTAAATAGGGTAGAAAATATTCATTGTTTTCTGAAATTAGTTTGTCAGCACTTAGCCTACAAATATGATACCAACTTATTTATGACAATCTTCTAAAACAAAATAATTTAGGAAATGGAAATCAACATAGCATTTAGTTTTCAAACTAATCCACCAAATATTCATCAAAGTACACAAAATAAAATACTGATTTTAAGTCAACATTTCTTAAAGCTCTATGATAAGGTAGAAAATAACCATCAGACCAAACTAAAGGGCTATCATAAATCTGCCTTAAAGAGAGAGGTGCTACGTGAATTTGGCTCCAAAAAAAATTAACTCCTGTTCACTGAACACGTACTATGTGCCAAGCACTGAGGGAAAAAGCTTCACATGCATTCCCTCATTTACGTACTCTATCACACAGTGCACACGTGAAGGCTAGGAGCTGCACTTCATCTCAAGTCCAGAGTAATGGGAAAACAACGGGCAAATACATGCACTGCCCTTCTTTTTAGTTTCCCAGTTTTAGTAAGAATAACCCTGGCAAGTAGGGATATGGCAGAAGAAAACACATTCCTTCCACTTTGCAAGGGTGAGGCAAGTGCAGAAACCCAAAAGTCTGGTGAATAATACCACTGATCAAAACAGAAATCTTCATTTAAGGGAAAAAAACCCTCTCCACCAATTAGAGAGTTCAATGGAAGCCAACAAATGCATATATTTCACCTTTGCTCAGAATATTAGTCAGAATTCAATGTGTTAATTAGCATTTGTCCTGACATGTATGATCTTGTTCTATAATATGACCTTCTCCCCTCTACCAAAAGGTCTGATGCTCACATGTAGCTAGAAAAGAAACAAGAGACACAGCAACTCCTATGAGTCCCAACTGAGAGTGTACTCCATAAACAACATTCTGGGAGTTTCCAGGCTCTCAGGCCACAGGTGCTGGGTTTGTTTTCTGTGGCTTTAGGGTAAAGCTCTCTGCTATGGATTTTACTGAAGGTGAGGGGTGGGATTTGAGGCTCTGGGCAAAATGAAGCATGGTGGTCTTTGATCACTCCAAGACAGCAAGGAAGAACACACCTATTTGTGAAAGTCCCTGATCCAAGAACATTACCATTCTCTACAGAAACACAGGCAACACACAGCAGGAGAAGGGGGACTCAGGACCTGGGCCTGAGGCACCCACACACATAGCAACAAAGAAAACAGCACGCAAACAGCAGCTGCGCTGACACTCAGCGAAGATAGAGGCTGGTTTTTAGATTTTATATTGGAGAGAACAAAGACATCCCAATTAACCACAAGACAAACGGAAAGTTGGAGCTTCTATACCTATCAACAAATAAAAACAAAAAAATCGTGGCAAATACATATATTTTGGCATATATTTTTCATGTACATATATGTATACACACAAGTCACAGACTGCACAGACTTCCTATGGCCACAGCTGCCAGCTCCATTATCCCCTGCTGCGAGGGCTGAGAGAGAAAATGAAAGGAAATGGGGTAAAAATATTTCCACTATATAGAGCAGAGTTTCACCAGATAAATAATTTTTAGCCTTGAAGAACAATTTAATATAGATTTCTGGCAAAATTTTTAATCATCTAATAGATATTTTATTAAAGTTTATATTAACATATATCAAGAGGCCACCTCCAAGTTATATCACAGAAGAAAAGACAGCAACAAATAAGAGCAACGTCATGCAATGAAGAGCAAGTCAGTAAAAGGTCGTTGATTATCGGGGGGAAAGGGACATGCTCTGGCTCTAACAATCCTAAAACACTCCTTTCATGGAAGTAAGGGGAGAATGAATGGAGTAGAAAATCAAATCGTAGACAATCAAATAAAATAAAATTAAAGCAAAAGAAAAGAAGGTGCAGTGTGGGTAAGAAGTCATGGGCCTGTGCTCCAATACCACATCTTTACTTCCTTACTGTGTGAGGCCACTCTGAGCCTTAGTTTCCAAGATATGAAGCCAGAACAGCAATACCTGATACAATAACCCTAAAAGGTACTGCTCAGATCATTAGTTAGTATTAGGTTTGAGTTCAATGAAGTACACATGCAAAAGGCCTCAGCTAATTCTAGGCACAGAGCAGGCACTCGGTAAATGACTGCTCATATGAACAGTTATAGCTTTAGTATAAATCCAAAGAGTAACCAAAAACCTTGATCTTGCATCAAGAAATCTGACTATACAATACGATCTACTGAGACTGAACATAAAATAGTAATATATAAGTGACAAGACTTAAAGACAATGATTAAATGTTTTAAAAATTATATAAATATTCTTTAAATTACCAGAAAAACTATACTTTGGCCAGCTTAAGAGTCTCTTGGTTACAGGTGCTGTGTTAAAGCATACAGAGATAAGATTCTTATAATAAGATGAATTTTCTGAATGCTTTACATGTGAATTCCACTCACTGAATCAATGATGCCTTTTTAAAAACAGTCATTTTATCCTTATGTTTGCTGGCATTTTGGGTGTTGGCTCTGTGTGTGTCTAAGAAAAGGAACATGTGTGTGCAGAGAAACCAGGATCTTTTTTGTTTTTAATACAAGTATGGCAGGAATCCATTTCTGCTTCTCCAGAAGTATGGAACTTCCTTCACAGAACAGAGAAGCAACTTGAATGAGGATTTATGATGCAATTAAAGCCAAATATCTCAAAAATGAAGCAATCATATAGGTTATTTTGTAAATATTTTATTAATCCTCTAAGAGCTTCCTAAGTGAGGCCTTACAGATATTTATATTCTTAATCTGCTATGAATAAACGCTTTAATCCAGTGCCTGCATTCCAATGACCCAGGACTAAACAGGAGTGTAAGGTTTCAGGTATCACAGGTGCAACTCCCTGTCAAGACACAGAGCCCAGTGATTTGCTCCCTCACCAGGGGCTGATCGCTCCAGTGATTCAAGGAGGTTACAAAAGTGCAACTGGCCTTAATGTCAGCTACATGGTTTTACATACCTACTATGTCAGGGGCTCTCAACTTTCCTGGGAATTTATTCAGATATGAGCTATTTCTTTTCTAACATCTTCCACCTGCCACTGAGCTGGAAGGCCACTTATTGTATGCTTCCAGTTCAGAAACGCTGGTAGTGTTCTCCTCAAGGTATGTAAGTAAACAGAATCTTGCTTCTGCTTCCTAACACCTTCTTTAATGCCTTTCCTTGATTTCATTCGCATACTTCTAGCTGTAGACATACAGTTACAAGATAAATTCAGAGTCGTCTGCCTTTCATCACATGCAGTTCCTATTAACATTTAATGAGTGTCCATCGGCAAAAGCCTATGGATTGCTTTTCTACTCCCACTCTCTCAGAAATCCTCCTGCTGTCTTTGAGCTAAGCCAGGATTTCTTCACTCACATTCTTTATTTTTTTCATACCTCAAAATCATCTCCATTCACTAGCAAAAGAAAAACACTATTCATGCCAGTTGAAACATGGTATGTCAATAGAAATAAAATTTGTCTTTACTACAAAAATTAAAAAATGATCCATCTAAAACAGCTCAGGAGCAACCTCCTGAAATTTCTGTCCCCAACTTTCACACTGACATAGAGGCACCCACTACTCTCTCTTCTCTACCTTCTCAAAAGGTTGAAATAAATTTCTGTCTTTAAGTGCAAAGTGGTGTAGAAGTGGGAATCAATACCAAATCGTATGCTTCTTGTTGGCAAAATCATTAACACAGAGTCAAAAGACTAAGTTGGAAGAAGAGTGAAGAAAAACCCCCATCTAACACCTGATAAAATTCCACCAAAAAGAAAATGACAAACTCACACACAGAGGGTTTTAGTTGTATGATAGTTAAGAATCAGTCTCACAGCTATGTCATTCCTCCCTCTTCCACAATGGAAATGAGGAAGAGAGAGAACACATCCTCAATCCAGAAAGGCCGTTTGCTCCATTACTGCTTGTTCTTGGTCTTTATCTCCATCTCCTTTGCCAGAAGAAATGTCCCCTCCCTGTCTGTGTCCTTTGTTTCCATCTGCGTTTTTCTGGGTTATTTAATGTTCTTTCTCGTGTGCTTCAGATCCCGAATGGCCCTACTTGAAGTTTTTTCCCTTCCACTCTTGTGTGACTTCCTGGTTTTACTCTCAAATTTCTAGATCCATCCTCCTTCTTCTTCTCCTGACCTGACCATTTCCCTAATTCAGAGTTCACTTGTTTCTTCCTTTTTGCATACTCTACTCTTTCCATCTTCATTCCCGACAGCAACTTTCCTTTCATTCATCACTCATTCCATCTTGGTTTAGAGAAGGAAGATTGCTATGAAAGGTGTGCAGTCACACAGATAAAAGCTAAGAGAGAATGTTGTTAGCTGTGTGTGTAAAGGAAAACATAGATAATTTCACGGAAAATAAATAAAGCTAACTTTCAGAAAACTAAATGAGGGTGAATGAGAAGGTGTTCTGAGATCATTTTGGAAGGTAGAGAAAAATGATGACACTGTAAATTTCTATGGTGAACATACATGTATCTCCTAAATCCCTTCACTGATCTAATTAAATAGAAGATGTTCTCAGTGACATTTCACTGTACTGACAAAATCAGAATTAAATTCCCATTTGTTGCAAATGAGGGTTACATATCAATGCTGGTGGGAGATTATTTCCTAATTCTTCCTGTGTGCAGAATTCATAACTCAGGAAGTACAAGGATAAATGGCTTAAAAATGGGGATGGGGCATACAGTAAGGCTAATTATAGCTAAGAAATCTTAAAAACCCTCATACATATACACACCCACACACTCACACATAAGGACACACACACATTTATTATTTACCCCCCCAGACTAATATTCAGCTAATATGTAGTAGAAATAAAGGTCAATGCTAGGGCATCTGTTGTTTTCATCAGTACCTCTGCCATTCAGGCTATTAAAATTATTAAATATTATGCTTGTATCCTCAATATATCTACTTTTCCATTCTTCTCTAAGTATTTTGAAAGAAATTTTAAATTTTTGTCTCTGAGTTTGTTTTGGGGTAACTATATCATTACGTGGTATGAGGCAATGTTGTTTTTCTTTTAATTTTTAAAGTATATTTTATTGATTATTCTATTAGTTTTCCCAATTTTTCCCCTTTATCCCCACTCCACCCTGCACCCGCCAACCCTCCAGCATCCACCACCTTAGTTCATGTTTATGGGTTGTACATGTAAATATTTTTACTTCTGTTTCCTATACCATTCTTAACCTCTCCCCATCTATTTTAGGCCTACCAATTATGTTTCTTATTCCCTGTACCTTCCCCCCTATTCTTTCTCTCCCCCAGTCCACTGAAAACCCTCCATGTGATCTCCATTTCTCTGATTCTATTCCTGTTCTAGTTGTTTTCTCAGTATTTGTTTTTGCCATTCTTTTTTTTTTTAGGTTCAGTTGTTGATAGTTGTGAGTTTGTTGTCATTTCACTGTTCATAGTTTTTAATTTTCTTTAATTTCTTATATAAGTCCCTTTAACATTTCATATAATATGGGCTTGGTGATGATGAACTCCTTTAAGTTGACCTTATCTGGGAAGCACTTTGTCTGCCCTTCCATTCTAAATGATAGCTTTGCTGGATAGAGTAATCTTGGATGTAGATCCTTGCCTTTCATGACTTCAAATACTTCTTTTTAGTCCCTTCTTGCCGGTAAGGTTTCTTTTGAGAAATCAGCTGATAGCCTTATGGGCACTCCTTTGTAGGTAACTCTCTCCTTTCCTCTTGCTGCTTTTAAGATTCTCTCTCTATCTTTATCTTGGGTAACTTAATGATGATGTGCCTTGGTGTGTTCCTCTTTGGTTCCAACTTTTTTGGGACTTCCTGGGCTTCTTGGAAGTCTATTTCCTTTGCTGGGTTGGGGAAGTTTTCCTTCATTATTTGTTCAAGTAAGTTTTCAATTTTTTGCTCTTGTTCTTCTCCTTCTGGCACCCCTATAATTTGGATATTGGAACATTTAAAGTTGTCCTGGAGGTTCCTAAGCCTCTCTCCATTTTTTTGAATTCCTGTTTCTTCATTCTGTTCCAGTTGGATGTTTACTTCTTCCTTTTGTTTCAAATCATTGATTTGAGTCCTGGTTTCCTTCCTGTCACTGTTGGTTCCCTGAATATTTTGCTTTATTTCATTTTGGGTGTCTTTCATTTGTTATTTCATTTTTCAACCAAGCTCAATCAGTTCTGTGAGCATCTTGATTACCAGGGTTTTGAATTCCACATCAGATAGGTTGGCTACCTCCTTATTGCTTAGCTCTTTCTCTGGAGTTTTGCTCTGTTCTTTCATTTGGGCCACATTTCTTTGTCTCAGTGAACCTGTTAAGTTGTAATGGGGTGGGTCCTTAGGTATTTGCCAGGGCAGGACACCCCTCTTTGCTGCACTGTGGCTCTGTCTGTGGGGAAGGAGTCAGAGAGGGAACAATGCAGCTCGCTTGCTGGTCTCTAGCCCCACTTTCCAAACTCTCCTGTGAGACTAGGAGTTTCTCCTACTGTGGCAACCTCTGCCATAGTCCACAGTCAGCTCTGAGTCTCAGTTTCCCATTCAGCCAGACTTGGCCACGTTTCCTGCTGCCTTGCTGCTGGTCCTTTTAGCCAGCCCCACTCACACAGTTCACCACCTTGCCCCAGGTTCTCTCTGTCTGCCCATCTTCCTTTCACTGGTCTGGTTGGTCTGATTGACTGTTTCTTTAATTCCTTGGTTGTCGGAGTTCCATGCAGTTTGATTTTCTGGCACTTCTGGTTGTTTACTGTTTTTAGATTGGCTATTATCCTCCTTTTGGTTGTGTGAGGAAGTGAAGGGTTTCTACCTACTCTTCATCTTGGACAGAACTGTTGCAATGTTGTTTTTCAAAATTTGAACAATATCTTGTCTGTGCATTGACCCCTGAGAAGTTAAACCAATCATGTTTTCCTTCCATAAGTCTCCCACCAAGACGGTGGCATGTGTGCCTCACTTATGAACTTTGTGGTTAGACCTAAATAAGCCAGGAAGTGAAGTCTCTTCTAACTTTTTTCAGCATTAACTTAGCCTTCAGGATGCTGCCCTAGTGGTAAGGATAACACGATTCTAATCATTTCACTCCCTTGCCCCAAATCCTCCAGTGGCTCCCCATTTCCCAGAGCAGCAGTCAACAGACTCATGATAAGTGATGAGACATGAGTGTATAGCCCAACACTGCTATACTTAATTAAACAAGTGATATTAAAACTTTTTTTAATAACTGGGAAGGCCAGGCAATAATCAATCTGAATGGATGCCATAACCAATGAGAAAAACATCAGCCATAAAAATAATTACTATGGGTGCACTTGTGTACTGGCTGAATATCATGGTCAAACTATCTACATGTACTATTACTGTACTAACATATAAACACTTTATAATATATTAAACATATTATGATTATAAAACAAGATAAGGAAAAAGTAAACAGAAATTTAACATTATCTTCCATTTCTGACTATCTAATTAAATCACTTCACTTAGAAGATAGTAAACACAGAGTATAAACTCAAAACACCTTTTTCTGGACAACAGGGCTCTTACAGACCTGGTTTCTGGCTATCTGTCCAGGTTTACTTCCCATGAGTCTTTTTATGCTCCTGCTATATGGATTCACAACAGTCCAAAACAGTTTACCACTTCTCACAATTCTATGCTTTAGTGGATGATGTTGGGTTAGCCTAGATGGAATACTTAGTTCCTGAGAAACTCCTACTGCAATAATTTTTAGTGTCATTTAAACTGCTACCTACCTCTTTTGGCAATTCTTCCCTGATTGACCAAGATACACAGAAAGGCCCCCATTCCCTATTAATATTAACAGCAATAATAGCTAACACTTTCTGAGCATTCACTTTCCACCAAGTATTTTACTGTGTACTATATATGCACTATCTTGAATAATTTCCCCAAGAACCATCTATTACTATCTCCAAACTGAGGCTTGTAAAAGTTAAAAACTTTATTGAAGTGACACAGCTAATAAAAAGTAGGGAAGGCCTTTAGGCTCAAGTCTGACACCAAAGTGCACATTCCTATACTTCTATTTGTCCACATCTGCCATGACACAAATAGTATATAGTACTGTAACTGCTGGTTTGCATGACACAAACCTTTGTTCACATGACCTGGCAGTTATTTACTTTTATATTCAAAGCACTTAGCACACAGCAAGCACATTAAAAAATGCTTGCCAAGTGAGTGAATATCTAGTTAAAAACCATGCATTTGTAAATTAACTATGAGTTATTCAACCTATACGCTATGGAATATTACATTTTATATCTATGTGTGCTTTTTAAATTTTAAGCATTGCTAACAAACTAGGTAGTGAACATAACCAAACTTTAGCTAATGAGAAGTAAATCTTACATTCACCTTACAGAAACAAGAAGCTCTCAAAAGAGAGGATGTTCAAGTTATATCAGTGATTCTCCAGGGTGTGTCAGGATGAATTCTAAAGGCCCCATAAACACCATATAGCCCTTCATTGACACAAAAGGGGAAAACACTTTAGGATAGAGATGTATAACCTACACCTTTTCTGTCTTCTTCTTCCCCTCCCACTTGCTGGAGGAAGAGAGAGAGGGAGGGGGGAGGTGGTGAGTGTTTAGAAAAGATGGTAATAACCCACGAGAAATGCTTTGCTGTCCTGTACTTGTCTGATAAGGTGAGAATGATAAAAACTAGGAAAAACTGAGAACTAAGCTTTCTAAACATGTGCTGATTGCTTGAACCTCACCTAGATTTTTACGTGTATCTACTCTCCTCTACTTGAATGTATGCTTTTTGAGGACAAAAATTCAGACAAGGTCACCTGTTCAGTCCCCTTCCATCTCCTTTTAGACTAAGTCCTTTTAGACTGAGTCTCGATTCCCTCAGTTCCAAACCATCCCCAGCCTTCAAACACAGTGAAACTTCTGAAATGCAAGTATGGTCCACACTGTATTTCTTCTTCTATTTAAGTTCCTTAAAGGTAAAAATTATGTTTTGTCAAACTTTAGAATGGCCAGGAGAAACAACAGTCCCCCATTGGAGACTACTGGAGATTAAGTAAAAGGTCAATGTGGTAAATTATGAGAAGTAATTTCTTATGAAAAGGGATAAAATATAAAAAAATTCATTTTTAGTTATGTCAGTATAGATTTACTGATAGTGCCACCAGGCACCAAAAGTCAGTGAACATTTGAAAATGTGGAACTATGGTGCAGAAGGAAGATGGAAGCTTGGGAATCAGATATGGGTCCTCTACCCAAAGGTGGAGCTGTAGTACGGCAAATTTCAAAGCAGGTCTAGACAACAGAAAGGAGACAACAGTGTTAGAGGACAGACTTGTAGGAGGCCACCTCAAAATTGGGCAAGATACTATGGGCAAGTCAGAGGGCTCCTAGTATGAAGTCAGAGAGAACAGCACTTGTCCTCATGGAACATTACATCTCTGCAGAAGAGAGAAGCCATTCTGACAGCACGATACAACAGAACGTCGTGGACCAAGAGTTGGAACAGTTCTGTCACTACAGACGACATTTCATAGTTCTCGCCTCCAGAAGGAGACCTTACTTTTCAACCCTTACTGAGCTTCTTATTGAGAAACAAATATGAAGATATTTTGCAAAGGTAAGATTGCTACACATGTGTATGAGGTAGCACTTACGAATTCCTTTAAGGAGCTAAGGTTAACTCTTTTTAATTAAAAGGCTAAGTGGAAGTATTCTTTAACATATAAAAATAAAAAGGCAATTATTTCCAGAGTTTATCCTAGTTCAACCACTGACAAAGTAAACTCGGGCAGTCACTTCATCTCTCCTTGCCCCAATTTAAAGTGATTTAAATTTCACTCCTGACTATCTCATTAAGGTATTATGATGATTAAGTATTTAAAATGTCTTAAGATCCAGTGAGTAATGTGTTACCATTTGGGGGAGCAGTCATGTGATACTACAGCTTGTCTGAATAATTTTAAAGCTGTCTGATGTTTCTCCAAATTTTCTGGGTCTTTGATACCAAAGATCAACAGACAAGATATGCAACTCTTGACTGAAGTAGCATTTGCTTTGTAAGTTCTAAGAGAACTGGACTCTCACTGCACTAACAGAATGCACAGTGATCAGTTGTAAAATTTAAGGTTGCTTGTTCTTGATTAACCGGCTTGAATAAAAGTTAGGATTATGCATCCTAAATTAAAAGAACACATTTAAGGAAAGAAATGAACTCCTTATATGCATCACTATATGTTGTTGCTTTCTTTAAAACATCATTCATAATATATCATCATTCAGAAGGAGGGCCTGAATTGAGGTACAGAGGTAGAAAGAGAAGGATGAGTTCAAGGGCTGCTTAGAAGGTTGAAGCAGCAATATTTACTTAGAAGACTGAAACAACAACTTTCTTTGGGTGGGCAGTTAGATAGAGGAGGTGAGAAAGAAGAAGGCATCAAAGATGAACCCTCAATATAGTAACCCTCGGTTATTGTATATAATCTTCAGTTATGTATGGGTTAGACGAAGGCTTGCAGAGAAACATGGTAAGTCATGAAATCATATACATACTGAGAATAAAATGGTTTTGAGCACTACTGTTTTTGAAAATTCCCTCATCAACTTCCTAGTTTATTTCCATATAATGTGATAACAAACAAACTGAGAGGGTTTTAGTTTTACAGGATCCCAGGAAAGTAAGGCCAGCTTGAACATGGTTGGTAGGTAATAATATGGGTGTAATAATTTATAGTTTTAATTTGAACATTTCACCGAGTATGCCATATGGCATGTTTGAGTGTGATATTGTGATGTTACATGTTTATGATTTTGTAATAAAATATTTTGTAATTAAGAGGGGGCATTATTTGTGCTGGACCCTGTACTTGTAGCTTCCTCTGAAAAAACTTTAATTGGTTAAAAGTGTGAAAATATTCTGTATTTTTCCCAAGTTACAACTCAGAAAGAAGGAGCACTCACACACTATACCAATTTTAGTCTCCCAGTCCCTAAGAACACCCATCATAAACGCCACATTGTAGGCTCATCTTGGGAGCACAAAGCAGTCCACCAAAGTGGACCTGAAATGACATTGAAGCAAAAGAACCTGAACCAGACTTCTCTGTTCCACTTCAACTTGGAAATAGAACTATATAGAGCTGGACAGTTAGCAAATGCCATGCCATTTGGGAACAGAGCAAAGAAAGGAAATATTAAAAGGCCTTTCATCCCTCTAAGTACAATGGCATAGAAGTAGATCTGATTTTATACCATGTTGAAATCCAGGAAAGCTTCAGTGTCATGAAAACAGCATATAAACTATTAAATTTATAAAGATAATGGTATTGGGGGTTGCATTTTTTAAAGACAGTGTTAGGTAGAGTTAATCTGCTCATGCTAACAAAAGAACATCACTGCACATACAGCATTGTGAACACAACTGTGTTCACACATGCACACGTTATATACTTGCTGCCTCTTAGCCTGAACATGGCAATGCTTTTAAAAATATGTCAAAAGTTATTTCAGAACTCATAGTATGTTGCTATGGTGCATGCTGCTACAAAGAAAAAGCTAATGGGCTCTCTACTTAATGTGATTAGAGCCATTATTGACATAATGCCAGGAAGACGCAAAACCATTAGCATTACACTACAGCTCACTTTAGCATCCACTCAGATTTAGTATTTGATCCACAATTTTAATTTTGTTCTGTTCTATTCAGAACTGCATTACACAAAATGCATAATTAAAAGCTGCTGTGATTCTCTCTACTTCTCAAATTAAAAACATAGCAAACATTTGTAGTTCTAATCCACTAGAAATTAATAAATCAAATAGTGCCTTTTATCCTCTTTCCTCCATGCAATTCAGATTGCAGGTTGGGAATACTTTTGCCTGCAACAGAGCATGCTACAGACGGAGCAGCTGCTCAAAGGAAAGAAAAGTCCCAAACTGCCTACTATAAAGGCAAGTGAGAACCTAGAAGCACTAGCATAGCCTTATAACTCCAAGTGTTAAGCCAGAAGCACTTTCTGCAAAGAAAATTTTTAATCAATTCACCATGAATTCTTTTGATGCATTTTCTTTCATTAGCTCACTTTGTCAAGCATACACATGCTCCTAATTTAATTTAATCAAATCCACCATGTCTTTCTGTCAACAGTGAAGCAATTCCCATGTCCAAAAGATCTCCTATCAAC
The DNA here is from genome assembly GCA_004024845.1 of Tonatia bakeri. Classification (NCBI taxonomy): domain Eukaryota; kingdom Metazoa; phylum Chordata; class Mammalia; order Chiroptera; family Phyllostomidae; genus Tonatia; species Tonatia bakeri. Next base: position 249,961 of record PVIA01000541.1, on the reverse strand, counting down.
TTCCTTCCCAGGGCAGCCTGGGGGGAAGCGGATGAACAGTAGGTTTGCTTTATCCATCATTAAGAACTGAAACAGCTTCCCTGTAAAGATCTGACACCAAGAGCTGGGACACTGTGACACCATTGCTAGTTCTGCTTCTACAAGTCTTCATCACCTGAAATAACAGAGGATTATGATTCATCACAATATAATCCTAGGAAAATCCTGGAAGGACCACAAAAAAGCAGCAGTGGAGCAGAGGGCCAACTTATATTATGAGGTAGGCCCTGCACTGGCCTTGAGCCTCTCCTCTGCACCCCAGGTCACTCCAGTCAGGTCTTCACTGCTAGCTCTTCCAGGAGGCCACGCTTCCTCCTCGCTGCAAACCTCCATCAAACCTCTCCATCTGCTGCAAGCACTGCAACTCATCCTTCAGATCTCTGATCATAGCTCACTTTATCAAGGAAACAACTCCAGAAGAGCCCTAGGTTACTTGCTTTTCTATTTTTATAAAGCCGTGAGTATGTTTCTAAAGAACTTATAACAATTTATATATATTATTCTTATTAGTTAATAAGCTCCATGAGGGCAGAAACAACATCTGTCTTGTTAACTATTTTAACTTCTAGAATCTAGCAGCTGTCTGGCACATAGTAGGAATTCAATAAATACTTGTCAAATGGCTAAATGCTGAATTAATCTACCACTGTCTCCTGATATTTTTCCTAAATATACCAAGTTCCTGTCATTTTCTACAGCTCTTTCACGTTAAAGGTGATTCTTTCTAAAGTCGTATTTTAAATACATGAAATGAAGCACAAGTTTTGAAATGCACAAAAAGTTTATGTCTTGTGGGTTTCACACGTGTCTGCAGTGAGAAAAGAACTAAGTGAAGACTGTTGGGAGCAATGTAGGATCCATAAGAAAGATAAAATAGCAGAAGCCTTTCCGAGGGCTCCTGCTGCTCAACTGGAACTTAGATGTAAGAGTGTCCCGAGCCACCATATTGCTCCAATGGGACAGAAAAAAAGAAGGAAGGAGCAAGATAGAGACTACCCCTTGAAGAACGTATCATTCAGTGTCAGAATGCTCTTTGATTATTACCTTTAGTTTCCAGTATTTGCTTATAAAAACAAACATTCCTGATAAAGGAAAAAAAACAAAACAAAAGAAACACAGCTCTCCTTAACTTACTTAACAAACCAAGACTTCAGCAGCCAAGGCCATATCACTATAATAGATAGTTATTTCAAAATGTCAAGCAAGCATGTTTCCAAAAAGAGAGGGCTATTCTTATATTACTTAAACATGTTTAAATTTCTAATTGTTTGTGCTTACTTCCCCAACACAAAGAAACAAATTTTTTGCATGATTTGCTTATTGCTACAAACTTGCTAACAAAACTAAGGCCTTTATCAGAAGACATATACTACACTATTTCCTTATAACTCTAAAGAAATGAAGATTATAAAATACTTAAGGAGAACAGATAAATATGTAATTATATTTTCAATTCAGGTTTGACATTATAGAATTAATTTGCTCTTTTTAACTAAAAAAAAATTGGCACATCCATTTCTCTGTTAGTGGAATACAGACTTAAGATGTGCCTTCCCTTTCGTGCTTCCAAAAAGGACATATGCACTCACACAATAGACTTCGGAAGAAACTTCCTTCAGTTCCTACTCTAGAATTGACTCCCAGAACAATGAGGATACTCTGCTTTTGGGGGCAGGGTACCTGGCCTCCCTATTTGAACTTCTCAGTATGTCTTTCTCTAGGTATTCAGGAAGTATCCTCCTTAGAAAAGGGCTTGGGAGGGCCCCTGTATCCTTCCATATCCAGCAAACAGGTGATGGGAATAGTCAGGCAGAAAAAAACTCAGCTATATCTGATTCATTACATAATGAAGCCGTTCGCATCCCTATTTCATGGCTCTAACTGCTATACTTCTTTCCTTCCACTGGGCTGAAATCTGCCTTCCTATAAATTTTGGTCCTTTGAGGCATTAACATAATCCGTCTACTTCCTGGTCCATGTAGAAGCCCTTACAGATGGGGAGGAGATCCACTCTGGCAGGCTCTCCTCCAGACCAAACACCGTCAGTGTCTTCAACTATTCCCCAGTGGTTTGTCTTTCTGCAGACCTGGATCCACCATGGTCACTGGTGGTGGTCACACTTCAATTGCTCAGTGCTCCTCATACAATGTGATACCCAGTATTGAACGCAAGATTCTGTTTGTGTTCTGAGTCATAGAGAAAGGGGATTCTTTATCACCATAACCCTGCAGTTAATGAGCAAGTGCACTTTTTCTTTAAAAGGTATGATATAAAGGATAGAGAACACAAACATTCTTAACTGAAAACTTATTTTGTATGGTTATAAAATGTTGCCTTTTTCTTAGAAGGCATCTATAACTTATTTTCTGATCTTACTCTTTTTGTTAATCCTCACCTGAGGATATGTTTCTATTGGTTTTTATAGAGAAAAGAAGGGGTGTGGGAGAGTGAGGGGGAGAGAGAGAAACATCCATCGGTGCCCCTCATATGCACCCCAACTGGGGATTGAACTCACAACCTGGGCATATGCCCTGATTGGGTATTAAACCTGAAACCTATTTTTGGCATATGGGAGGATGCTCCAAACAACTAAGCTACCCAGCCAGGACTGATCTTATTCTTTTAATGAACAGTGCTAGTGTAACACAAAATATTCATCCTTAAAACATCGTTTAATACAAATTATAAGATGAAAGGATTGTTAGATCTAATAAGTATAGATCATCTAATATACAGATGCTTATTAGCTTCAGAAAATGCAAGCTGTACATTAACCATAAAGTTCCCGGCAAACTCTTTTACAGATCACAAAGGAATGTCATTGTGTAAGAGTGTCATTAAATTGAAATAACTACATTGTGGTTCCCTGCATTTTCAGCTCTCAAACACCTTGCAGCTCTGACTAAAGAAAAGAAGCCCCACACTGATATTAAGCAGATGAACACAACACAAATGGAAATTCAATTCATAAAAAACAAAAAGACTCAAAAAAAGAAAAAGTTGGCGGTTGGAAAATATATCTCCAAGTCAGACTGAAATGGTATTTCAGAGGGTGTGTTCCTGTGCATATTACATACCATTCAACTGCCAGCTACCATGCCAAGGAACACAGGGACTAGGAAGGGTTTTCAGTCTTCAGAGTTTTATTTTACTCTCAGTGATTGAGAGCAGTATTTTTTGTCTTTCTCATTTTATTTTGTAATTTATTTTTTATTGAATTTATTGGAGTGGTTAATAAAATTATACAGGTTTCAGGTATATAGTTCTATAATGCATCATTTGTATATTGTATTGTGTTCCCACCCCAAATCAAGTCTCCTTCCATCACTTCCCCCCACTCCCTCCTTCCCTCTGGCAATCACCATACACAGGTCTGTGAGTTTTTTTCTTTGCTTAATCTCTTCATCTTTTCCAATTAGCTCCCAATTCCCTTCCCCTCTGACAATTATCAGTCTGTTTTCTGTATCTCTGAATCTGTTTCTATTTGTTTGTAGTTCATTTTGTACATTAGATTCCACTGGTAAGTAAAATCACATATATTTGTTTTTCTCTGACTGCCGTATTTCACTTAGCATAATACTCTCCAGGTCTATTCATGCTGTCACAGAAGTAAGGTTTCCTTCTTTTTTATGGCTGAGTAGTATTCCATTGTGTAAATGTACTATAATATTGTACATTTACATTATAATATTGAGTCTCCCACTATCAATATTTTATTATTAAAACATTTAAATATACAGAAAAGTTGAAAGAATTTTACAGTGAGCATCCGTATATGTATCATCTAAATTCTACAATTGTCATTTTATTATATTTGTTTATAAGAGTCTTTTATATAACTATTGATCAGCATGAGAAACAGTTATATAATTTAAAATTTAATGGAAAAAACTACTGATATTCCTGGGTCAGCACTCACTTAAAAAGTGTAGATACAAACATTTCAAATGCTTAATTTATCCTAAATAATCTCACTTTCATTTGAGCTCTAAACTCTTCCTTCATGAATTCTGGGTAGACCATCTCCTAGGTTATTTATCTGTTTAACAGCTTAGCACAAAGACAGTAAAATGTTATCTGTAATAGCTTAACATTTAGAGGCATACTTACCTTTGGTATTCTCCAAATATTTCTAAAAATTTGGAAATTATAGGCTGCTTGTAGTCCCCACATGTCACCTTAAGTTATCATAGTAACAGCCACAAAACAATTATAAGAAGTTAATACACACACAATATTTACTATATGGCAGGTATACTCTAAGTGCTTTACATATTTTAGCTTATTCAATACACATATTTTCATAAAATAGTAGTTATACTATCACCACTATTTTAAAGACATGACCCATGAGGCACAAATAGTCATAGTTCAAAAGAGGCAGAGGTGGAGTTTAAACTGTAGCAACCTACACCACCGACTTTTTCTTTGTTGTTGTTTTTTAAGGAATGTTGTAAAAACGTTTATTTATTTATATACTTATTTTTTAGAATTATATTTTATTGATTATGCTATTACAGTTGGCCCACTTTTTCCCCCTTTGCTCTCCTCCAACCAGCACCCCTACTCTCTCAGGCCATCTCCACACCATTGTTCACATCCAAGGGTCACGCATATAAGTTCTTTGGCAACTCCCTTTCCTACACTGTACCTTACATACCATGGATATTCTGTGACTACCTATTTGTACTTCTTAATCCCTCACCTCTTCACCCATTCCCCCACACTCCTCTCATCTGGCAACCATCAAAATACTCTCCATATTCATGATTCTGTGTCTGCTCTTCTTGTTCACCTAGTTCCTTTTTTAGATTCAATTGTTGGTACATATGTATTTATTGCTATTTTATTGTTCATAGTTTTGATCACCTTTTTCCTAAAGAAGTCCCTTTAACATTTCATATAACAATGGTTTGCTGATAATGAACTCCTTTGGTTTTTCTTGTCTGGGAAGCTCTTTATCTGCCCTTCAATTCTAAATGGCAGCTTTGCTGGGCAGGGCAATCTTGGCTATAGATCCCCGCTTTTCGTGACTTTGAATATTTTTTTGCCAGTCCCTTCTAGCCTGCATAGTTTCTTTTGAGAAATTAGCTGACAGTCTCATGGAAACCCCCTGTAGGTAACCAACTTCTTTTCTTCTTGCTGCTTTTAAGATTCTCTAATCTTTAAACTTTCTCATTTTAATTATGATGAATACTGGACTGGGCCTCTTTGCATCTATCTTGTTTGGTACTCTCTAGGCTTCCTGGACTTGCATGTCTATTTCCTTCCCCAAATTAGGGAAGTTTTCTTTCATTATTTTTTCAAATAGACTTCCAATTTCTTGCTCTTTCTCTTCTCCTTCTGGCACCCTCATGATGCAAATGTTGGACCTCTTTAAGTTGTCCCAGAGGCTCCTTCCACTATCCCTGGTTGGTTGGTTTGTTTGTTTTGGATTCGTTTTTCTTCTTGTTGTTCTGATTGCTTTTTTGGGGGGGTTGCTTGTGTACCAAATCATTCATTTGATTCTTGGCTTCACCCACTCTACTGTTGTTTCACTGTAAAGTGTTCTTTATTTGAATAAGTGTATCCCTCATTTCTGACTGGATCTGTTTTACGCTGTTCAAGTCCTCACTAGGTTCCTTGAGCATCTTTATTACCAGTGTTTTGAAGTCTGCCCAACAGATTGTTTATCTCTATTTTGTTTAGTTCTTTTTCTGGAGTTTTGATTTGTTCTTTCATTTGGGCTATGTTTCTGTGTTTCCTCATTTGGGCAACATCCCTATGTTTGTTTCTATATATAGGCAGAGCTGCTTTGACTCCCTGTCTTGGTAGTGTGGCCTTGGTAGTAGGTGTCCTGTAGAGTCCAGTGGCATAGCCTCCCCTATCACCCAAGCAAGATACTTGAGGTGCACCCTTTGTGTGGGCTCAGTATACCTCCTCTTATAATTAAGACTTAGTTGCTGTAGGCAGATAAATGGGAGGGATTTACCCAGGCCGGTTAGCTGCAAGGACTGGCTGTGATCACTTAACACCAACTTCCACCCTCTGTGGAGGATCAGCTGTGCAGGGGCAGGGTAGTGGTACTCTGACATGGTCTGCTGCAGTGCAGTGGGTGTGTAAGCTTTGGGGTTTCACCATGTGATGTAGGCCAAGGTCAGCCTTCATCTATGTTCTGCCCGGGGCCACTCCGCACTTGGAGGTTCCCAGGCAAAGCCAAGCTGCAAACCCAGGCTGGTTGCTGCTAGTCTCAGGCCTGGGGCCACCTAGCAAGAGGTGCCATGGCTGGGGGCTTGTTGAGGCTGGCTACTGCTTGTTTGAGAGAATTTAGAAAGTTGAGAAGTGTGAGCCAAGACCAGCCATTCATATGGAAAAGCCACTGTTAAGAGCCTGGGTTGGCCCATAATTTGGGTGGGGTGGAGCCTCAGGAGCTCTCCAGGATGGGGAAATAGTGTTAGCCAGGTTGTGATGGAGTCACAGATATGGCACCTGCTTGCCAGCTCTGTGGCTCTGTGGAAGGAGGATTCAGAAAAGGATCAATGTTCTCTGCCCACCCCTCTGTCTAGGAGAAAGGTATCCCCCTAGCTCTCATCCCGATGCCAGATACTTCAGTTCCTCCCTCTAGGGCCTTTCAAGCTGCTACCCTGGTTGCTGAAGCTCAGAGGAAATGAGTTTGAATAAGTCCATGTGTGGGTTCTTTAAGAGGAACTGCTTGGGACTCCAGAAGTTTCTTTCATCAACTTAATCCCTACTGTTTTTTGCAGCCAGAAGTTATGGGGACTTATCTTCTTAGCATTGGAACCCTGGTCTGGGGGCTTTGGTATGGGACTGGAACTCCTCGCTCCTGAGATATGCCTCCCATATTTTTATCCACCACACATGGGTGTGGGACGAGCCCATCCCTCCTACCTGTCTGGACAGATGTGGTTTCTTTAATTCTGTAGTTGTCAGACTTCTATTCAAACTGATTTTTAATAGTTCTGAGTGATGGTTGTTCTATATTTTAGTTGTAACTTTGATGTGGTTGTGCAAGGAGGCGAGCTGTGTTTACTTACGCCTCCATCTTGACCTGAAGTTACACCACAGACTTTTTGACCAATTAATGCACCACACTGCCTCTCTAGCAAACAAAAGAATTCTATGCCTGATGGAAATCTAATGTTATGTTACTACCATCACTCATGATGTTGCAAACTGACCAACTGATTGATTATTTTCATTTGAAAAGATTTCAATGCATTTAAAAAAATCAACATATTGTTTGTTTCTGAGTAAAAAACATAGGTACAAGATATATTCTGGTTAAAATGTATTTGGAATAGTAAGTAAATATGTACACTGAAAATGAAACCAATGCCTACAAACACAGTCCAATATACAAAGATATGTGATCTTGAGTAGGTTAATTAACTTCTCTGAACCTTTGTAGTCATTGACCAAAAGGAGGTAATAATATAATAGAACCAACTGCAATATAATAATATAATAAACCCATGATATGGACTTAACACTATACATATAGCATATTTTAGATACCAAAAATGTTATCAATAATAATAAGATCAACATGTCAATAAAAAATAATACTTACTGATATCATGAGGAAATGCATAATTTTTTTTAATGTTACCAAAAGAATAAGTTTAATCTTGGCCAAACAAAACCTTCCAGGTTCTTTCTGATTAATTCAAAATGACTAAATAGTACTATAGAGTTAGCAGAATAGTTTAATTTATAAACAAATCAAATTTGTATTGGTACAAGGTCCCTTCTGGCTATTATATCCCATTATGTCAACTCAACAATATTGGCAAACATTTAAAAATTTCTCTAAATATTCAGCTACAGAAATCCAAACCAAGAGGGGAAAATATCTTTTTATATTGAGTGACATGAAAAGGAATCACAGTCTCTATTTTAACAGTTTAAATTGTACATTGGCACTGAGGAAGAGGGTGTATGGAAATGGACTCTGAGACTCTCATTTTAGAAGGATGATGCAACGTGAAATCTGCCTGGCTACTAAATCCCACAGCCTGCAGAAAATTTATAAAACCTGTTACCCCTAACATTTATTACGCAAAACTAGGATCTCAAGATTCCTTCCCCACTGTGTTCCCTATTTAAATAAATAAACTTAGAGGAGCCAACCACTACTGCATAAAAAACCCCAGGACACTTGGGGCCAGACTGGGTCTCAGGGAACACTAATGGGGTCACTGGACCCCTCAGATGGCCGTAAGTGAAATGTCATGAAAAGGTCCAGGGCTCCTCTTGGCTGGCCCATCAGTTCACTCAGGTGTTACTAAAACCTGAATGGACCATTTAATCTTTGCAGGTACAAATGGCGATTTACTGTACATTTTTGAGACCTGTATATTTTCTCTACCATGCCTAACAGCATGTAAAACAAAAAAGTCCTATTTTGTACACACAAAAGCACTTATCAGGGCTCAGTGGCTCTCAACACTATGCACTTTGAAAGGATTGATGATGGTGTGGTGGGAGTGGGACAGGATATGGACATCTGTGTTTTCCCCTGTTAATAGCATAATGCAACTTTATTGCTAAAAAGAAAGGAAAAAAAAAAAAAAGGATGTTCTTCTCAACTACTGTGAGCCCTGAAAAAGCCAGTTGCTGCTGAAGCCAAGAGACACTTCTGTGCTTGACAAACTGAACATATTTCACTTCCTTAGGCCATTCTACTTTCCCTACACTTACATTGTTTTACTACTCTCAAATTACATGTATCTTGTGGTTTCTTGTGCGGTTTCCTCAAATAGAAGACTCTAATACTATAAAGTTACATGTTTCTCACTGCAAGTAATTTAGTCCTTAAATAGACTAAAATTTCAGTAAAAGATATTTAACAATAATTAGCAATGGTTACATGATACGGAATATGGAGCCAGAAATACTTGAAGATGAAAATATATGAACTATATACCCATAACAGGTATAGCAAATTTTACTGCTATTGCAAGGACAAGAACTTTCCTTAAACCCAAATCCCAGCAAATACATATGCATGCAAGTATATATATTCTGAGACATACTTATTTGTATGACACAAAAAGAGTAGTCTAAAAGGCAAGTTGAAAATTGTATAAAAATTTCTTAAAGAATGGTCCCTTAGCAAAATAACTTGAAAGCCAGCCATGAAATGATGTCAATGACTTTCACACTGCTAAGTACTCATCTTTAAACATAACACTGTTCCTAAAGCTTATCTCTGACCCACCCACACAAACGACTAAGTAGACTTCTCTGTACATAATGGGTGCTTAATACACAGTGGATACTGTATCCAGTAACTGATAATGACAGCAGCAAAAGAAAAGTATACCTGGAGAACCAAATCCCCTCCCAACAATTCTATTCCTCCTGGCTCTTCCAGGAGAAGGGAGCTGTGATTTAACTTAAAATGACACCAAGTCTTCCTTTGCCTTTGTGTCAAGCACCTTTATACTCAGGCACCTCCTACTGACTCCTAACTCATCCTCTTGTTAAATTTTGAACAATAGATGCCATTTTACACCTTAGAGCTCAGAAAAGGCAGCACAGTAGCTGGTGTATGGATGTGATGGGATGTTTTTATTCCACCCTGAAAAAAAGCTCCCATTTTTGACACACTGGAAAATGTACAGCCAGAGAGTGCTTGAGGCAAAGATGCCACCCCAGCCTTACATCTGTCTGCTTTCATTTGTCTACAACTGTGCTTATAGATAAAACAAGCTTTCCAGATGTCATCACAAGCAGGGCTCATATGCTGACTTCACGGAGACACCACTGTTGGCTGCCAGCATAACAGAGTTGTAAAACTAAAATATTTAAACTCTGAGCTACTCAACACAACTTTGAATGTCACACAGGATCTTATTTCAGGATTAATTAATGTACACCTCAATAAAATAATCATGCGTTAAAAACAGAGCTTTCTGGCATGCAAGTGGATCTAATTTTACTCTTTCCAACTGTTCCAATGGCATACAACTATTATCATGAAGAATTTCTTAAAGAGAGCATTTATTTCTACATGTACACACCCTATCAAGCCCTTAAGTGCCAGGTGCTACATCTTAAGAAACTCTACATTTTCACTGTTTAGAACAGCCACAATGAACCTGAAATGAACAAAAGCAATATACCAGGAGCAGACTCTAAAGACACTTCCACTGTGAGTGGGAAGGCCGATGACAAGCAAAGGGGAAGATTACTAAGAGGCATTGTTACATGCATTTCCTATGCGAAGCTTGGCTTCAGGCAACCTGGTGTCAGGGAGCCTGAATGTTTGTTTGAGAACACAACATCCCTGTGGTTGTAACTACAACCACTGTACGAAAGAGGACTGCAGCGATTTCATAACAAAGAACTCATTGCTCCTGAGCTTCCTGAAAAATTATTCGAACACACTCGTGTGCAACACACACACATGAACAGAACTTCTGATTTCCTTTTCTCTGAACCTAACAATGTTTTCACTGAGAGAGTTTTAGGGAGTTCAGCTTTGTCCTAAGGGACCATTCCTAATAATATCTAATAGAGGTGTTTTGAACTTGAAAGAGAAGCAGGTTCATAGTTAGGTAAGTCACTCCTCTACCTTCTAACTTTGGTTTTCCTTCTGCTTGGGTAAATCTTTTCTAGCAATGTATTTGCAAACTTGGGTTAGGAGTGTTCATTAAATACATTATTACTCAAAATCCTGGTTTGTGGGTTCAGAAGCCAAATCCACTTCACAGTCACAAGACTTCTGCAGTTTTTGCTTAATTTGACAAGAGACAAACTTTGCATTAACCCAGCCATGGCATCATATAGGGTATGTAAGGGCTGGTCCTACACCCCACTGAGCTCATCTCATGTTGCTGGCGCTTACAAAAAAGCATGTCCATGCAATCCGTAACTTTACTCCACTATGCACTTCCATGAAGCAGTAGAACAAAACATTTACTTGTGATGGCTTTCCAGGGAGACCATTTATTTAGAAGGAAAAGGAGTCAATTACTTTGCTTTCCCACCATCCTGAATGTTCCCATCTTCTCTCTTGAGCTGATCTAGTTCAAACCCTCAGAAAATAAATCACCCCAAAGCACTCAAGATTTCCCTAAAGACCCCAGCAGGCTTCCTGCTTTGTGTGTTTCTACTCTTATGGTGGGAGGCTAATGTGTTTTCGGGATGTTTGTTTTAATGCTAAGAACTTTACTAAGTCAAAACAATCTGCCATAGTGATCCATCTACTTTGAATGATCCTGGCCTCTCCCCCTCCCCGTATTTCCAGCCTGAGAGGAAGACACTAGTGCAAAAGGAAGACCGGAGGGTTAAATTGCTGTAATTTCTAGGAGTTGGGACAGCAGTTATACTTTTTGAGGTAACAAACCTCATTCCTGGCTTTATAGACTCCATGGTCCTCCTCCATTTGAGGCTGGGGTGAATTTCTACAGTGGGGCAGAAGAATCACTGCTGAAGGTCATTTTACACTGAATCTTAACCTCTCCCACACCAATGTCAACATATACTTATTTCAGCACCCTCCCAATACAATAGCTGGACCACGTCATAGAAGAGTCTCTCCAGAAAGTTATTTAGGGTGATGCTTGCTTAATCAAACCCTAACTATCAGCTTTTCAAAAAAGTACATTCCCACAAACATCCGGCTCTCTAGTATTTGAGCTAAAATTTACTTTCTGTTCTTTAAAGCTCTCCTGGGTTTCTAGAGGTTGTGCAAGTTATTGAATAACTAGTAGCAATGTGAGAGGCTCACATGACATCTTTGATCTCATCTTTGCCTTTTAAATCCACTGGGGAGCCTGCAAGTGACACCTTCTGTACACTTCTTTCACAGATGAGAAAAGAGAGAGGTGACTTGTTACCTGTTTGCCTAAGGGCGAGAAGGTGAGCCTGGGGCTGGGCTGGAGGTGCACCAGTTTACTTCAAGATCAACTAGGAGCACAGTCTGGGGTCAATTGTCCTCTCCAGGCTACAGACCAGAGGGGACATCATAGCAGCAGTAAGTCTGCATGCCAGGAGAGAACCCGTTCCGAACACTGACAGTAATAGGTTACTCTCAGGTCCATATTTGAATACAACTGCATTAAAAAAATAACCCAATTTAACAATTCAGAAGTTCTGATATATGTTTTATAAAAATGTATGAGAAACCTAAAAGCCATGGAGAGCCATAACTTTGAGCTGCCTCATTTGTTTCTCTTTTATTGCAGTCCCGCATGGTGGGCACAAGCCCTGCACTGAGGAGAACATTCAATCTCTATTCTAAACTGTTTCAGCAGAACGGTATTAATAGCTGAATATTATTTTGTCTGACTGATAAAATACCATTCAAATAACACCAAAGAGAGCACTGAACCCCAGCCAAGTCCTGTGAGAAAAAAAGTGACAAGCCATCTTCAGAAACAGTAATTTCTTGTCAGCCTAAAGACTCCAGTAACAACATTTCTACTTCTGTATAGCGCTGAAGCCAAATACCTGGACTGAAGGTGGCTACTGATGAATACACTTTTCTCTGGGTCTTCCACAGTGAAGAAAGGGGCCATATGAGATACTCTCTCTCCCTCACACGTCTGTTTGGTTTTTCCTAAAGCAGGATCGGTAAGGAACCAATGTGAACACAGGAGAAAAACACTTTGTTTCCATGGACATTCTACCACAGACGGGGAAACAGAACGATATTTAAGTTCAGAAGAAAGGGTTTAGTACTGGAAAATATTCAGACAGCAGTGTGATTCAATTCAGCGAAAGCCCTAATACTCCTCTGTATGGCCTTATCTTTTGGTGCTCTTTGTCTTTGCAGTACCAAATTACATATCCCCCGTGATATACAGAAAGGCACTGTTTTTCCTTTACCTACATTTCAGTGTGTCATCACAAACAGTTTCAGTAAGGTTAGCCTAAAACCATAGCAATGCCATTATCTTTGAAAGGTCTCTCTTTTTCTATCAAATTCACAAGGGTTTTTTTTCTCCCTAACCAACACTATATTTTGATGTTCCAAATATCATAAAAAATAAAATATTAACAACTCATAAGTTAGGAAGCCTGTTCTCTGCTTAAGATAAGCCTTTTTAAATAAACAAATGACAACAGTACTAATAGCCAAACAGGGTTTATATAACACTAACACGCCTACACTTAAACTAACTGAAAAATTACACTGAACCTAGTTTGAACTCACATAAATAAATTAGGCAACTTTGTGGAAACATTCACAGTGTTTCTACATGAGAGCTACTGAGTCAAATGTTTTAGTGGGAAACAAGATTTTTCTAACTGGCAAATAAATGGTTCTCATCTTTTCATGCACTGAAAAATCTGATTCAGGTCTAAGCCTGAAAATACTTGAGATTAAGTGTACTGCTTTGGATATCGTATTGACTGTAAGTTCCCATTAAAAAAAAAGCTGCAGTGGAAGTATTTATAAAATATTTGAATCCTAATCCCCATCATTCAGTTAGCCTTACTCACTAGCCAATCAAGGAACTAAGATTAAGGTCTAAACTAGCTCAAAACCAAGAACAATTTTAAAAGGTAATGGCCTGGGGACATCTTATGGGAGCTGCAGTGGCAGCAGCGAGTTTCGTGCACTGCCCAAGAACGACAAGAAGAAAGATGCCAGAAAGTCAGCCAAGAAAGAAAAAGACCCAGTGAATGAATCTAGGGGAAAGGCCACAAAGAAGAATTGGTTCAAAGGCAAAGTTTGAAACAAGCTCAAGAACTTAGTCTGCTTTGACAAAGCAACAACATATGCCAAATTCTGTAAGGAGGTTCCCAAACAATAACCTTATAAACCAGCTGCTGTCTCTGAGAGACTGAGGATTCCGGGTTCCTTAGTCAGGGCAGCCCTTTTGGAGCTCCTCAGTAAAGACTTGTTATTAAACTAGTTTCAAAGCACAGAGCTCAAGTAATTTACACCAGAAACACCAAAGGTGGGGATGCCCCCGCTGCTGGTAAAGGTGCATGAACAACAGGTCCTACCAGCCATACATTTAAAACTTTATTTAAAAAAAAAAAGATAATGGCCTGAACAGGGATAAGGTCTTTAATTTAAGAAAAAAAAGGGGGAAGGAAGAAGGAAAATATTGGTTGGTAAATCTAGTCAAAATCACAAACAAAACATTTTCAGGAGTCACAAAAGTATCTACATCATGTTTTATTCATTACCAATTACCCTATTTTCCAAAATTTTTAGCTAAGTCTATTAAGTGTAAACTTTTACAATAAAATAATGGGATTAAAAATTAACATGAGTTTTGTAAGCTAGCACTGTCAAATAGAAATATGTGACCCACAGAAGTAATTTTGTTTTTAAGTAATGATAAAAAAGTAAAAGGGGTAAAATTTTTCCTTTTTACAAGAAATTACCTTTAATATATTTTACTTGACCCAGTATGTCCAAAATATTGTCAATTCAACATATAATCAATATAAAAATTGTTAATATTTTATAATTGGTACTTGTATTAAATCTTTAAAATCTATAAGTATTTTACAATTTAGTGCACATTTCAATTCAGTATGGAATACTTGATATGTAACTAAGGAAATCAATTTTTAATTTTATTTGAGTTTAAATAGACATGGAGTCAGTGGCTACTGTATTAGACAGCATAGGTCTATAGTTTAATAAATCCAATTCACCTTGCATTGAGATAATAGTTTTAAACACACAGCAAAATCCTAGGACTAGAAAAATCTTTTAAAGGCAAACTATAAAGCATCAATCACTGCTGGTCTGCGGGTAGGAGGGCCGAGCTGAAATACTGTGTATGCAAATATGACCCACGGTTTACATAAACATGTTTCTGACATTTTTTCATTTTCTGTGCACATGTGCAGTGATGTGTGATTTAGCACCCTAAGGAGAAAAACCTATCACCCATCTTCAAAGTCCTGGCTGATATTTTATGTTACCCACCTTTCTTCTCCTCCCCAAAGGCTAACTCCATGGAGGTTTGAAGTGCTTTCAAAAGGAAACATTCTTGAGTGATTTGAATGTTATGTAAGGGGGGGCCGAAAGTTTCTTACCCTCTAAGAACTCAGATTCCTCCATATGTTCAGGTGACACTAAAGAATGCTAACACAACTTGAGGAAGTAGCAGAAATTACTGCTCAAAACCCCTGGTGGTAGAATAAGAGCCCTGGAGTGTCTGCTACTGATGAATTATGTGAACTAGATCAAGTTATTAAGTTTTCCTAATGCCTACTTCATTAACAAACCGTTTAACCCTCTCTTGAAATAAAAGTTTTACAAGAAAATAAGTTAAGAATATCTTCCTATTCTTTCAGTGACACTCAGATTCAAATGTTTAATTCAACCTGTAATTCAAATATCAATCCCTCCAAGCCAGAGGGCCCTCCGATCTATTATTAGAGTGAAATTTCATCTTCTCCTAAATTCTCATCTAAATATAATACACAACTTTACTGGAACAAATTTTAGCATCTACTTACTTAGTATTAGATGTGTGTGTTTAAGAACATCTCTTTTCTGTTATACGGTGAGCACCTAGAGGGCAGGGACTACGGCCTAGTCATTCTTATGTCTCCCACACCAGGTGCTCAGTACAGCTGTGTGAAGTAGAAGGTACTCTGTAAACTCAGAAAAAAAGATACAAAGAGAAAAGTTTAAGACGGGATTGCTACTCTTAAGTGGCTTTATTTTCTAGTCGATATTAACTAACAGTAAAATGCAATATATCTGTTTATCTACTAGAAAATAAAGCCACTGAGGATCCCCTCTTAAATTTTTCTCTTTGTATCTTCCCTTCAGAGCATACAGAATACCTTCTATTTTGCACACCTGTACTGAGCACCTGGTGTGGGAAACATAAAAATGACTAGGCTATGGTCCCTGCCCTCTAGGTGCTTGCTGTCTAACAGAAAAAAAGATGTTCTTAGATGGGAAAAAGAAGGGAAAGGATCTCCAAGGAACATGTATAAAGGACCCATAGACAAAGACAATGCAGGGGGAGTGGGGGACTGAAGGTAGGAGGTGGGGGTGGGTAGGCAGAGGACAGTAATGGGGGGAAATGGGGACAACTATAAGTGAACAATAATAACAAATTAAATTGTCCTTGGGAAAAAATGCAAAATACCTGGTTTAGTGTGACAATTAGCAATCCATGACATCTAGGCACTTCCAGTCTAGTGCAAGACCCCGTGGAAGAAAGATTCAAGCAGGACCTTTCAGGAAATGAATAAGCTGAATATAAAACCTAAGCTCCTACAGGCCAGATAGCTCAGTATGAGCAGAGGCATGAGGAAAGAATGTGAGTTTGGAGGAGGAGAAAAGGCCTTCCTTACATGGTTGCAGCAGGTTCCCAGAGGGCATAAAAACAGCAGAAGCTGACATTTGAAATGAGAATGGGACTGTGTTGAGAATGGCATGGAGAGCTAAGACAAATATTTTTTATTTTATGTTGCAGTTAGTGAAAAGCCACTGAGAATTTTGAGCAGCAAGTGAAATGTTGAAAGTAGGATTTGTGGAAGATGAATCTGCCCACAGCTTCAAGGATGCTCAAGGCTGGAGGCAAAGGGGGTGGCCATTCAAATAGAAAGGAAGATGCATTTCCCAGATGACGAGATCTGTTAACTGACCCCACATAATAGGAACAAAGGTAAAAATCAAGTATTTTTTGTAACTATACTGAATACCTTGAAAGTTGGAGAAATTACAGTAATTCTAAGAGACTGGGAAATCAGAAGAAGGCCTAAGAAAGGAGATAATGAACTTCACTTGGGCCACATTAAAATGAAAGAGACAGCAGTCAAATTAGCAGTGGTAGACATATGTTGTGACTTGTTCACTTGCAGCATGTCTGTGTGCACACATGCAAGTGTGAAAGGTGTGCTCTTGGTCTCTTAGAACTATTTTCACTGCAGTTGAAATTTCATCTCTTTTTAAGTTATACGAAAACAGGAGCAAATAAAAAATTATGACTACATGTGTGCTTATGTTACCAGGTTTACCAAAATCATTATTCCTGCTATAATATACATTGATGTCCACAGCAGGCTAAATAAACTAAACTAGTAAACCATACTCTATTACTCCTAGGCACTTCTGTTTCCACTGACTGATTTATGAAGAGTCAGTTGGTTGGTTGTTCTCAGACCTGACTGTAACAGTTTCATCTAGAGTTTCATAATTTAATGAAATATTATAAAAATCAATGAAATGCAATTGTAAAACAAAAGGTTCATTCTGCAGAAACTAAGTTGAATGCTTTGGGAAGTAGTGACAAGAATAAGTCACCTAAAAAACAAACCACTCTGTCGGTGTGGTGGCATGGGCCAGACAACTGCAAAAGACTGAAGAATTCTGCTCCTCAGAGTACTTATTTGTGTCTAACTTCTAGGTTCACTTTAAAGCAACCGAAGGTGAAAATCTTCGTGGTACATTACGGGTGTCATTTATTAACAGTTCAATTTGAAACTCCAATGAGCACAACCATCCACACCTCAAAAGTTTGGAGAATAAATGCACATTTCCATGTTTGAAGTTTAAAATGTTTCAAACTCATGGTTTGTTTGTTTTTAATGAAGTTTTATCACTTAAACTGATAAACTAGCTAACTATTGGTTCTGGCTGCAAAAGATAAGAGGGATTTGCTACTGCATATGATCTCCTCAAAGTAACAAAAACACACACTGAGGAATAATTTAATGTGTGTTTACCTGGCAGTTTGTAAAGGTGTTCCTGCTGGGATGTTATGGTCCACTGAGAAATCAGATGACGTACTTCTGGTCTTTTAGGAATATATGTCATGCATCCAAAACTAGTAAAAACTCCAGCCTTGGAGAAAGGCAAAGTCCTATTCAGTGTTCTTCTCCTATAGCCATCCATAAGATTGACTCAATTAGGAAGTAAGCACCATTACAAATCAGTCACAGCAAACTGCCACTACAATCTGGGTGGGCTGTCTGAATCTGGACTAAGTTGAAACATAACCAGTGAGTAAAATTTCTTTTTTTTTACAGGTGTTACTAAGATGACATTTTTAATCATCATTAGTGTAAATAACATTCAGAATATTAATGCTTTTATGAAAAATCTCCTGTTGATCAGCTACACTACAGAATATTAAACATATTTAGAACTCCCCAGGTCTTTTTTTAATTTCATTTTTATTCAAAAGTTTCATAGATGAACCTGTAATTGCACGATTAAGCCACTCTGTTCCGTGTAAGTCCTGTTCTGAAGAAACAAAGCATGCACAGAGAAAGCACTTGTTACCAACAACACTGATGCAGGTAAGCAAAGCCACTGTTGCATGTTGGTCAGAAGGCACACACAAACTCAGGTCCTTGAAATATCCACTTCCCAACCACTGTATCCTGACAGATGTTAGAAAGAGATTTTGTCTGCCCTATTTGAACACAGTGAAATCTGGTCAACAACCTGAGGTTAAAAGCCATGAAATAGGAAGACCAGCAAAAATACTTTAAATTTCTCAACGAGCATTGGGAGTTGTCATCAAGAGCTAACGATGGCTTCCTTTAGAGCTTTATTAAGCACCTATTTTAATACAGCAAAATTCTAGGTACACTGTAAGGATGAATGAAATATGAGATAATCCTCCAGATCTACAGTGGCCTCCTTTTCTCATATCTTCAGTTAATAAACATTCAAGGCACACCTACACTGTGCTACAGACTGAGAATACCAAGCCAAATAAGACCCTTAAGAGCAGGCAAAAGTGTAGACACAAAGCCATGGGGTTGGTTCCATGCTGAGAAAGGTGCTCTGCTTGCGCAGAGGAGGGCTCAGGGAAGCTTTCACAGCAGGTTTCTTCTGAGCCATACCTGAAGGGATAACCCTCTTTAGACAGAGAGCAGGTAAACTGCAAAGATGTGAACAGGCAGGAGATGAAGAAGTTTGATGAGACATGAGGGTGGAGAGGCAGGCAGTCCTCCACTCGCCTGATATTTATTGACTGCTTGCTACCTATTTTGTTCTGCTCTGGGCACTGGGATGCGAGAGTCAAAGTTAAAACACACAAATCCCTATTCTGATGGAGCTTAAATTCTAGTAGAAGAGAAAAATAATGGGCAAGCTAAATAAAATAGGGACTATGTTAGACGTTAATAATTGTTTAAGGAGGAAAGGCAAAAGAGGGAATAAGGCTCTGCAATGTGTGGAATGGAGGAAGGTTGAAATTTCAAATAATGTAGCCCATGAAAGACTTGTTGAGGAGACTTTCGTGTCCAAATCTAATGTCTGGCAGGAAAGCATTTCAAGGAGAAGATGCAGCAAGGAAGTCAGTGTAGCTAAATTTGAGTGAGGAAAGGAGAGAAAGTGGGAGATGTGGTCAGAGAAAAAAGGAGGCAGGCCATGTAGATATGGTGATGTCCTGTAGGGCTAGGATTTTACATGGAGAGACCTGAGTTCTGACCAAGATTTGGCATGCCATATTGAGGAGTTTGGACTATTCCTCCACCCAGGCCAAAGTCACTGAAGCATCGTTAGAAAGTATGACCTTCTATGAATTGGAGGAGAGAAGAGAGTAGAAGCTAGACAACCAGTCAAGAGGCTGCTACAGAGATCCCCAAGAAAAAAGAAAATACTTAGGGCCTAAATATGGTAGTGATAGAACATCAACTCTTACCATAACTATTCACAGATACTAAAAAGGGATGATTGTGGTTTAATCTGCTTTGCTTTCCTGGACTATGATGAATGAGAACAGCGAAAACAAAAAATTGGCACAAACATTCCCAAATATTTTTTAAATTCAAGATAAAATAAAATTGCTTTTCTGTTCCATACAGTGGGTCCATTTTTATCCTAGAAGTCATGGCATCAGCTCTGAGGATTTGAGGCTTGAAAGCCAAGAGACCCTTATGGACTTAATCAGATCATATATTCAAGGGCAACTCTACAGTGACACAAATGTGAATTTGATATAATGTGGCTACCTGGGCACCTGTTAACAGTGGGTGTGTCCTGTCTAGAGATTTGGATCTGGTAAACTTCTGGAACAGGGGGCTTAATGTATGTATCACACAAATGTTCCCAAAGTACATTTGTACACTGGGATGCAGGTGTGCCTGAACTTAGCTACTGCCTGGCTCACCATGACCAAGCCAAGTGCTCTGGTTTTAAATGCATCTGTCCAGAAAGGGCACTTTTTCTAATTTCCATAACAGCTCAGCATAGGCCAGGCAATGTGCATTTTAATCACAGCTCCCAGAAGACTGAAAGGAGTTGGACCAGCTGCACCTGAAGGGAGTGGGAAGCACCTGAGATTTAGAGAAGATCACACTACTCTGGACTACAAAAGCTGCAACTATAGAAGATTCATCTGTTTTTAAACATAATGATATCACCACCCACAATTTGTCCCTTTTTTGCTACCATAACATACTCAGAGACTGCATTTACTCCCCCAAATTATTCTGTTTAGAATATATGCACTAAGAATATAAGTTTATTTTTTTAAAAACTAGCACTGGACTATTAAAAATAGCATCATTATTGTGTCTACAAGAAACATTAGAAAGGGCCCTAAATTGTACTTAAGCACAATTATCTTAATGTCAGTTGAGATTTTATGATACAACTGTGAGGCACTTTATTTTTAAGGCAGTTTAACCTGCTTCATTCCCAAGAACAGACATTTAAGTTTTAAATCTAGGGTTCTCAATAAGATGATTAGGCTATGCTCAGCAGTTTCTTTAAATATTTAAAAGAATTTTCATCATCTAAATATTTATGGCAACAACAGCACCAGGTGCATTTTTTTACTTCTGTCAGGAATAGTCTTTCCAAAGGTGGGGATTTGTATTCTTCACCGGAGGATATGTTTACGATTTTAGAGAGAGAGGAAAGGGGGAAGAGAGGGAGAGGGACAGAGGGAGGGAGGGAGGGAGAGAGAGATAGACAGACAGACAGACAGACAGACAGACATCAATTGCCTCCCATAGGCACTCCAACCAGAGATGGAACCTGCAATCTAGGTATGTGCCCTGACCAGGTACTGAACCCGTAATCTCTTGGTGTAGTGGATGATACTCCACCCAGTTGAGCCTACCAAGGTCTTTACGATCCTAGAAATCGATGAGAAAACCTTATTTAAACATGTCCATTCAAACAGATGCTGTAGTTCCCAGGGAACTAGCATAAAAGTTGCTGCTTTGAATTGAAGTTTGTGGGACTATTATCCAGACAGTGTCACTTCTGCCTCATAGACGTTATTTTCATTGCCACATTGGCAGCCTTTTAGCAGCACTTCTTCCATGATCATGGTGTGCATGATGCTCTTTTTCTGAAGATGATAGAATAATTCCACAGATTAGGTATGACCAGATACTCCCAGGAGTCTGGCATTGCTGGGCAGCAAGGTACGGTGCTCAGGAAGTCTATTCAGCCATGCTGGTTATGAGTGTGCTGTTCCATGAGTGGCCACTCCAGGGCCACTGCCCCACCCCAGGCTCTGTGCAGACTCTTTTGGAACTGCAGTGTCTGAACGGGGTTCCTAGTATCTCCAACTGTGAGGGAAGAAATTTCCTAAATGCCCAGTTTGTGACATAGGCTTAATTTTTAGATACTAGAAAGAACAGTATTCCATATCTCATTTATTCTAAAATCACCTCCATAAAGTAGGTGTAGGCAGTTATTATTCTGTCCATTGCAGATGATGAAAATACAGCATTGAGAATTTTAATGGTGTTATTTAAAGTCAGTTTTATCAGCAAAAGCAGGGACTATACCACTCAGTATATATCTGAATATTACAGTCTCTAGTTCATTAATTCATTTCCAAATATTTACTGATTGCTTATTACATGCCATACAATTGTGCTGGAAGCCAGTTACACCAAGTAACAAAACAGAAATGATCTCTGCTCTCAAGGAGCTTATAGTCTCCTCAAGGAGAGATGTGTATTAAATAAACAAACAAATATAGCATTTCAAAGTGTAAAAAGTGCCATGAAGAAAAGGTATGGGAGCTATGAGAAGAAAAAAGTAGAGAAAAGGTCAGATTGGGTGACACTGAGGTTGAAAACTGAGCAGGAATTAGCCAGGGGCAAGAGTGTGGGCTATAAACACCTACATGACCTGGGGCATAGCATGCATCCTTGAAGGGAAGGGCAGAAAGTTTAGCCAGTCATACCTATGAGCAGGTAAAAAGCTTTCAAAGAATTTTCTCTCTGTTTTCTATGGTTTCTTACCTGGAATTATGTCTGATATTGGGAGAGAGTGCTTTACTGACAGTGAGGAAACCTGGATTCCAGTTCTGGCTCCACCACCATGTCCCTATCCTGTCTCTCTGACCTTGTAACTCCTCAGAGGAAGCGAGCTTCTCCATCAGGGGGGGTCAAACCATTTACTCTGAGAGGCTGGATATGAAATGGGACAAGAACATGAATATAACACAACAGAGAACCTGCAAATGCCAGACACATTTAAGATATTATTAGTTAATAACATTCTTATTAGCTAATAAAGTGACTTGCCATAAGAGGAACACAGATATGTTCAGCTCTTTAAAAAAATACAATGAAAGAATATTCGAATATTAAAATATGTCTACTAATAGGTATAGTTAAAAGTTACTGCACTCCCGCTATTTGTTGGCCATTATACCAAGCTCTTTCCACATTATATAATTTAATTCTTATGTTAAATCTTCCATGGTGGGTATTATTATTTTCATATTACAAATGAGAAAACTGAGATTCAGACAGGTTAAATAGTTTTATTGAGGTCATATGGATGTTAGTGATCAATTCCGGGAGTCTGATTTCAGAGCCTATGTTTAGGGATTATTTTTTAAACTAATTTATTGTTAATTAATTATTAATTATATTACTATGAAATGGCCTGGCCATTTTAACTATACCACACTAAATCCCATCAATTGTTCTTTTGACATACTTCAAACCCATCCCTTCCCCTCCAGTCTATTTGCACTGCCAAATACAGCTCCTCCTTGAATATCTTAAGCTGTTAATTGGTTGTTCTCCCTACAATACCTTTGATCTCCCATCCATCTGCACAATTAACTGCCATTATACCGACATACTCAGAACTCAGCTTTCTAGAGGTCATTCCTCCACTTTAAACCTTCAGTATGATCAGACTACCTAAACTGAGAAGACCACATTTTGTATGTGAGTATTCCTAAGCCCACAGAGCCTCAGCCCTGCAGCCAGCTGCTCCTGCATCCTCAACTCCACCTCTCCACAAGCCCTCCAGCCCACTGGTTGAAGCACATTTCTAGTTCCATACATGCTGACTACATGCCTGTGTTTTCACCACATTCCTTCTCTCCTCGGGCCCCCTCCAAGAATACTCCTGACCATTCAGAGTCCCACTAATCCAAGAAAACAATTTATGTGTCTCATTAAGCCTTCTCCAGCCCTCAGCAATCTTATTTGTCCTCAAACCTGGGGCATTTAAAGAGCATATGGTGCACTTGACTTTTTGCCACCTCTTGCATTCTTATTTATTAGCTACATTTTTAACTTTCTAAATGTATATAGTTTGTCTCTATAGCCATAAGAAAATTCACAGGTGGCAAGAACAACATTATTTTTCTTGATTTTCCAGAACTCAAAACCAAAGCAGAAAATTCAAAATATATCTAGAATGAAAAATTTGTACACTCAAAACACGTGTACGATGGAACAATTATAGAGTCTGCTCTGTCCTTGCCCATCTGGTCACAAATGCAGGCCTGCGTTATGCCAACCCATCTTGTACCTAAGTTTGCAAATTGTGGCCAAAGGATTTAGTTCTGCAGGGTGGGTGGGGCACAGCACAAGGGAGAGAAAAATAATTACCATCATTTAATCATTTCAAATATAGTATTGAAAAGAACATATCTAAAGACAAAACAGGAAACATTATTTGTTTTAAAAATCTCACTATTACTTAATATCTATTTAGGGCTTAATGCCTAATAAAATGCTTTCACAGGAATGAGAAGGCAGGGTTGTCATCAAATAAATGGCCATCAGTATTTGAATCCATATCTAAAAGGTGGTATCTCTTTCAGTATCCCAGTATAAATCACTGAAGCAGATGATAGCAATTAATAGCATGGACTCCAGAGCTAGACCATCTGAATTAGAATCCTAGCTCTGCCACTTATTAGCTGTGTGACTCTGGGCAAGTTACTTAAATAATGTGTGACCTCTGTCTTCATCTGCAGAATAAAGTTAGTAATCTTACTTACTACTCTGAGTTGCTATGGGGATCAAATGAGCAAGTATACACTTAAAACAGTGCAAGTGCTCTATAATGTTTATCATTCTACAATGTGCTCTTTGTGTGTGTATGTGTGTGTGTGAAAGAGAGAGGCGAGAACTCTAATTAGCTTTCCAAACATTCAGCTGAGGGAAGCTGTCTTATTCATATGAAGGGGTAGGGTTTATTCTTTCAACAAAAAATCCTGTGGAACAAGGGAAATAACTTACCTCATGAGTTAGTGATAAAAACCATTCCTAAACCCATCTCTTGACCAATGATAATGATATCATATTTTCTTAATGTAATGCTCTTCAAGTTTCCCACTGTCAACATTTTTCACACATTTTACTCTCACAATCATTCAGTGAGAGGGATGGGTGTACAGATGGTGGATGAAACGTAAATTAAATGTTAGATTCAGAGAAGTTAAATGGCTTGATTAGGGTCAAGAAAAATTTACTTTCATAGTGTCCAATACCTGCTTTTAAAACTAAATTCAGCCAGCCAAGATGGAGGCACAGGTAGACACACTGTGCCTCCTTGCACAACCAAAAGAAGAACAATTTAAAAACAAAAAAAAAAACAACTGGAACTGACAGAAAATCAAACTGTATGGAAGTCTGACAACGAACGAGTTAAAGAAGAAACACCCATCCAGACCAGTAGGAGGGGTGGAGAGGGGCAGCTGGATGCAGAGGACCCATGGCAAAGTGGCGGTGGAGGACTGGGGTGGGCAGGGTGGTGGCTGGTGGATGCCAAGGCGGGGGCTGGTGGAGTGGGTGGTCCCACATTCATGTGCAGATAAACTGGGAGAAACACCTGGGGAGGGAGACAGACCACACAACCCAGGGTCCTAGCATGGGTAAATAAAGCCTCAAACCACTGATTGAAAACACCTGTGGGGGTTGAGGCGGCAGCGGGAGAAACTCCCAGCCTCACAGGAGAGTTCCATGGAGAAACTCAGAGGGTCCTATAATGTACACAAGCCCATCCACTAGGGAACCAGCACCAGAAGGGCCCACTTTGCTTGTGGGAAGTAGGGGAAGTGACTGAAATCCGGCAGAGAGTAGAGCAAGCGCCACTGTTCCCTCTTGGACCCCTCCCCTACATACAGCATCATAATGCAGTGCTGTGGGTTGCCCCACCCTGGTGAACACTTAAGGCTCCACCCCCACTACATAACAGGTGCGTTGAGACAAAAAAAAAAAGAGGCCCAAATGAAAGAACAGATCAAAGCTCCAGAAAAAATACAACTAAGTGATGAAGAGATAGGCAACCTATCAGATGTACAGTTCAAAACACTAGTAATCAGGATGCTCACAGAATTGGTTGAATTTGGTTGCATGTTAGATGAAAAAATGAAGGCTATGCTAAGTGAAATAAAGGAAAATGTACAGGGAATCAATAGTAATGAGAAGGAAACTGGGACTCTAATCAATGGTGTGGACCAGAAGGAAGAAAGAAACATCCAAGCAGAAAAAAATGAAGAAACAAGAATTCAAAAAAAATGAGGACAGGCTTAGGAACCTCTAGGACACCTTTAAATGTTCCAACATCCAAATTATAGGAGTGCCAGAAGGAGAAGAGGAAGAGCAACAAATTGAAAACTTATTTCAACAAATAATGAAGGAAAACTCCCCCAATCTGGAGAAGGAAATAGACTTCCAGGAAGTCCAGGAAGCTCAGAAAGTCCCAAAGAGGAACACACCAAGGCACTTCATAATTAAGTTACCCAAGATTAATAAGGAGAGAATCTTAGAAGCAGCAAGAGAAAAGGAGACAGTTACCTACAAAGGAGTTCCAATCAGAATGTCAGCTGGTTTCCCAAAAGAGACCTACAGGCAAGAAGGGACTGGAAAGAAGTATTCCAAGTACTGAGAGGCAAGGACCTACATCCAAGATTACTCTATCCAGCAAAGCTTTCATTTACAATGGAGGGGCAGATAAAGTGCTTCCCAGATAAGGTCAAGTTAAAGGAATTCATCATCACCAGGCCCTTATTATATGAAATGTTAAAGAGATTTACCTAAGAAAAAGAAGATAAAAATATGAACAGTAAAATGACAGCAAACTCACAGTTATTGACAACCACACCTAAAAGAAAAACAAAAGCAAACTAAGCAAACAACTAGAACAAGAACAGAATCACAGAAATGGAGATCACATGGAGGGTTATCAACAGGGGAGTGAGAAGGGGAAAGAGGGGGAAAAGATATAGAGAATAAGTAGCATAAATGGTAGACAGGAGATAGGCAGGGGGAGGTTAAGAATAGTATAGGAAATGTAGAAGCCAAAGAACTTATATGTATGATCCATGGACATGGTGGGGAATGTGCGTGGGAGGGGGTGTGCAGGGTGGAGGGGAACAAAAGGGGGGAAATAGGACAACTGTAATAGCATAATCAATAAAATTTATTTTTAAAAAAGCAACCCCCCCCCCCACAAAACCTAAATCCCAATGTCTCCACAAGGTGACAGTTTTTCTTTGGTGTTCACATTTCCTGGGGTGCACTCAAAATCTAAGAAGCATGAATAAGGGCCCTATAAAGTCTCCTCAGTTGGTTTGATAAAAATGTTCATCCCATCCCTTAGGGGCATGGTGAGTGGCTAAATAGGTTTATTACCCTTCCTCTTTGCTGAACATAACTGACACTCAAAGGACAATCAGGAAGCGCAGGTGTGCATTCTCTGACCTCTGGTGGGGTGCCAGAACTCTCGTGGAATTCTTTAGATACCCACAGAAAACTGCTGGGTCTAGTGCTTTGCCTGAATTGCTAAAGAGCTGAGTAAACCTGAGGAATATCAAGACATGTTGCCACCTTCTTGCCTAGGGATCGAGCACAAAGGAAAAAGGACTCACGGACATGGACAACAGTGTGGTGACTTCTGGGGAGAGGGGGCATAAGAGGAATAAATAGCAATGGAAAAAATCAGTACAGATTAAATAAAAAAATTTAAAAATAAAGTAATAAAAAATGCATTTCATATGTGCAAGGGCACTATTTGCCTCTACATTTCCTAATACGTACTTTATAAATTGCTAGTCCCAGGAACAAGGTCTACCTGGATAAATCAGTTTGGGGACTGTAACATACTCTTTTTTGGGGCGGGGAGAAGAAGGGTAAATATACAACGCTTATCAGCATACTACAAGGTTCTGGGAAGTTTTTAATAAAGAATTCAGTTAACACTTTTTAACCCAGGCTTTCTCAAATTCATCTGACCTTCATACCTTTTAAAATACAGGACTTACTAACACCCACAGAATAAATGCTTTGTGGAACACCCTTGGGGATACTGGTTTAGACACATTTTTCTACTCTGCTTTGTTTCTGTTTTTGTTTTTTTCTTCCTCTTGTTCTTCATTGGACTGAAGAGTTCACTTGAAGAGCACCATTCCAGTACTTTGCTTTCTGTCTGCTAAGGCTTTAAATCGAGGCCCTCCACAGGTCTGAAGAGGCCATAGAATCAAGCAGAAAAACTGAACCAAAACCTTAGACAGAATTGCAGGAAACCCATAGTTTGCGTAAAAACACAACGATGCTCCATTTCATAAGATTTCTATCGGAAGTAATATTCATTCTGCTGAAGAGAAAGGCTGTAAATTGCCATCTAGCCTTTCAATGAATGATGACATGGAGTTAACCTCACAGAGGGTAAAACAAACACATGCATGAGTATCAGAGGGTGGTTTCAATGTGGACTCAGAAGCTGACTCAAAGCAAGACCGATAGCAAATATATCCTAATTCACTCTAGATTTATGGAATTGGAACTTAATCAATGAAACCTTATCAATAAGACTGTCCAAAAGCACAAATGAGAATTGCCATGACAGTTCAGTGATTTCTAGCCACAGATAATTTTTATCCGGACAAGTAGAACTGTGCACAGTAGCCTATACAAAGCACAAAAAAGAACAATAGAAAAGGTGAGAAATGCAAACAAAGAATCTTAAAATGTAATATGTATGGTTTACCTCCTGCATTTTTGCCCCCAAACATTGTAACACACAACATTTCTAAGAAGCACTGGTATGACTGGGGATGAGGACATTCTGAGGGTCCAAAAAGGAAGCAAAATATCCCTACTCCAGGGCCCAGCTCCAAATACTACATGATGACTGGGCTGAAGGACAGGAATACACAGCCATGTACTCTGATGTATCCTCTACCAGATCCATTAAAAGCACTCTCTGCTCATTTTGTTTTTCTAAGGAACCTACTTTTCAAAATCAGAAACACAAAATATGTGGGCACAAAGGCAGTGAGGAAGGGGAAGAAGAGAATCGTGTATCAGTTAGCATCACACAACATGACATCTGGAACTAGGTCCCACTCAGATGGTGACATGACAAATTCAAGACACAGGCAAGTGGGGTCAAGCTGCCTCTCCTAAAAAGTTCCGATTAATGATAGTCTGGTAGAGTTGACTTAAATAAGGCATCTCTAATTATACCTGGCAACTTTTCTATCACTGATATCTGTAGACATGACAGTATTTATTCAAGTTTTTAATCACCACCAAAATATTATAAATATATATATATGGATATCTAAACTACAAATCAATAGCACCTTTATAAATATTTTAAGTATCATTATTTAGCAATTATGTGGGCCTCCTCATGTACCAACACTGTATAATTTTTAACATGCCAATAAACCCACTAAACATATTTATGCTAATAGTTACACAGTTTAAGGGGTTTCATCTAGGAAATATAGTTCAATAAGAGAAACAACTCCCACAAAATAAAAAAACATTGTAATATATCAGAACACAAATTTATTCCAGTCAAGAAATAAAGATACCTCGATCTTATAAACATACTCATCACCTATAAGCCAATCAGAATCCATGAGGAAAATCTGCAAGTAATAACACATCACCTGCATCTATCAGACTGTCATCTTGGCATCATCACTTAATTCTCTAAGTCATAGTTTCCTCACCTGCAAAATGAGGACTCCCTGTCTGTACAGTATGTAAAATGCATAAAAAGATAAATGGTAATTATTTTCTTAAAGAAAAATAGTAATTTGTGCAATTTACTGAGAATTAAACTTCTTAGAAGTTCTAGAAATAACTGCTTTAATTCTGGGTTATATGTATCAAGTCCAAATATTCTGGAAAAAAACTCTCTCTTTCATAATTACATCCAAACTACACAAGATGCTTGATGAGCTTCTGTTATATTTTATACCCGAAATGACTTGGTCAATGATAATTTTGCTGCTCTCCTGAATTCTGACTAAAATGTAGATTCTTAAATAAAAGAGATCCTGCAAACTGCAAAAAGACTGCGAACTCTTAAAACACTGGAGGTATGTCAAAGATTTGATTAAAAAATTTTAATTTCTAGATCTTTTATACATAACTAAGAATAAATAAAGTTTCAATCCTGAAATTGCTTTCCTGTCCTGATCAAGTAATACAAGTGAAAACTGCAGAAGCATCTAATGGTTACAAGCAGCTCAAATTCCAGGTAATATTAATTTTAAAGGTACCATCTTTGAAACTTCTTTACAGTGTAGTCAACAAAAAAAGACAAGGCTGAGGTCAAATATCTGGGTCTGAAACCTAGTTGTCTACTACTTACAATGTTAAGTTGAGGCAATACTCTTATTAATCTTTTTCGTGGTTTCTTCATCTGTAAAGTGGGAAAACATAACCCATCTTCTAGTGCTACTGGGAAAATTAAACGAGATAAAATGTGTACAATCCTTGGCATAAAACTCAGATATAATGATAACATCATGTCACTGCTACCCTACCTGTGAGTAGCAAGTTATATCCCACATCATGCTACTGAGATTTTCTAGTAACAGTCAGCTCTGCTTGGGCCCCAATGCTGACATTTTTTACTCTAATCTTTGTTTATAGAAGGAGTAAATAATCCAAACAAAGAACATTCCAGTGCTCAGTGCTGATGGTTACATGATAAGGCAGGGCCTGGCACCAACACCAGGCCTGACTATCTGTTAAGGTGAAAACACATAACTTTGATAATGAAGCTGTCTCCTGATTTATAGAAGCTACCCTGTCTTAACTCCTGGGATTCAGAGCCAACCAAGATCTAGAGAACACTGTGCCTGGAGGGGAGGGGAGATGCATATGCAGCCAGGATTTAAACAGAGAAGATGTTCAGCTTGAAACACTAAAGCTGTTCGGAAAGAAAACAGTATTTTAAGTTCACAGAGAAAACGTTTTAAAAGAGAATCAGAAAGGCTCTAAGTCCCATATAAGTAACAGTTACATTATAGACAAAAAAATTTTATACACTCTCTCCTCCCCTAAATTCACTCTTTACTACAGTGCCAAAAACTTCAATGAGGTAATCTGAATTTCATTTTAGCATTCATAATAGTGTTAACACCCCAGCAGAACACCTTAGTCTCTTAAAGCTGAGAGGCCATGGTCTTGTTTTAGCCTGTCTGTAGCATGGTCAAAGGCACACAAAGTCTCATTAACCACATTTACAATCTCTCTCAAAAGTTCTAGATTGCTGCAGCCCAACACTTCCCCAAATAAACAGTGTAACTATAGCTTTCTGGTAGCTCTTTTCACTTTTATTCCAAAGATTTAGAAAGAAATGGACTCTGAAAAGCTAGTTGAAGCAACTGGCAGAAACACCAGTCCATGAAAGCTCTTCAAAAACCTATAATAAACTTTTCCCATTAAAACTTGGATGAAAATTGCAGAAAAGTATTTTTTTTTTACCTTTTTAATAGTCAAGTGTAGATTGAAAGAAAATCATACTGAATTTCACAAACTTTTTACATGCATAACAAGTTTTTGGAAAAGTCACAGAAATACTTATAAGGGTAGATGGAGGCCACCCACTTAGGCCCTGGATGGGACCTCAAAAGACCTTCAGGAGGACATCATGTGTCAGGGAAAGGCCTGGACAAAACCACCTTTTTAACTGTGACTACTCTCATCCTGTACTTCAAGCCACACTAACTACCTGCTGTTTCCTAAGCATGTCTCATGATTTTCTGCTCCTATGCCATCTGGCAAATTGAAATCCTACCTAAGCTGAACCAGATTAAAAGTAGGAAAATTCTTTATAAAGCTCTCTCAACCTTCTACAATGGAAAGCACCTCTTCCCTTTTTAAGAACTTCCACAGCACTTTATATCCAGACATCCCATGCTGCACTGGTATTTCCTACCTAGCATTGCAGTTATTTATAGAGATATCTCATTTCTCTGTCTAGTCTGCAAACTTCTTGAGAGTAGCGCATCTGCTTCCTTCTTGTATGCTTCCTGTACAACGACTTGCTCATCCTAGGCTCACAAACATTTACTGAGTGAATAAATGGACGTCAATCATAGGTAGCATTAGTGTAACTCCAAAAGCAATTGAGAGTATATTCCTATTTGCTCAAAAAGGCTGAACCAATGACAGTTTTCCAAAGCAGTTACACTTATAATAATGAGGCATTGGTGTACTTTGTTGTATAACACTTCACTACCAATAAGAATGCAAATTCTATAAATGTTTTTAGTTACTGAGTACTGATTACCTATCATGCATTTTACTAGGCACAAAGAATATCAACATAAGCAAGAAATAATTTCTCTGCCTCTGATGAATTTAAAGTCTACTGAGAGAGAAAACATAAGACAGGTAACACCAGTATATAATGCTTAATTACTACAACAAAAGTCTGCACTGCTTCTTTGACCACAGTTCAGTTCAGCATGCTTCTGCTCATTAGGTCCTTACCACTTCTGGTGAAAGTCATCCAGGACATTTTCCAACAGATCAGTCAACTCTTAAGTAGGTTTTAGTATGCAGACAACTGTTAACTAAACCACCAAAATTTTGCAATTAATAAATAATATAAAGCAAAAAAGAGACATAGTTTTTATACGTCTCACTACTAACAGTACAAAACAACACAATTCCTGTCAACTCTCTCACGACAAGTCTTTCAAACCACTATCCATTGTTTTGTTTCTGCTATGTACGTGTTGTACTGGATTACTGAATTTCTCCAGTTTCTTCACACCTAAATTTATTTAACACATTAAAACCACAATAATTTTCCTGTCGTGACATTTTCTTTATATCATTCTACAGTTCAAAACTGTTACTGGTTCTTTACTGCCCAGGGGCCCAAACACAAAGCCTTCACATATTACACTAGCTTCCCCTCAACGAGTCATTTCTCAACAATCAGCTTTTCTTCCATGCAGGATATTCTGCCTTCTGCTCATGAGTGCTTGCTTCTCTGATCTGTGTATGTTTTGCACACGTTTAATCTGCTAATTAGATGCTCACTTCACCTTTACATATCATCCTTTTTTAACACCTTTAATAACCAGTACAAGTCACATGTCTCCTGGGAAGCTGTCTTTCAAACAAAGCCATCTAGCCCTGGTATCCTGATATCTTTGCTACAGGTCATCTCTATACTTAAGCTCTAAAATTATAACATATAAACACCTTATTGGTGTATAAATTTTGGTAAACATACTGCTACAACCTTCTCACCCAGGACAGCTGCTCTACAGATCCTGAGACAGGAAACTCATTAAAGCCTCCGATCTTTAGGTGAAAGGGCCTTGCACACATAACCTACTCAAAGATCCCACATGGCAACATGGATTCCAATCCTGACAACATGGACTGGGGACATATTTGGAATCCATACCACAAAGTTTTCTAAAATGGAGCAACAGACTCCTTTGTGGATATCCACTGAAATTATAGAAAATAAGGATAATATAGCAAGAGAAACAATTAGACCCTTACTGGAAAGTGAGAAAAAATCAACATCAGTAACTGGGGTAAAGAGGCATTCATCAGGCTGCTGTAGATTTTGGGGTTTCATACTAAAGCATGATATTCCAAAACCTGTCAAAATTCTATTCAGGAAAGCAGGGAAAACTGTTATCAGGCCAAAGAAAGCAGCATTACTGATTATTTTTAAAGAACCTCTAAAGCTCAAAGTTATAATATCACTTAACAGCTCACTTAAGGGAGAAATATGTAGAGAGAGGTGTTTTACACATTTCTAAGAAAGAGGCAATCTGGCTGGGTTTTTAATCTGTAACCATAAACTGGACACTTTTCTTACAGTCCAGATTTTAGGTTCTAAATTTAATGTAGATTTGAGTGTGCAGTATTTTTGAATATTCAAGTCTGTTTTCAGGCCTTAGTTATGTTAGACCATTTTTTTCTCTGATGTCTGACAAATGACTAAAAGGACCTGTTTGTACCTCCGATGTCAGAGGAGCTGTGCAGAAACAACTCGCCCCTGCAAGGCTATGAGTTACAACACTGCTAAGGTCAGGAAGACCTCTGCTAATCAAGAAAGCACAAGCCACACATTCACTCCAGCTGACCTGGAGAAGCTGGCTTTGGTGACCACTTTTAACAAGTCCACAGGTCATCAATCATCTTCACAGAAGAGCAAATGTCCAACATCCTATTGGATGGAAAGCCTCCTGGCAGACCTTCATCCTGGCTTCCCACCTGCCTCGCTGGTAATATTCCTAGAGGTGCACAACAGTGAGTAAAATGAAAGGTTTCTACTTGCTATGAAAAGAAAGCAGAGAGATCCACTTAACACCACTGTGTGATAAAATTAGGAAATAAGAAGGCAGGAAGCACACGTATCAGATATTGGAACAACTTTTTCCAGAGGTATCTGACCTCCTTTCATGTACTCTCTCCTTTCACTTACTTTTAAATATGGTGTATCATGCTGCTAAGTCAGGGAAATTCACTGGGTCCCAACAGAGCTACATATATTGTATATGTTTGCACCACCTCTTCAAATAAAAGATCTAAAACTTGGTTGATTTCTTTTTCCTTAGTTGGAAATCAATAGGTGTTTAAGTCTTCACAGATTTTTGGATCATTTCCTCTTCTTCCAACTATGCACACATTACAGGCCAGAGAAGGTGGAAAGGAAACTCACAGGGAAAAAACTGGCTTACAAATATTCTCAAGTTTTATCAATGGGTGACAGATGAAATCTTCAGGTGCTTCACCTGCCAGAGTTGGTATATGGTGCTAAACTGAGAGGCTGCAAATTTGAATGAGATAGTCAGCTTCACTTTTTCCTTAATTTGGGTAGTGGCTGTGGGATTTTACATGGGCAAATGTACCACATTTCCTTCCAGATGACCCGAAGTGAAAGTCTCAATAAAAGACTTTTTCAGACCTACACCTGGAGGTTGTCAGAAAACATCTATTTGTTCCACCAAAGACAGAGAGAAGGGAAAAACTAGGAGCTAATATCACTTGGACTTTTATTTAAGCAAATACATTCCTCAGAAATGCTAATGAACATCACTAAATTTACTCTTCGTCTAACTCCAGCAGCAGAAAAATCAAGTTTTCTTGCTGCTAAAGTAAACAAAGGTATCTCTCATATTATACAAATAATATTATTGCACAGAAAAAAAACCACACACAAGCCAATCACACTAAGTATTTGAGTATTTGAGTGTCTATGTCAGACAATAACCTGTTAAAAACATTCCTTTCAAATTCTATCAATAGTGCTCTGTAAAAATCTCATTGGTGTGATACTTATTATGCTAATGCAAACATTTACAACAGACCCAAAGATTAACATGGACCTACTTTTACTTCTGTTTAAATTAAGTATTATGTTGATCTACCTACGCAAATGCACGTACATACACACCTCATTTTTTTAAAGAGAATTTCACAAATGATATCCTCTTAAATATTTAGACAATTTCTCTTTCCTTGAAGGGGTGCAAATTAAATACTTGAAAAGTTTTCTTGAACATAAAATTGCTGATGTAACTTTCATTCTCTCAAATAGAGGAAGTGAGCACTTTATAAAACTATCCTAATTAAATTTGTAGCTATTTATTTATTGTATTATGCATTATTTTTTAATTATATTTTATTGATTATGCTATTACAGTTGTCCCAATTTTTCTCCTTTTTGCCCCGCTCCACACAGCACTGCCCACTCCTTCAGGCAATCCCCCCACCATTGTTCATGTCCACAGGTCATGTGTATAAGTTCTTTGGCTACTCTGCTTCCTATGCTGTACTTTATATCCCCATGACTATCATGTAACTACCTATTTGTACTTCGTAATCCCCTCACCTCTTCACCCATTCCGTCTGGCAACCATGAAAACATTCTCCGTATCTATGATTCTGTCTGTCTGGTTTGTTTAGTTTCTTTTTTAGATTCAATTGTTGATGGGTATGTACTTATTGCCATTTTATTGTCCATAGTGTTGATATTCCTCTTTTTCTTAAATAAGTCCCTTTAACATTTCACATAATGATGGTGAACTCTTTTAGCTTTACCTTGTCTGGAAAGCACTTTATCTGCCCTTCCTTCTAACTGATAGCATTGCTGGATAGTGTAATCTGTTGTACATCCTTGCTTTTCATCACTTTAGATACTTTTTGTCAGTCCCCTTTTACCCGAAAAGTTTCTTTTGTCACCAGCTAACAGTCTTATGGGAACTCTTCTGTAGGTACTAACTTCTTTTTTCTTGCTTCTTTCAAGATTCTCTCTTTATCTTTAAACTTTCTCATTTTAATTATGATGAATACTGGAGTAGGCCTCTTTGCATCCATCTTGTTTGGACTCTCTAGGCTTCCTGGACTTGCATGTTTATTTCACTCACCAAATCAGGGAAGCTTTCATTATTTTTTCAAATAGACTTCCAATTTCTTGCTCTTTCTCTTCTCCTTCTGGCACCCTCATGATACAAATGTTGGACCTCTTTAAGTTGTCCCAGAGGCTGCTTATACTATCCTCAAATTTTTGGATTCTTTTTTCTTCTTGTTGTTCTGATTGGTTGTTTTTTTGGTTCCTTAAGTTCCAAATCATTAATTTGATTCTCAGCTTCATCCACTCTACTGTTGTATGCATGTAAAGTGCTCTTTATTTCAATTAGTGTATCCTTTGTTTCTGACTGGATCTGTTTTATGCTGTTGAAGTCCTCACTAAGTTCCTTGAGCATCCTTATAACCAACCAATGTTTTGAAGTCTGCATCTGAGAGATTGCTTACCTCCATTTCATTTAGCTCTTTTTCTGGAGTTTTGATTTGTTCTTTCATTTGGGCCATGTTTCTTTGTCTCCTCATTTTGGCAGCCTCCCTGTGTTTGTTTCTATGTATTAGGTAGAACTGCTTTGACTCTGAGTCTTGGTAGCATGGCCTCATGTAGTAGGTGTCCTGTAGGGTCCAGTGGCACAGTCTCCCGTATCACCCAAGCTGGGTACTCAAGGCGCACCCATCGTGTGGGCTGAGTATACCTTCCTCCACCAGTTGAGCCTTGGTTGCTGTTGGCACATCAATGAGAGGGATTTACCCAGGCCAGTCAGCTGCAAGGACTGGCTGTGACCACTGACCACCAACCTCTGCCCTCTGTGAAGGATCAGTTGTTCATGA
This sequence comes from Tonatia bakeri, assembly GCA_004024845.1. Lineage (NCBI taxonomy): Eukaryota > Metazoa > Chordata > Mammalia > Chiroptera > Phyllostomidae > Tonatia > Tonatia bakeri. The sequence continues at coordinate 213,322 of PVIA01000541.1, read as the reverse complement.
GTAGGGTGATGGTGCTCCGACATAGTCTGTAGCTGTCCACTAGGTACGCTGACTCTGGGGTTTCCTGGGTGGTGCAGGCCAAAGTTAGTTCCCACTTGTGTTTTGCCTGGCGCACCCTGCCTGAGCTGTAAAGCAATCTGAGATGGCTGTACTTGTGTTGGGCTTGGAGATTCCCAGGTGAAGCCATGCTTTGAATCTAGGCTGGCTGTTGCTAGTGCTGGTCCTGGGGCTCACTGAAGCCAGCTATGGCTTGTTTAATAGGACTTAGGAAGTTGTGGAGCAAGAGCCAAGACCAGGCCTTGCTTCAGTAAGGCCTTCTAGTTGGGTGGGACAAAGTTTCTGTGGATCTCCAAGATGGGTCAAGGTGTTAGCCAGACTGACGGAATCTCAGATATGGCACCAGCTTGCTGGCTCTGTGGGAGGGTTTAGAAAAGGGACAATGGTCTCTGCTCACTTTGATGCCAGATACTTTGGCTTCTCCCTTATACCACTGGTGCTTTTCAAGCTTCTAGCCTAGTGCAGAGCTCAGAGGGAGTTATTTGTTTAAGAGGAACTGCTTGCGGTGCCAGAAGTTTCTCCCACCAACTGAATTCCCACTGATTTTTGCAGTCAGAATTTAGGGAGACTTATCTTCCTGGCACTGGAATCCTGGGCTGGGGGGCCATAGTGGGACTGGGACTCCTCCCTCCCAAGATGTCCCTCCCAAGTTTTTATCTACCACATGGGGGAGTGGAACCAGCCTGTTCTACGTCTCCACCCCTCCTACCAGTCTGGATGGATGCAGTTTCTTTAATTCTGTAGTTGTCAGATTTCTATTCAACTAGATTTTGTAATTGTCAGAGTTCCATTCAACTTGATTTCTAATGGTTCTAAGTGATGGTTGTTCTATATTTTAGGTGTAATTCTGATATGGTTGCATGAAGAGGTGAGCCATGCCTACCTATACCACCATATTGACCAGAAGTCCAATCAAGTTCTTAGCAATTAAAAAAATTGTTACTGAGGGCACTAAAACATCCTCAGTAAAAAACATCCTCAAACCAAAAACTCAGAGGCAAACTAATGACACCCTTTCTGACTCTTTGTAAAATCCTGTAAAATGGGTTAATGCCGCCCCAAAGCAATTCTGAAGACTATTAAAGGTCAAGAAAAAAATACAATAAAATGCAGTCTAGGCAACAGTGTAATTAAATAAACTGACTGAACTAACATGTTGCAGGATGACAAACACACATCAAAATAAAACTACTTTGTTGCTCTACTTTACACATTTACTTAGAACATTAACACGTAGACAACCACGCAGTTGAAGTGCACCATATAAAACTCCGATGTTTTAAGCATTTCTATAAAAACTGTTAAGATAGTTTTATGTGAAAACACATTTTTTAATAAGAAAGATCATCCTAAACATTAATTAGTGAGTATATGAGCCCAGGGAAAGGAAGCACTGTCAAAAGGCATAATTAACTTCATATAAAACAATTAAAAAAACAAACTGAATGAAGAAATAAGGTGTTCACACAAATAAATGTGTAGAATATTATTTGGTTATTATTATTTTTTCCTTAAAATTCTAGAATCTTAGTAAAGTGAATAAGTTTTATGAAGAGAAGGGCCTAAGACTTGAGAAAAGGTTCCTAAATAGTCAAGAGAGTTCTCAAGTATAATGAAACAGAGAGAGGGGAGAAGGACCAGGAAGAAAACTATAATTTTCTTGTGAAGATGCTAGTTTTATTCAGAGTTGTGTAAGAGTTATTAGTTGGAAAGAAGAGCATGTCGAAGGTGGAGAAGAGCAGTTTTTATGGTTGGTGATTAGAGCTGCAGGGAAAATACTAAGAACAAAGACCTAAGAGTTTCTTAAGGAAAACTTTCTAAGGATTATCAAACTCAGTGTGTTCAAAATATTAGGCCAGTGATTTTCAACCACTGTGCCACAAGAATTTTTTAAAACATGTAATACTTGACTATTTAGTCAGGAGCCCTGACCAATTTTACCAGAGACTGTCAAAAAAATGACAATAGTGAACACATCAACAGTCATCTGGTTTGAATGAGTCAAAAGTATACCTATTTTTTTAATGTCAGGTTGATAAAAAGTATATTTTTGGTTTGCTGTGTAATTTTAGCAATTAGTTTATATGTGCCAAGAAATTAAAAAGGTTCAAAATCTCTGTGTTAGGCTATTTTTCTCTCACTGGTGCTTGTGCCATGAGGTGACAGGATAGCCTTTCCAAAACTAATGATGGTCCAAAACTAACTCTTTTTAAAGAATATTAGTAAGAATATTTTTAGCAACATGAGCAGGAACTACCTTATATATGTAGACATCTCCTGCCATTTTCTTCTGTAAAATAATAGTAGGTTATCACAGTTTTCCAGCAGAAACCCGTACCACTTAAGTCACACCAGAAGTAGGAGTCTCAGTTACACACTCTGGTTCAAACCTTCATCGAAGTACCTCGAGACAGCAATGCGAGTCCACCCAATCACTTTAGCACCTGCTGGCTTTCAAGTGATGGCTTACCTCTACTGACTCCAGATCTTGACTCCAGACCACACAGCCTGAGAATTACTAGGTTTCAAACTAACTTTTTACCCTCATGTGCAAAGAACCAATGTGCCTTCCACCATTCAAAAAGGACAGGTGCCAAACACTTGGCGAAATGAATAGCTAAAAAGTCACTGGGGAGAATAACAAAAGAAAGAAAGACGTGAAATTAGAAAATGCAGAACAGGGAGAACAAAATAAGGAGCCAAAGAATCTTACTTAAAGACATCCATCATTTTGTTTTTGCCTAGGACCAGCATCTATTGCTTAGATAATTCTTAAAGAAAAAATAAAATACTGGTAATTAAGGAGATGTTCCAAACAGCAGCTCTGTACTAATAATCTGTTATCTGAATCTCTCTTTGAAATCGAATTCATAAATCTCTCTTCCTCTCTACTTATCTTTTAGATGTTTTGAGTTAACATACAAATCTCACTGTCCTTCCACCAAAAGGCAATGTCTATTCAGTCTGGACTAAATAACATTGTTGCAATAACATTTTTCTTCTAAAGGATCTGATTTTCTATTTTCACAGGGCTCTGTTAGCAAATGGTCCATCTCCTAACAATTTTGAAAATTAAAAGAAAAAATCACTCACACTGAAAAAGAATTACTTATCAACCAAATTACTTTATTCATTGCTGATGGCAATCACTGGAATAATCCCTCTCATCTCAAAATTAACAATTCCCAAATATTTAACTCCAAATACGTTGCATTGATTTCCTGATTCTAGTAGCATATTCTGGTTTTTGAAACTAGCAAAACTGCCTAGCAGGTACAGTGACCCAGAAGGGAACAGAAGGCGGGAAAGAGAACTCACTTTCATGAACTGCTATCAGTATTGTTGGCTATTTGCAGAATTCTTATGTCAACAGGGCCAGTAAACAAGTGTTAATATTGCAAGTGAAGGCAACGTCCAGAGAGAATCAATGTAGTTAGCTGCGTGGAGCATAGCATGGAGGTCCGACAAAGAATTGTGTCAGCTTCTGGAAGCCAGCGGTCTGTGGCTGTCAGGGGTGTGAAATGGAGCTGCTTCAAAGCCGACTGGGCTGTGACCTGAACACTGCACATCCCTGTGCCCCATGAGAGAGGATCAATGACTGTGTTTGCTGGGCTACAGTCATCCCTTTGGCTAATGAAAGCTGTGCTGAAAGGCATGTGAAGGGCCTCTGGGCAGCTTGCAGCCTGGCATTAGCAGAGTGTGTTATATAGCTTGGCTGGTGAGTGCACCAGGCACCAAAGCCTCACTTTCCCCCACCCCCTTCCCTCTTCTATCCCACCAATTCCCCTCTGGCTGTCTGTTTAGTGTCATTCAGTTGGGATGGATCCTGTTAAAGATCTGACGCTTAGTGAGGACTCAGAGGTGTCTGGAACGCCTGCCTCTAATCATAAACACCACAGCTGGCAATGATGTGGTCGAAAAAAAAATCACCTTGATCCAGTACACATTCTCTTTGATGTTTCTGCAGCAAGTTCACTGCCCAGAGAAAAAGGTACGGTTTTTTTTAAAAAACTCTGAGGGAAAAAAATCAAGCTTGACATTCTCAAATCATAACCATATGACTTCCAATTCCATGCTTTAAAAAAATTTCATATATATATATCATCACATTTTGTTCTAAGAAACTCAGAGAAGAGGCATCTGACAATGATAACATGAAACAGGTTTGGAAGATAATGGCAGTTTGAGAGGAAAACACTTCCAAAAGGGAAAAAAAAAAGTCAGACTGCCACTACCAAAAAAGGAAGAAGACTTCTGCCAAAGATTGCAAACTGCAGTGACCTTAAGTAAGAGACTGTAGCTGATTCAAGGGAAAATGAAAACTTTTCAAAGACAACACTGCTTGTGCAGCGCCACTGTTTATAAGTGCCTTATGCCCTCTTGCCTTTCGGGTGGCCTGGTAAACAGTCTCACTGTGCTTCCAGCCCAAGGCTGCAGGGTTCCAATGAATATTCAGCCATACATTCTTTCCCTTTCTCTGTCTCTACTCTCCGCCCGGCCCGCCCTGCCCGTGTGTGTGTGTGTGTGTGTGTGTGTGTGTGTGTGTGTGTGTGTGTGTGAATCCTAACAAGACAGGGCTAGTGTGGAGCAATGTCCTTGTGATGCCATGCCTGGTATCTACTTGTGAGGTGTTTTTGCAAGTTAAATGCTTAGTTGCTCCAATGATTATGGGGAACTTAAAAGAACCTAAACACCCTATTTCATTCTTTCTTCAAAGAAGTGAGTTTACAATGGATAATAATTATGCAGATCTCAAAATAGCTCATGAGATCTTCTTATATAAACTGAGATAAACATTACTTATTTATCATCAAATTCATATTACATATATAGGTATCCTAAATGATACAGAGTGAGAACTCCATGATTTTTACATCCAACGGCCAGTTCTTCCTTGTAACAGTCTTAATATACAAAGAAGCAAACAAAATGAGATCAGTTTAATGAATGTACTTCCTTTGCCTTTTTAATCCTATAATCCAAATTTGAAAAATCTCATATTAAGACTTTGCAATTATACCTTAATAAAAAAAATGAAAAAAAAAAAAGATATATTCAGCCAGATAGTTTTAAATGTTAAATTTGTCAGGTGAAACCATCTTTTATACTTCTTCCAGATATATATAAGATAATCAGGTAATTCTAATTATGAACTGAATGGACATATGTTTCTGGTTTTTCTTTGATTCTAAGGCAAAATAGCCAAACTGCTTTAAACGGGTTAGTTCCACTGTGACATGCCAATGTTTAAGAAATCACTCTGCAAGTGGCACCCAGGAATGCAGTGGCAACACGTGCAGTTACAATGTCCAGACAAAACCAAAAGGTTTGGATTCGCTCTGTTGTTCTAAACTAACTGAGGTTTTGCAGACTAACAACATTCCTCCTTAATGATGGTGGTGTCTTTAGATTGAGATAAGATTTAAATTTATTGAGGGTTATTTACTGCTGTGTATAAGGATCTGTATGTTAAGGAGTAAAGTAGCTGGTTGGAGGAGGGCAACTTGGCTAGGCTCACAGCTGAGAAATCTCAGGAGTATGCATACCCCTATAAGGTAATTTCTTTCCTTTTTCAACATAGGCAATACAATTAAATGTTAGTTAATCTTATCAAAATGAAAGGCAAGGATATGCTAATATACACCAAAATATTGGCATTTACTACAATATTTACCTTATTGTATTAAGGTTTTTGTGATATCTTAAGTACAGCTCTGCCAGAAATCGTAGTCCAGTTCTAATCACAAGTATGTGTTTTAAATTGTACTCCTTGCCAGAAAGAAAGGGAGAAAAAAAAGGGGGAAATCCTATGCTGGCATTTATACAGACAAGTTAATTTTAATGACACCAAGACACAAAAAAGACCTGAATAAACGTACATACCTGTGCTGATGTACTGTGATGGAAAGCAGACTTTGTTTTTATTTGTAGTAGTATAAAATTCATTAGTTTATTTCTTTCTGCAAAAGCTTATAGCAGACAAAAATTCATGTCATTTATTTCACTGTGAAAGAAAGTCAGTCGGGGTGTTTGTATAAGCAAAGTGGAATGGGGGCTTGAGGAAACCATGTAAATTTTTATTTGCAAAAGGGGCTGGGGGAGTCACTGAGTAGGAAGTTTTCTAAGCTGATCAATGTACTAGACAACTGCACAATTCTCAACAATACCTGAGCTTTGCAAATCTCATCTGAGATTTACAGACCAATCCAGAATGGCATTTGGCACAAATATTTCATGCCAGGATTTCTACCAAACCCTTTTAAAAACTGACTAGTCTGGAGGCAACACTGAAAAACTGGTTAACAGGGCCCACTGATTACTTCGTGTGAGTGAAATTCTGGAGAAGGAGCAACAGAAATTGTTCTTCACTGTCTACTATATATACTTCCATGTAACTTGTTATAAAATATTGTAAAAAACTAAATTAAAAATAGAAAACTTTTTATGTATACGATGTCCCACTTTACTATCCTATTCACCTTATTCTCTTGAAATCTCTTATTACATGAGATTTGAGATTAAAAGGTACAGGAGCCAGATTTCAGTAAAACCAGAAAACAAATGTCTCTATAATGTAGTTTGATGGGTCAAACAAGAAAAGACACAGATGCATTACCAGCATGTCCTTATGTTGAGACATGCTGGCCAGCATTGTCAGATTAATCTTAAAAAGACACAAGCAAGAGCTTTGCTAGAATTTCTTTTAAATAAGGATGAATGCTCCCTTTGCTGGCCCCTTCTCAACTGTCATTGAAATGTAACAAAGAAGAGTGACCAGGGTCTATTTTGTGCTCAGAGGTGTGACGTTCATTTTGCATGATAAATCTCATGCCTGACTGGACCAACAAAGGTAAGGATAGGTATATCACAGGGTGATGCTAAGGCACAGCTCTAACTGAAGGGACCATTGACAAGAGACAAGGACTTTGTAAATGTAAAATCTCAAAAGATAGGATCTTGTCCATTTGAGGAGGCTAAAGCTTTTATAGTAAATCATTCTTGGAAGCAGACTTAAGAGGTAACTTCCTCCTAGGTTGTAGGGACTCGAGGAAGAGAAGAATCCCTTTGGACAAGAACAGGCAAAGGTATGTCTAGGAAAGTTTCTTACTTTGTAGTTATTACTGAGCTCTAATGGAAGTGTCTGCATTGGAGGGGGAGCATGCAGGTTAGACCTTCGGATGCTGCTCACCAAGCAAACATAAAGAGAAGAGATCAAATGGTTAGCCAAGGCTGGGGCTGTTAGTTTCAACACCACGAGTCGTCACGTTGTGCCAGACACTTGACTACCATTAACTCCATTTTTGTTTGTTTTTGCAACCCTGCAAGGTAGATATTATCATCTATATTTTACAGAAGGGACAAGTGAGGTTCATTGCAGTTAAGTAATTTCCTCAAATTCATACATCTGGTAAGAGATATAATTAGACTTTGACACACACTTTGAAAGATTATGCCTAGTGTCGTTCCAGGTAGAAATAAAGGATCCTCATCTCAGATGAACAGATGACCAAATCCTTGAGACAGTCAGCACTTTGTTGGCAGGAGCTGGTGCTACATATCCCTAGGACCACATAAAATTATCTTTGAGAATTCTCCTTGAGAAGTCTAATGGACAGATGTCCATAGACTTTTGCTACCAGATCTACAGGATAAAACTGGTACCTTTCCCCTCCAGGTAAATGTGCGCAGGCATACAAATTCCAGGAGGCCCATGAGGTAGTATTTTCCATGCTTAAAATCTTGATGGGAACTTGAACTAAAAGTGTAACAATCATCCCAGACTTCAATACCAGCCCAAAACTACTGCCTCCTGAAGACTCATGGGTTCTTCTACCTTGAAACATTCGTGATATAAAGGTCACGGGAAAGGAAACATGGAAGGTCCGAGTTCTAGGATATGACTGATTTTGAGGGTGGGGAAGAGAAGCCAGAAAGAACTTCTTGAACAAGAAAGAGGGTGAAGCTTCAAAAAGCATAAAGGTTTAATATAAAATTGATCAAGAAAAGAACTGGTATAAAGCCAACTTCAACTGAGAGCAAGAGATTCCCATTCCTCCAGAATACAGTATGTACGTGAGTGTAAAGGCATTTCTCACTATGCATCTTGTTCCTTTGTTTGGACAATAAAATTCAGAAGACGAGTTTGGAAAGCAAGAGATGTGACACTATCTGGATAGCACATACAAACGAGCAAGCAAAATAGAACCAGAGACACTGAAATAAAGAACAAACTGACAGCAATCAGAGGGGAGGGAGGAGGGGGCTAACGGGGGAAAGAAGAGGAAAAGTCGTCAAGGGACATATATAAAGGACCCATAGATAAAGCCAAAGGGGGAAGAATTGAGAGTGGGGCAGGGGAAAGTGGAGACAACTGTACTGGAACAATAATAAAAAAAAAAAGAGAGAGAGAGTAAAGACAAAAAGGGAGATTCCTTTCATCCAAACAGCCCTATCTAAATAATTTCTCTGAATGTATTTCATTCCTGAGTACAGATAGCTAAAGTTTGTATAGTGAGCAATAATTATATTTTTTAATTCCAGATTCCACTGTACATGCATACAATACAGGCATATGCTACATTACTGCAGGTTCCTTATACCATACTACTTAAATGACCTAGAAGTCTTGTGCTTGATATGGTATAAGCATGGATGAGAAAATAGCAAAGAAAAACAAAGATCTGTGGAAATTTTTAAGAATTTTCTCCAAAAAAGACTGAATTGGGACTTTCTCCAGACACACTAATATTAGTTTTTAACCCAACCTCTACCCAGCCTACATGGTTTACTTCAATGTCAAGGTAGCTAACTGTACAGGGCCCATCTCAACAATTAAGCAGTAAGACACAAGGAGCAACTCCCCTGGCAAGGGAATCTTTAAGTGCCAGAGGGACAGGGTTTAGGTTTCCCAAAGGGAAGGAAATGGCCAGGCTTCCCTGGAAGTTTTCTAGAAGATTCAAGATACAATATATTTGTCCATTGAATTTGGAAGAGAGCTACCAGAGGCTGTTTCTGGGGAAAAAAGGGAGAGGGTTACAAAAGTAGTAGAGGCTCCATCTCTGTCCAATTAACTTGCCTGGTGTTCTTCCCTGAATTCCTCAGCAAACAAATCAAAACCTCAAGTCAAATTTCTACCAAGAAATAAGGGAATGGGGAAGTAGTTGATAATTTTGCAGTGTAAGCAGCAATTTCATGACTACTTCAGTGCTTTCTGAAATGATGTATTAACATGGCATTATTTTCTTATTTACTTGCCATAAATAGGTAACTGTAAATGGTTTACACATCATTAGATTAGAAAACATAGTAATGCTTTGTGCGTGTATACACATTTCTTATACAAAAAGCATAATGTTCTTTTCTGAGAGAGGGGACTAGAGTTAGAAACTCACCAACTATTCTTTTTTATGTGTCTTTGTTTTTTTTAAACATGTATCTTATGCTTTCCTTGTGGAGACTTTACAACATAAGATTCCTTAAAAGTGCCACTTCCTACAAACAGTAGACACTCCATATCATGTTACACTGGGATTTTGAGTTTTTTGATATTACCTTAAATGCGGGGTGGGGGGTGGTGGTAATGAGCAAATATTTTTAAACCACAGCAACAAATCCATGTAATAGCTGCAAAAGCTTTTAAATACTCATATTTTAGGCCTGTCTGTGACAATGCTTCTTGGAAAAAATTAGAAAGTTCCCTCCCTCCAATAACATGCTCAGCGTCCTCCTCTGCCAGAGGCACTCACTCATTATATAAATCAAACAAGCACACAGCACTAGACAAAAAGTGACTAGTAATGCCTGGCGCATTCCTCTGCCTGAGCTAAGATGATTTTGGTGCATTGCATGCAGATGTCAGGTATTTTAATAAAGAGCTCCATTGTGCAGGCCCCACTACTCCTCCATTGCTCCAGCACTCCCCAAAAAGGGGGGCTCTGAGGAGAGGGGAAGAGCGACAGCCATTCCAGCTGGAGCTGGAACCTTGTCTGAGTCAGGAAAACCACAGCTCATAAGCAAAGAGGAAGCATAATGTTCTACAAGGACAAAACATTAGCAGAAATGTCACTCAGCCCCAGTTCCACATGTTGGCTGCCACGGCCTCTTCCTCCTAGCATGCCCGATTGATATAAATTCCATCTGCTCAGCAGCCAAGTGACAGAGAAGAAATACCGGCATCTGGTCTCCATTGCTGTCGGGTTTTTGTTCCATGTTAGACCTTAGCTAGAAACATATGAAGAGATGAAGGTGCTGGCAAACGACTAAAAGGCTGAACTGGCATAAAGGAGACTTTCTGATGCTTTTCACACCTCCCTCTGGATTTTTACATGGAGGGGGAAGGGTGCCACAGAGACTTGATAAACTAAACAGTGGGAGCCAATAAGGCCTGAAGGTCATTTCATGTTTTCTAAGGTTTGGGATTTTTTTTAAGAGTTTTAATGTTAAAAACAATAAAGCACAACATTTATTCCTCTTTCTATCCATTTAATGCAACAGAAGGCAACTCAGTCACATAAGAATGTTCTTCAGCTGGTATTTTTTTTCCTTTCTCTTAAACACCCACTGGTTTGGACCTCCTCCACAGGCACTTTATATTCTCCTGAAGAACAGCCGAAATATGCCAGAACTTGAAACCACCATCTCTCTTTTAACTCCCAGCTGCCCAAGAAAGTGTAAAGTCACTATCAAGCCTAAAACCCTAAGGAGAACCATAGGTAAATCTAAACTCCATAATGGAAGCTGGATGTCCCACCTCACTCTCAGGTTGACATTTAATTTTTCATCTGATCAGGAGACTGAAAAATATGAAAATTAAACATGGAAGTAAAGGTGGTAGAGAAAATATAGGCATCAGTTTCTCATTTTTCAGTATCTATCCGCATGGCTGCAAAACAGTAACAATGAGTATGATTCCAAATGTGACATGCAAAGGGTTTTTTGTTTTGTTTCGCTGTTATTATTGAAGATTGAGATCAAATAATAAGGTTGCTTTCTAAAACAACTGTGAGATGAATCCTATTAAGTTTTCTTCAAAATATGACTAAATATTGTATAATATTTTTAGCAAAAGAATAGAAAATAGATTAAAAGGATCTCTTAACTGTATTACTTTAGAACTATGATATTAGCTTGCCCTAAGCACCCCCCCCAAGAAAACAAAAGACAAACAAACCAAAAATTTAAAAAAACCAAAACAGAAAAAAAAACAGTACAATATGGGATTATACTGATTATACTGTGAATTAACCGCTTCCTCAACCTCCTCCTTTTCCCTTATTGCTTGGTGGGCACCTGAAGTGAGAACATAGTGCACGGTAAGAGAAGTGAATCATGATGAAGACAATAATATTAAATGAAAGGACAAGGAAGCCAGTAAGAATAGAGTTGATGATGATGCTCTCAACACTGTCAGACCTGAAACTGATTGCTATGGGTGCTAATGACAGAAAATTGTAATAAAATATGATCTACTGCCAGCATCCAGAAGTAGATTTACCAAGGAACTAATGAGGCTTAGTTCTTTGTTAGTTCCAGTCTCCCATCTGCCCAGGCCCTTGGTCATTTCAGGGAGTTTTAGAATATCCTACGTGGAGAGGGGAAGTCAGGTTGCAACTAGAAGGATTTCTGTTTATGCCTTTCTAGCCAATTCCCTAAGGAGATACCAGAAGAAAAAGGCCTGAATCTCCATGACTACAGTAGTTTTCTGTGTTTAGGGGGGTAGTTTTCTTATTCTGAATACATATTTATTATTGCACCTAAAAATTATTAAAACTTTAAATAACAGATTTGTGAATTAAAGCTCTGATGTTTGTATGTGTAATAATCTTTAGAAAAGGTTTTACATACTTTAAATAAACAAATGTCACTAAAATAACACCCCATTGGATGAAAAAAATAGATAACTCCTATATATCTCACTGTCACTGCCTCAAGAAACATAAAAACCCTGGCTGATAACTTAAAAACAAGGAAAAACCCACAAGGCAAAAACAAATGAAAACCAAAGCAAAAACAAAGTAAAGAGCTAAAGACCAACTGAAAACAAGTATTACAGCATAGACAGACTACAGGCTAATTTTAAAATATTTTAAAAAGTGCTAAAAATTAGTAAGCAAGGGGAATTACAATGAGATCACAAAAACAGGAACAGAAATAAACAATAATCATAAAAAGACAGTATACCTTACCCATCATTAACAGCAATGCAAATTAAAGCAAAGCATTACCATTTATCCCCTGTCTACCAGAATGCCAAAGATCAAAAAACTTTGTTTCAGTATCTTGTCTATCTGTACGTGAGGAAAGAAGCACATAAATTGTGATATATCCATAAATGCAACTGTTAAAAAAGAGTGAGGTAGCTCTTTATGTGTTGATATAAAATTGCTTATAAGATATATTATTAAGGGAAAAATGAAAAGTGTGGAATAATGTGCTGACTGTATCCTCCCTCACTGTTTTTATTAAATAAACAGAATATATATGCTTTATATGCATAAACAATATCAAAGACTTGTTTTCAACTATACAGTCTTTTGTATGATTTATTGTTTTTAAAAAGCATCTATTTCTTTACAAAATATGTTATTACTTTAAAAATGCATTCTATATATCAGAATTAGGGGTATTTCATTCTTGAACTTACAACTAAGTATCTTTTTATTTAGCTTAATTTTTCCATCACTCTACCTATCAGATAGTGTAAATTTTATAGGAGTAGTTGCCCTTATGAAAGTAAACGAAAAGACTTCATTTTGAGCTGTTTTTGTTTTGTTTCTGAGCTTCCCTGAAAATTTAGGATCCTTGCTTTTTTTGATCTTTTCAGATTGCTATTGCATTTCATTATAAAAATATATATACACACATATATACATACACATATAATTAACATGTATGCATGGTATGTGTGTTTCTATACCCAAATTATAGAAATGCACACATGTGGAATTGTTCTTCATATTAGAAACTTGATCATTTTCTATTTCATTACACTCAGTGAGAAAAGAATAGCAAAGATCCTTTGAAGGGTGAATACATTTCCAAAAGAAAACCTAACCAATATGCTTAATTGATTTACTTCCTTGGAAGATTTATTTTAACATCACAGTCTGTGTTCACAAATACTAGAATTACCATACTTTGCAGATACAGTTAAATGGTCTTTTTGCCTTGTGATACCTGACTCTCTGCCACTGGCTGTGCCATGTCTGAAGAAATCCTGTACTGCCAAGACATTCTTGGATAAAGAAATGTATGACATTAATCACTCACGAAAAGGGCAATAAGCAATTGAAATGTTTTCCTATCTGTACCATGGTACTAGTGCAATGTATGGTAGACAATACACACCCATAATTTAGTGCTTGAACTCCCCCTTGATGTGGCCATGATATGTCAATGGAAAGCGAGTTCATAAAAAAATAAACTGTCTTTCATTCTCTTAATGTCATTATTCTCTTAATACAAATTTATTAAGGTTCTATGAGGTATTCAGAATATGGATATGGTAAACAACACTGAGAACCATCCATCGAAGAACTTACAATCTAGTAAAAGAAACAGACAACTAAACAGGTTAATTATTGTACGGTGCATAAAAATTGTTATGTGGGCTCCTGAAGTGGTACAGCTAACAGTGAATACAGAGAAGAGCAGCAATTTCTTAGAAAATTGCTAAGCTGAGACCTACAACACGGTAGGGATTAGCCTGGAGAACTGTTGAGAGTAGCTGATTTTAGGAAAAGGCAGTGGAGTCAAGTGACATTTTCAAATGGAAGAACCACAAAACAGCCAAAGAACTTCTAAAGGGGCAGTTTGCATCCTCTGAATGACAGCTTCTAGACTCTCATTCTTAAGCTTTAGATACAGGCAGAATGCCACAACGGATTGGTCCACTAATCAGATCAAGTACACCACCCCCAAGTTTGAACACACCACAGGATGATGAATGAAGCTATAACAGTTATGTACAGGTGTAGCATCAGAGATAGGAATTTTGTGCTTGCCTCTTCACCACCCATTTCCTGCTCCCCTGCTGTGGGTCTGACTGGGTGGTCTTATCATCGACAGCCCCAGATCCAATGCCACTTTTCTCAAACGGTATGAGGTATGCAGCTGCTTGTCTGTGAAGCCCAACACCACCGCTTTCCTGCAGTCAGCAGACTTGCAACAATTCAGCTGCAGGGGTGACTGAATAGCTCAAGGAACCTAAGTAAGCCTCAACAGCAGGCCAAAGCACCACTCCTCTGCGAAAGAGAACTGATGGGTCAAATCACCAGGGAGCTGCCTTAGAGTTATTAATGGTGACATGTACACTACCTGGGAGACAGGTTGAGGAGGAAAAAAGATTATTTATAAGCGAATAGTTAACAGCTGTACCTATTGTTAAGCATTACATGGATGCCACAAACTGTAGCATTCAAATCCTAGAGTATTCAAGCACGAACTGCCTGTCACCCAAAGGCAGTGCATCACTACAAATTAAGGTGAAAGACATGAGACCACAATGCCGCTCGCCTAGGAAGGCAATGTCATCTGAGAACTCAGATGGGAGGTGAAGAAAGGCTGAGATAACCATGAGGTGAGTTATGGTTCTTACTAATAATGATAAATTTGCAGTAACAGCTTTACAGTTTTTCCTGGGGGCTTTAACAATAGAACAGATGCCAAAAATATCTTGTATTTTCAAGAGTAAACTGAAGTTGCGAGAGCAAAATTAGAAAAAAAAAACTTTAAATAGGAAAAGAAGCTATGAAAATTTGGTTTAAAATATAAAAATTATTGGAATAACTACTACCTGAGGTAATTTTTACTATTATTTTATATGAGTAACATGGCATTTGCTATTTTGATATAAACTAATATTAATGCGACTTTCTCATGACTCTGGGCCATTAACTAAGCAGATACTATGAAAACTGTCACATATATTAATATTAAGAAAATCAACAGTAAAAGTTATTCTCAATTCAATATTCTGAAAAGCCTGGAAGGTCAATATATATTGAATTGAAAATCTACGGGAATAAATATCCTCAACAAATTTTTGTATTTTCATTTCTATGGAAACCTGAAAATTCCTATGACTATATATATCTACCACTATGAAACAAGAGCTGTCAAGAAAAAAATAAAGAGAAGAAGTGATATTAAGGGACTGGTCTCACTTTAGAAAATGAAGTCATATGTTGTTAATGGAGTATAAATTAGTACAAACTTTTTGGAGAAAAGCATAGGAAACACTCAATAAGTAATTGCAACAAATGCAACCACTCTTACCTTCTCTCCATGATACACTAAAGTGAAAAAAGCAAGTAATACACAACGCCCAAACTGTCTACACTATTCATTTTTTTCTTTTTTTAAATCAACCCAAATCCTGAGATTATTTTCTCATTGCTTTTCAAGAAATAGGGGGAGAGAGAGAAACATCAATGTGAATAAAAGCATTGACTGGTTGTCTCCCAAATGTGCCCAAATCAGGCATCACATGCACCCAGAATGGAGGATTGAACCTGCAACCTAGGTATGTGCCCTGACCAGGAATCAAACCTGCACCTTAGGTTATAGGATGATGCTCCAACCAACAGAGCCACACAGGGCTATGCTATTCCTTTACTTGTGCAAAAAAGAAAAAGTAGTATTTATATACATACAATTAGAGACTATTTCTGTAAGGACATACAAATACAATAAACTTGTAAAAGCGGTTACATCTGATTTGGGTAACTGAGCAGTGGGGTTGCAACAATGCCTTTGTTTATATATTAAATATATTATTTATTCAAAAATATAGTTGTTTTATAAACCTATTTACCTACCTGACCATTCTGTTTCCAAACATTGTTCTAAAAAGGCATATAAACATATATATTAATACTTACATATAAGGATGTTCCCTGTAACAATGTTGGTAAAGTAAAAATATTGGAAATAACCTAGTTATCTTTAAATAAAGTATTATTTAAATAAATTATGGTTTATCTACACAATGTAAAAATCATATGGAGGTTAAAAAGAATGCACAAGACCTATACACACCAACATGAAAGAGGCCTGTATCAGTTTCTAAGAGCTGCCGTCACAAATTACCACAACCACAGTGACTTAAAACAATAACAATGCATTTTCTCACATCTCTGGAGGCCAGATGTTGAAATCAAGATGCTCCAAGGCTGTACTACTTCAGAGGCTCTGGGAGGGCATCTGCACCATGTCCCCTTCCCAGCTCTTGGTGGCTGCTGGCAGTCCTTTGCTTGTAGGCTCATCAACTCAAACTCTGCCTCCACCTTCACACACCTTCTCTGTGCCCATCCCTAATTTCTGCCTCTCTCGTACAGGGATACATGCGATGGCATCTAGGGCCCACTCAGATAACCCAGGGTATCTCATCTCAGAAGCCTTAACCACATCTGCAAAAATCCTTTTTCTAAATAAGGTAACATTCATAGGCTTCAGGGATTTGACATGAATATTTGAGGGAGGAGGAGGCAAGCCATTTTGGTCTTTCACAAAGACTAGGATATCTCACTAAAATTTTAAACAGTGAGCTGTAATAAAATATATGCAAAAGGAATGAACTTTTATTAAAATAATAAGAATTAATTAGTATTATATATGCATGAAAAAAATGGACTGTCCACCAAACAATTAAAATAGGGGTTGCCTTTGGGGGAAAGAGCTAGGAAGAGCTTTCATTTTTTAAATTATATAATGACTGCAATGTTTGAATTTTTATAGCAATCATATTAATTTCATAAGCAAAAAACATCAGATATTTGAAAAGAAACTCTGATGTATTTAACATTTCCCCAATTTACATTACCTGATTGTAATCTTTTTGGTCTCTATCAAGAAGAAAGGGTTTGTAGTCAAACCTTTATAACAGAAGATAAATGACTAATTGTTTAGTTGAATAAAATTTTATAAATATTAGATCACAATTTCCAATACAATATTCATAAAGCAGTCAAAGTTTCTAAGACAGGTGTGTACTAATCCTGACCTTTCAGAAACACCTAGCCATTATTCCATTAAAAAAATTCTATCACCTCTCCCTCAAAAAGAAAGATTTTTAAAGCATTTCAAAGGCTGACTACGTTTAAGCAGGGATGGCTCAAGTGGCCTTAGTTGTTCACCTTTTCTTTTGCATAATTCTTCTCTTTGCAGGTATTCTCACTGCATACAGCTTCATCTTCAAGTTTTCTTTCACACACGAAACTCAGTAACAACGTCCTCACCTTACTGTGTCCATTTCCTGTTCCCCTGTTTGTCTGCTGGTTTCCTTCCATGAGAATTGCTAGGCATTCTGAAAGTCAATGGGGGTTCCCTAGATTCTCTTTTCTGGACATCTATAAAAATCGAAAAACCTTGTTCTGTCTAGAAGAGAAGATGACAAACAAGAAGTGCTTTTTACAAAAAAGATTATTTTTTGCTCCGTAAATTTGTGGGGGTTGAACTTCTGGTGTCTGAGACTTTGACAAGAAGAGAAATAAGTTCACTAAAGGCAGATCGTTGCTGTGATGTGAAGCGAGCCATCAAGCTGAGGCACGAGAAGAGGCAGAAGAGCAAGAGTTGCACAGGTGTCATGCAGAAACAGCTCTGCAGTCAGGGCTCCTGGTGCCTGGTAATTATGGATATTGTCAGATCTGCCAAGAGACATATTTAGCAATGAGCAGGGAGGGGGCGGGGGGGCAGCTAGTAGCTGGCATATTATGAAACTTGCCACCCACCTCCCATTGGCACTATCAGTTTCATGTGCTCTATTAAAGACAATCAAGGGCTCCCAGCCTCCCCTGAGATCAAGAGGAGATGGTGATTATGAAAATAATAACAGTTTTAAAAATTACCTAAATGTTCTAAGGGAGCTTTGAGCTTTTACTTCTGACAGTGTTAAACACTCACAAGCAAGAAGGTAAAAAACAAAAACAAACTAGGAGACCACAGCAGCCTCAGTCTGAAAGGCCACTCCAGGGCTACTTAAGACAACCACCCTCTGCGAGTTCAGTGGTTAGGCGGTTCCCTCCTCTGGGTGGCATTCCAAAGGCATCTCCTTCACATGTGCAAGAAAAAAAAAAAAACTGGTAGAAAGGCGTTACAGCAGATTTCTGTTTGAGTCTATGTTTCTGGGGAAATAGCAAAGAGAAGGAGTAAAACACTTTCCTTTCAGTTAATTTTTTTGAAACAAAAACTGCCTAGAGACACTGGTTTGTGAAGCCAAGTTTGTTAAAATACAAGTGTAATTTACTTTTACATAAACATAACTTCACAGAGCTATCAGTAGGTTCCATTTCAGTAAAAACAAACAAAAAAAGCTGCAAAAAATAATTATAAAACATATGGTACAAACCCTGGCTATGTCTATTTTATGATAGTTAACATTATTTACAGTGTGATCTGGTCAGAATTAAAACCCACAGGATTATACACAAAGTATGCCCAATATTTCTTAAGCATACACACCATCTAAATGTATTTGTCTAGAGATTTCTTTATTCCCCCAAAGAAATCAATTATAGCTTTAACATCTATTTTTATTCAAAATGCTTGAGTAATAACACTTATCAGCTGCCAATAGCAATACAGGAAGAAGCTCCCCCTCTTTCTCTTTTTAAGTAACAGCAAAAACTGTCATTAGTTGCACCGAATTCTTTAATTGTGCACCATTCCCTTCATTAACTCAGTTGGTAATTTATATTAACAATTGTAAAAGACTCCGGTTTATTTTCTTTTGTAAGAACGTAAGTACTACTTCATGTTACACACTCATTATCCATGTATCCTGTTGAGAAAAACTAATGTAAACTGCTTAACTTTGCTCCTGGAATAGCTTTTGGAGGTACTGACTATAGAATCTGCCAAATGGGATATCAAGATAGAACTTCTTTTCCTTTTAATGTTTAACTGAGAGGCAGAGAACGGCCAAGAGACACAGAAACAGAAAAGGAAAGAATTAAGAATGATTCTCGCAGCAAAATCATTAAATTTTTCTAAGCCCCTTTATTAAGATTATAGTATTTTATTCCCTTTCGAGACTTATATTAACACAAATACCAATATTTACAGGACCAGGTGGTGTTCAGTAATTCCAGCTGAAAGAGAAAACGGTTGCCTCTCCTCCCTGGGCCCCAGACATGGGGCACCAGACAAGGGCACCCTCCCCCACAGTGCCTGCCCCACAGACCGCAACCATCTCGTCCGTCCTGCCCATCGCAGGAAATGGCTTCTTGCAATGGTATGCCAGCCCCAGCTCTCACTGGCCGTGAGAACTGCTTGTTAAAGATTTAGGAAAGCACACTGTCAAAGGTAAACATTATTAAAAATTCAGTTGTATAAACTTATAATTAAAGAAATGATACTAAAAATAAAGGCAACAGATACCCAAAACTTATCACTTCAAGTTATTTGACTACATTTCACTCTTATTTGTGCTTGTGAGGTAATTTACTTCTCTTTATGTTTAGTATGGTGGAAACAGGATATAATAGTGGGCTATGACACGTCTCTGCTCAGTCCCATGTTCAGTGACTTATGTGGGTAGGCTGAAATCGGTCATAGTGGGATATTTTCACCATAGGAAATCAGCAAACACTGCAATTCAGGTCTTTTTAAAAAGATTTTTTATTTATAGAGCTGTTTTAAAGCATTTATCAATATAACACTAGCTTCTTCTGAATAATAGATGAACATCTAGTTTCAAAGCTTAGACTTCACTTAAAACACACATTCATTTAAACTTCATAATCCCATCTGTGCCCATTTGGGAGGGAAGAAAAGAAAGAGATAATTTTGCTATGACAGACTTTTAAAAATAACTATAAATTTTATTTGGATCACTTATTTTTATGAAGTCTTGTAAAACATAACATGGAGCATGATTTCCGGATATGAAAAACATTAGATATGACAAATGAAATATATGGTTTGTGCCTTGAACAGGAAACACCCTGCACAGCCTCCAGAAGCAAACACAAAGATTAAGTCTCAGGCACACAGTTATTTATTTATTTTAAAGTGCCTAGATTATTCTGGGTTTATAATAAATTAGTAAATGAGATTCTAGCCACTGTAACATTTTTTGTGTCTTTTTAAAAACTCAAATTTATCTATGCTATAAATACACCTAAAGAATAAAGCATAAAAGATTGAAATTATTCTGTATCAAAGCCAATGAAGAAAAGACAGCTTACAGGTGTTAAGATGTAAGAAAAATTTAGAGATAAATTACTTTTGCTTAAACATGTAGCAATATCTATTAAGATGAAAATCAGGATGAATCAAATACTTATGTCCTTAAAACTAAATCTGGACGGGAATAAAAATCTGCCTGTTTGCATTACATGGTACATCCACAATCTCATTCTTTCAATCTCTGGTTTATAAACTTAAAACAAACATTACATTTTTCAACATTACTGATATTTGTAAATCATCTACTAAAAGAAGAATATTGAAACTAAATGACAAACCGTTGAGAAATCTTACAAATGCAACAAGAAAGGAAGGATAAATATTGCTAGAGTTAAAATGAATGTTTTATAGTTCTTCCTATAGCAGCTGGCAAAATTTTATGGAAGGGAATTTTATTAGAGAGTAACACAGTCTAAAAATCAAATTTTAAGACAGCCATTCTTATGAGTAATATAGAAGTTTTCAATGTAACTATAAAAAATATGTCTGACTTCAAAAAATTTTTAAAGGCATCCAAATCTACATGATATAGACAGGCTTTGTGACCATGAAATAATTAATAATTATGGAAGTGCTTTTTTAAAATGGTCCTATGTTAAATAAATAATTATTACTTAAAGAATAATATTACACAATGCAAAAAACTACAGCTGTGATATCAGAAGATCCAAATTTGAATATTTGGTTTTGGGAACTGTTAAGTTTTTTCTCTAGTATCAAGGGTTTTAGTTTTCAAACCCTATAAAATAAAATTAATAAAACTTACTCAATTCAATAGGTCTCCATATTAAAGGAATCAGTATATGTCAACTCCCTTTGTAAGCCTCAAGTGCTATGAACCCCAAGAGCCAATTAACAAGTTCTTGTTATAATGTAGTAGCTAGCAAAGCCATCCACTCTGAGTTAGGGAAAGAATAATTCTTTCTCCTTGTAAGATTATAGATGTCTACCTGTTTTAGTGTGAGTAAAAGAATCACACAAGAGAAATGCAGGAATGGGGCATCTAACTATACCACCTAATTCTATCTGATTTGTACCCATGGTTACAGAACCAGATTGTTTTAATGACAAAAAATACATTAAAAAGTAAAAATAATGAAAATATCATTTAAAAAACCTATGTGTCTCTTTTCCTTCATTTTCCCTTCCTTTATTCTTTCTTCCTTAACTGACATTACATAGAACTGAAATATATTTTGTCATTTATTATACATAACAGTTTATGTACTCTGATCTTAATTTAAATGGTAACTTGTATGTTATTCTTCCAGAAGCAACTCAGGCAAATAAGTTGCTTTTTCTTCAAGTACTTGTCTTATTTTCTTTTTTACATAAGTCACATGCCCTTAACAAAAATATAGAGAGAATAGGGAAACCATGGTGAAATTAATTTTCTATTCAACTAATAGGAAGATAACTTTATATATTTTCATAAATAATCTTGACATGATTTCCTAAAAAATATTCTCAATTTGAAGAAATTAAACCCCAAATTACTAAGTGAAAAAAAGGGGAGAAAAAGCAAAACTTATATACTCTGGCACTGAAAAGTAAAGCCTAAAATGGTTTAGAAAGAAACGTTATTATCAACAAATTTTAATTTTTATCACAGTTGATGTACTTCTAGATATAAAAATAATCTAAAAAATACCTGTATATACTGAATTCTCAAAAGTCCTAGGCAGATATTCAGTTCTGAGAAATACAAGTAAGAAATCTAAACTTCAGGCTGTTCGTTACAGCAAAGTTGCCCACGTGTTTTTAAAAGATGAGATGAAACACTTCTTGTCATTTAATCATCTTTGCAAGGTTGATGGTAAAGAAAGCACTGGGACGAGGCCGTGAATTTTAAAGTAGTAAGTTAAAAAATAGTATTTCAAAGATGCTATCTCATTTCATATTAATGTTTCTGGACAGAGAAGTAGAAATTGTTTAAAGAAGTTGCACAGATGTCCTATGTTCACTGCAAACATAACTAGGTCCAAAACCTTACCCGTTCTCTAGAATCCCATAAAACCAGTCTGGAATCAATCTATGAACACCTTCTCTCTCTCACCTACCAGAGTCAGGAAGTGGCTTTATCAAACCCTGTTGTTCACTCTCCTTGCCACTGCCCTAGAGCCAGGCTTACTTCTTCCTGAACTACCTTGACAGCTTCCAAACTAGACAGTCTGGATCAGACCTCTTCCCTCCTCAGTTCCACATAACACTATCAAATGAAGCTTCCCAAGGCATTAATCTGGTGGTCAGTTATTCCAGTACAGGCCCCCAATTGCTCAGGCTTCCTTGTGTGTATGTCCTGGAGTAATCATCTTCAAACCTGGCTCTGGGCTTTGCCATGTGACTTGCTTTGAGCAACGAGATACTAGTAAATATGAAGCCAGCAGACACTTAAAGTGGTTGCACATTATTTGTGTTTGAATAAGACTAGACTAACCTGTTCATTGATGAGTGGTACAATGCCTAGTTATATCCATTGCCCTGACAGCCAGGCATATAAATTAGGCCATCCTACACAAACCAGCCCACCTGCCATCCACCCAGCTAGGTACCACCTCAGTGAAGAACTTCCCAGTTGACCCACAAACTTGTAAACAATATTGAAGTAGTGGTTGTTTTAAGCCACCAAGCATGGGATGGTTTGTATGCAACAGTGGATAACTAATACACTTATCACTCACTTATAAAGAATCAAGTTCCAATGAATCAAAACTTTAAACTTGGTAATCAGTGCTTTTGCTCCTCTGGTTCCATCCATTCCAAGTTTCTAAAACTCTCCCAATGTGCCTCAACACTATTCCATATTTTGGTTTCACTAACTTTGTTTAGGGCATTAAACATTGTGTAAAAGTACAAAATGCTGATGGAATTTTATAAAGGCCATCTAAAATACCCAACGTGAACTTCCTTGTGAAGTTTAGCAACATTCTTTTCTGCAAAAGGTCTTAAAAGAAAATCATTAATAAGCTGATGTACATACGCTTTTATTGTATCTATGTGTTTCCAGCCCCACAAATTAAAACACAAAAACAAGGACTTTTGCTTTATGTTTATTTGTTTTCCTTTCTTCTTATAATCATGACTTACAGAGCCTATCTGAACTAGAGAAAAAATATTCCCCTTTCTGAGTCTTGTATTTAAGCTGAGTCCACAGGAACCATAAGATTAAATAAAGCTTTGTTTATATCCCATAAATACCTCATAGAATTTTAACTCAAGCTAATAATCTAATTCAAATGAAAACAGACAAATTTTCACATTTTTATTCTTTCTGCACAGATATATTTGGGAAAGAAATGATAAAAATTTGGAAACATTTTCTAAGCCTTTCGGTTTTGTTCTAAACCAAATTTTTATTAACAGAAGCAGTTTTTATCTGCTTATATTAGTTTTCTGTTTTATGCAGTTAACTGTATGCTCCTCAAAGTTAGTTCAGTTATATATGGGGAATTCCCCCTATTTAGCACATTATTTTTACCAAAACTAAATACTATTTAAAGTATGACACTTAACATATTAGCATCTATCAACCTCAGTAACTTCTATCCAGCAAAAAAAATATTCCTGGCGACAGGTTCGGAGGTTCCATATTTAATCATTTAGGTTTTTCAACTACTCTAGATAGGGGAAGCTGTGTATACCATTCATATGTTTATTCTGTAGAAAAATACGTTTTGATTCTGTGAATGTCATTTCAAAAAGAATACATGGCAGTGACTATAAGAACTAGCTTTTCAATACATACTATAGAAATCTGATGTTATTCAATGCCTAAGTACACTGAGTCTCTCTTGCATCTCACTCAAAACCCTGTAGTATCATTTGCAAAAACTTTACAAAGTGTTCTTATATTTAACATGTGCATATTATTCTTTCACAAGTGTTGCTGTAAAGTAAGTGGAATACAACAAAAGAACCATGCTTCCCTCAAGCCCTCCTCTGCATTATATAATTTACTAAGTGAAACTGATTATAAGATGTATCTCTCAGAAAATAACAGAAAGAACACTGTAGAAATACAACACATTGTCACTACATATAACACTGGTGTTTAAATTCTACCATCCTAATTTTCAATTAATATAAAATAACGCATGAAGGGGAAAGTACACTTATCTTTCATGAAGAAACCCAATCCAATGATTTTAAGAAAAGCTGAACCTTGACTAAAATAAATGGCAATTGGACTCATAGCAAGACATATTTGACCTGTAACATAGGCAAACCTAAAAAGTTTGTGAAATTTAAACTATCAGACACTTTCAGGTCTGGGAAACCACAACTTATACCCAGGATGCTGTTTGGGCCTTCAAAGCAATATGCTCCAGTGAATAAATCATACATGAAAACCCTATACTATAGCATTCTTTTTATAAAGTTCCTTTTAAAGAAGTATTACCCCTTCCAAGGGTGTGCCCCTTTCAGGTCTCAGATACTTTTCCATATGGGAAATATAATGCAGTAAAGCTTCCTTCCATCTGGTGCCTTGAAAAACATTTATGAAGAGGTTTTACTATACATCTTTGATAATCCTGATACTCCAGACATCTCTTTGTCTAACATACCCCAAAATGTGAACTTCAGAAATCATAATTTATACTAACAGCCTGGATCCAGGTGTAAGGTAGGAGACAGAGAAAAGAGAGGACAAAGCAGATGGCGCTGTCAGACGGCCCTTCTTTTTCTGCTACCAAATCTGAGACTATATTACAAAGAAGAACCTACTAGCACTAGATTACTATCATCTTATATTACATACAGATATTATTTATGAGGCAAATAGGCAATTAGGTAAACTAAAACTCTAAGTACTGAGAAGAAACTAACAAAGGGAATATAGACTAATTCCAAATAATCTGTTATTTATTTTAATAAAAAACAATTATATTTATATTTTATGTATTATAATTTAATATAAAATTTATAGATTTTAATTGATCTAATTACTCCCCAAGTGGCACTGGCAATAATAATTCCATGGAGATTTTCTTGTTCTAAGTAAAGAACTTCATGGGTGGCTTTGCAAAATGATCCTGATGGGGCTCAAAATGATCATGTTTGTATTTTCATCAAAAGGAAATTTTAAAATAAGTTTTTATTAACTTGTCAAAACATTTATGAGCTAATGAATTAGGAGAACACACCTCTTTGCTACCTAACTTCTATGATTAATAAATAGGTGGGTTTTCTATAATAGTAAAATCTCAATAATTCAAATGAAAATTAATGCTTTTAATTCAAAAAGTCAGGGCTGGGTTAAAAATTAATTTTGTTTAGTCAGTCATTTTACTGCAGAGTTTGAATTAATAGTATAACCAAGACAGCTAGAGTATGTTTAGAATTCTTTAAAGCATTAACTTGTCAAGAAGTTGCAAGTATGTTCAAACAATCTATTTACATATAACTCATTATTGCTCTAATTACAGATCATGCTTATATATTTACTAGAAAATGTATGCTAATTACGCATGCTTTCCTTTAGCATAACTTGAGCCCCAATGTCCACTAAACTGAGAGCTACAGCAGTGTCTGTCTCTCCACCATTTGAACATGGTAAAGCAGCCACTCAAGTAAATGTCTGTTGAAAGAATACATTTTCCTGAACCCTCAAAATAATAAAAAAAATACACAATTTAAGGAAAATGTATCACTTAATGAGATGTTAAAAACAGGATGATCAAAGTTGAAACAAAGACTGTACATTAAATAATGAGAACATATTAAATTATAAACCTAAGGTTAATAATGCATAATGTATAATTAATTTCTATTCACCACCTCTAACTTGGCTGTAAATTTGCTAGATTTACCTTCTCAAAGTTTTTTACCAGATGTCTCAATTCATTTCTTTTTATTTAAAGTTAATATGTAGAGTAAAAAAGACGATTTTCTTTCTATAGCAAATCCTCTTACCATACAACTATTCAACATGTTTTTATTTTGTAAATCAAAGATACAACCCACAGTGGTGAGAAATTAATCTGAAATTCTCAAACCTGCAGAAGAGGTTTATGAAAGCAAATCTTTGCACATAAAATTTTTTTTCAGGACGATACCAGAATTTTATATAAGGGGAAGATGACACTACATTGCTAGAAAGATTTCTGTACATATATTGAAAACAGTAATCATTATTTAAACATTGTGTGCTTCAGACTTTTCATTAATCCAGATTGATTTACTCATTAACTCAAATGCCAGTGTTTTCTTATACCACATATGAAAACATGAATATTATTGTCAGGTACATGAGTATCTGGGTGTCTACAAAATTAAAAGTGAGGGAAACATTTGACCCCTAAACACCAAAAATTATCTAAAACTTTGATTTAGAGTAAACCAAGTATTACTCAAATCCTTAAAAAAAATTTTATAGGTGATTTTTCAACAGTTTTATTTTAGAAGGCTATCCTTAATCAGACACAAGTATAATTGACTACAAAAATGAATAAGCAAAGGAAGCTAATGGCCTTGCTTAATTAAAATATAAAAGCTCAGCATCTTAAATTCTATTTATGTGATTTTAAAGGAGGCTTCAGTAAGTCACTCTCTTGACAAGAGCATTCAGATTGCAGAGAAGGCTACAAAGGCCTTAATGACATTTACACCCCTAATAAGAGCTGTTCACACTTCATGGTTTTCCTTGTTATTGCTCAGGACAGACACTAGCACCTCATTGAAAGATCAGTGCTGCAAGGGAAAAAAGGTCCCTTGAGACATCTCAGAATTGAAGAAAAGCACTAAATCAGGTGATGCTACATACATGACATGTTTGATTCTTAGGGATGGATTCTTACTCACCCTATGGCCATGGATTTGAGGCAGTTAACACACAGCCAATCAAAACCCTCCCCCACTCCCAGGCAAGCAGGCCATCCTCTTCTGCAGCAGTCCTACTGAAGGCTAGGGAGAACAGAAATAAACTTCTTTCAGGTGCCCAAGGTCTAGCAGGATCCAAATGTCTTGTACCGATCTCAGTTAATCTCCACTGATGTGTGGCGGAATGAATAAAACACTGACCTTTTCACCTAAGAGACCACAATTTGAATCCAGTGTAAAGTCACCAGAGGATCAATCGACAGAGGCACTCATAATTTTAAAGCAAAAAAGCACTGCAAAGAGGGAAAAAGAAAAAAAAAAGGTGCTTTTTTGTTTTGTTTTGTTTTTACCATGATTTTGGCCACAGATTCAACCCAGTTTCCCTGGCTTAGCTATTATGAACTGGATCTCTGACTCGGAATTGAAGAGCTCCCAGCACTGCCCCTATGGATCTCAAAATCTGGCACAAGCCCATGGCTACTGCAAGGCAGACATTCCCTCACATGTCAATATGTGGAAAAGCAATCCCTGCTGGTGATGGAATGATGGCTGACTCAATGGAACATACTCAGCATGAACTCTAATTCTGGTAGAGATGACAGGACACAGAGACAAGTAGCTCTTAATTACTCTTTCAAGAGGCATTTAAGTGTATTTTGTTGTTAATTTAAAATTTATAAACATTTCTGCATACTTTAAAAAGAAGCAAATAAATGAACCAATTTAAGGTGCATCAGTTACCTAATTTTGTGTCTTATAAACACACCATAAAATAAGCAGGCTTAATATTATTATTAATATTTTGTCTACAGACAAAAATCTATAGGATATTGTATAGTTTAACTGTCAATTTCTCTGAAGCCTGACCTAACCTAAAAACATAGCCAATGTTTTCAGTGGTCCGTGTTCCAAACATTCTCCTATTTATTCCACTAAGGAATCTGAAGGGGGGAAAAATGCCTGTTGTGCATAGTATTGCTTCAGAATCGTATCCCAGAGAGGATGCAGTGTGCACCAGTTTTCAAGTTACCACATTTACTCAACTGCTATTTTAAAACCAAGAAAAGAAAAAAATCAGAGCAGAAAAAGCACATTAAAATAAAAATAGAAAATACACTAACCACATTACTCATACTAACTAGAAAGCTGCCTCGGACACTGTTATTATGGCTTTGTTAAAGAGAGAAAATTACATGAGAAGGAAACCAGGTTAAAAAGCATTTCCTTACAGAGAGGACTTTCAGTTCTCAAAGTCTCTTAAAATATTCTTTCCTGGGGCTACAGGTGAAAAATACACAGTAACCTGAAGGTAAGCTCTGCACTGAAAAGGCATACTCATTCTTTTATTTTGAGGTTTTATGTTTTATGGTCTATTGTAACCACTGCAAGACATTCTACTGTTGAAATGCAAACCTATCAGTGCCCAAGCTACCCTCCAACCAACTGTACCTTGACTGAGAAAGAAAAAGAGAGAAAGGGAGAGGAACAGTACACAACAAGCCAATGAATTCAGCCTCCAACAAATGGAAACACTTCCTACATGGCAACAGGACCTCACCTCCGTAGTAGGTTCCTAAAACAATTGTTCATAAAGTCACTAGCTGGTGATCTGCCTTTTTAAATTTGCAGTTTATTAGCAACAAATGCTAGGTCTGTGAACCAACAGAAGCCACATCTCTAAGAAAGGGATAGTGATGCAAACACCAGGAGAATCAAAATGGCCTTCCAATCGGCAGGCCCAGGCCTGGCCTAACCACACTCACCAACACTATTCACCTAACTGAAACACAACTCTTCCCCGATAAATCTGTTCACACCTCTTCCCAACACAGCATTCTTCTTGTTGGGAAAAAGGTTTGTTCCATCCTTTCTATTAAGTAACAACACCTTACTTCTTCCTTAAGAATCTCCTTTTTCAACAGATCTTCCTAGAGCAGTGATTTTCAACCTTTTTCATCTCAAGGCACACATAAACTGATTACTAAAATTCTGCGACACATCAAAAATGTATATATTTTGAACAATTTGACCAAAAGAATGTATGAATTTGATTCATTCACACCAGATGGCTATCATTGTGTTTGCTGTTGTACACTGGTTAAAAATTGCTGTCCTAGAGTAATTTAATTCGGTTGTACTCACACTCTACTAGCGAATGGACGGGCCTGCATTCCATTTTCCAACTGCTGCTGGCATTACTTCTATTACTATCATATATGAACCTATTAATATGGAATTTTTATTTATGTTTGTCCCGGATTTAGCAAAAACTTCCAGAAACCCACACAGATTCTCATCTCACTTGTACTTTTCACAGCCCTTCATGATTTCACATACGAATATTTGAAATGTAGGTCACTCGAAAGAAACAGACGGTAGCTAGGACTGGGTCTTGAGAGACTTCCACTCTTTGCTATAGTCGTAACAGATTCAGTTCCTGCCCAAGCTCCTCTCACCTTCTGCCCACCCCTTCTGTCAAAGTGGGGGAAATAGTAGAAGAGGACACAGTGGCTCAAATATAATACATGGAGTATATGGACAAATAGAAAATTATGAAGCTTTTGTTGCTCTAGAAACTTAAGGGTTGTGGTGGGCAGGGGACTAGAAAATTGTTGTACTTAAGGAATTAACATTTACTGAGTTTGTTTATGAACTTAAAAACTTATTTCTCTTTATCCTCAAAAATCTACCAAGAAGATATCAGCAGGAAAAATGAAGCTCATGCAAATGATATACTTTTTTGCAAGGCTGGAGAGCTAATTGGTAGTGAAATTGAGGTCTAAACCCAAAGCTCAGGAGCATTTCACTTTAAATTCAACAAGGAGTATGTTAGAGTATTGCTCCCGAGATCACATGGTTTAATCAGTGCCATCACAGAGAATATCCATTTCAGGTAAATCTGAGCTAGTTTTTATCAAATGGCGAATGACCAGGGATTGTGGGCTCATTTCTGCTCCTTCTGGGAAATACAAAATCCTCTCTCTGTGTCCCATAGACACAAATCCTATTCTAGCAGTCACTGCATTCCATCCTGAAATTTGGTGAGCTATCTATTTCTACTTTGCAAGGGTAAAGGGAGGAATATTTTTATTTTAACTCAGCAAAAAACATCAAGCTATGTCCTTGGATATAAGGTGTTTATTTTCATTGCTGTTCAAATAGTTACAGCTTTGGCAAGGGATTCAAAATCCCTGTATTCTACTTCTAGCTTTGACCCTGCCTGAGGCCTTCAGCCACGATAACTTAAAAACCGGGGATAACAGTCTCTGAAAATATCTCTCTAATAGGGAGGTTAGGAGGATTGCTGGGATAACGTCTATAAAGGGGTCCAAGCACTCTGGAAAACAGACACTATAAACACAGTACATTGCCCTGAATCATCTACCTTTTGTGTATCCCTGACAAAGGCAGGGGTATCTTAACTATTCGTACCTGTGATCCTTCTCTTCTGAAAAAGATTCACATACTGTTGACAAGAAGAGGACATGATTCAAAGACTCCTTACATCATGGTGGTGATAATGAAATCTTTAGCTGGAGTCAAATAACTCTGCTCCTATGTCAATGCCATGGTTACCTGTGCATTTTTATGGTTTTGATCATACAACTTGCATGATTTGTGTATACCTGCTTTGTCCATTAGGGCAATGGGTTCCTGGGAGATCTTCTCTTGCACACTCAGCACACAGTAATCAATAAAATTTGCTATTTCAAGGACTATCCAAGCCTGCTCTGGAATTTCCTAAAAATCTGTGAGGTCATAAAAAGGATGCCTATTTTAATAAGTTTAACTTTATGCAATGGGTGAAAGCTAAGATACTCTAATAATTTTAATAAATTCATCAAGTAGTCATTCATTCTGTGCCAGGTGCTTGGAAGAGTATTAGAAGAGTTATTGAAATAGAGAAATGCAAGGGTAATAAAATGATAGCATATATGGAATGAGTCATAACTTAAATAATAACACACATGGATACTCACAATGTAATATTGCATAATATTAATAAGAGTCCTGTGGGCTAGTTACTGCACTAAATACTTTATAAATTTCATTTCATTTCACATTTACAGATGAAGGAACTCAGATTCAAATATATTAAATAATCTATTGTAGGTAACAGAGCTATCAAAAAGTGAAACCAGAATTCATAAGCAAGCCTATCCCATTCCAAACTCCAAACTTTTTGTCACTATACCCTCCTGCTGATTATTTGTTATCAAGCAGGTACTAATACATATGTTTATATACATATGTATATGCATATGCACATATGTATTATTTCTTAACAATTGAACAGTAGATAGCCTTTAGCCTGACTGGTTGGGAAGGTACTCTGTTCTAAAAGACAGAGTGAAATATAAAGCATCCAGGACTGCTTTATGTACAAATGTCTAAAGTGATCATGTTAGCAATAGTCTGTCACAGTGAATATCATCATCATGTTTTTCATCATCAGAATAAATGTTAATAGTTAACATTTACTGGATACTTAGCAAGTGACACTAGTAAATGCTTTATATGTGCATCATCTTATTTTATCTTCTCAATAAACCCATGAAGTACCTGCTTTACAGGTTAAGGAAAAGGAGGCTTAGGTAAATATAGACACAGGCCGATTTTCACAAATCTACTAAGAACTGGAGCCAGGATTCAAACCCATTAACCTGCCTTTACCACACTAATCTGCTGCTTCAAGCTTTCCTGGTCCAACTGTAAAAAAAAAAAAAAAAGCTAAATTACAGCTATGTCACCACACCTGCATGGGGCCTTGACCTATGCTCACCCCTATGCTGCACAGGTAGAGCTGGAAGCAGCTTCTCAGCCTGGCACTACGTGTCCTAGCCTCCCTGAGTCAGCTGGCTCGGTTTAGATACAAGCTCTGATCAGTGACATGAGAGAAGTCACACATTCTATTTTCCAGGCTGGTCCATGAAAACCTCCCCACAAGACCCTCTACCCTCTCTCAGAGCTGCCACCTGGATGAAGAAGCTGAGGTCCCAGAGAATGGAAGAGCCATAAAATGTCAGAGGCCCGAAATGACCTCCCTTCAAATCACCTCTGGGAGGAAGCCTTCACCAACCAGGAATGCTGATTGGTCTTAATGAGAGGGAGAAACAAACTCCTACTGTGTCAGGCTATTAGCATTTTAGGATTTACTACCAAAACAACTAGCTTTTATCCTAATGATGTTACCTAAAGCCTAACATGTATTTCCCATCTTTTTCGAAGCATTTGACATCTGCAGAGAAAAATGTTTGGCATCTAATATTTCCCTGCAGTAACTGGTCAGAATTAGCTTTACGCATAGATGTAAGTGAAAAATACCAACCTCAGTAGGAGTTTACAACATGCTTCCAACTGCATGACTTCATCCTTTGCCATTCAAAGCAAGAGAGGCAGGAGAGGCTACCTCAATTTTAAAGATGAAGAAACTATGGCTGAGAATAGCAAATTTTTCCACACTCACATAAATAATCAGTGGCAGCGCTGGGACTTCGGCCCAATTTTCTCACTCAGTATCTAATTCCCCATTTCCCATTCAATTTGATATCCTTTTATGGACCCAGAAAAGAGATACTTCATTTCTGCTCCATGCCCTGCACATGATATAGCTGAAATCTTATTAATTAGGTTGAAAAAAAAACCCTTTTTTTGTTTTTACACTTAATTACAAAAGGCATGTATCCCTGGAAAGGTAAAACAAAGAGCCAAAACTGCAATGAAGCATTAATGATAAATATCAGATCTAGAGAAAAAATTCTGGGAATGGAAATGAGAGAGCAAAGGTAACCTGAAACGAGATGGAATATCAAAAAATAGCTGAGAAAAAGAACATGAAAGGGGAACCAACTTAACATAATATTGTCCATCATCAGGTGGTTATGATCCACCAAATGTAAGAGAGATCTTAACTTTGTCAGTTCAAGTCTCTCAGGCCTTCCCTGTTCTCCAAACCACACTACTTTCATGCTACGAGATTCTTGTTCTGGAGAGACAGTTTGGTAGTCTTAAAAACACAAAAAAATTTAAAACACCACCCAAACATTGCCCATAGAGTTGGAGACCTTGTTCAACTCATATTTGAAAACTTCCTCCCTCAACGTTTAGTAAGCCCTATATGTGCCAGTCTGGGCGCTGAGAGGTGGGTCGCAGTGATGAACAAGAGGTAAGTGGTTCTTACCCTCAGGAAGCGTACAGGGCATCACTACCTGTGCCAGTTAACAGCTGTGTGATCACAGGAAAGTCATCCTCTTTGAGCTCATACTATTTCAGATGTTAATTCACTGGGAATTCAAAAATAGGATCAAAGTTAAAGGACACATGGATAAAAGCTAGGGGGAGGGGGGTAATGGGAGGGAGGTAGGGAGGGGGGGTGGGAGGGCTTGATTGGGAGGGAGGTGGGGGGTGGGAGGGCTTGACTGGGAGTAAAGGGGAGAAAACTACTTGAACATTCATTTAAATTAAAAAAAAAAGCCAACTAATGTATGTGGACTTGCTCCACAAGGGGCTGTTTAAATACAAGTGTTTGCTTAATATTTATGTTTTTCTACCACATGGATACCACAAAACACTAGCAACGGGGAGTGGGAACCTTAATTATCTTCTTACTACCCTCACCAGCCCAGTTGCAGTCACAAAATTCAGTCCCTAGGAAGTCTGAAGAAAGACTAAGGGCCTTTTTGGACCAACTGAAGTTACTGAATACCCCATGAGTTCTGAGGTGAAACATCAAGCTATGCCAGTTTTTTATACCCACTCATTTAACAAATATTGATTGAGTACCCTGCCTTTTCAGTGTTCCCTAGTGAGGAAACCTGGGCGGGGGAGGGGTGTTTTAACAGTTGATTTAATTGATTAATTTAAATTTGGATTAGAGCTTAAGGAAAACAGCCACACTAGATACAGGCAATACTAGAAAAAACCTGCATTGGTAAAGCTAGACAGAAAAGGTCTCTGGGGAAAAGTGGGACTTTGGCTGACACCTAAAGGACAAGAAATTGCCCAGGCAGAATAAAGTGTACACACAAACACACCTAGTTGAAGAAGAGCTGAGTGTGTTCAGGAACTGAAGACTTCTTATGAGGATGACATGAAAAGGCTATTAAGTGGGAAAGGTTGGTGGAAGCTCCTTACCTACTCTCACAAATCATTTACTCCAGAACTTCCCAGAGCCTTTAATATGTTAATATTAGCAAGAGGCTCTAAGAGAAAGATCCAGAGAGTACTTGCCCCCAAGTCTAAATTCGTATCTCTGGAAGACTACTGCCCTAGAATAAATACTCTGGGACGTGTTCTTCTAAAGTGCTGCTTGTTCTATTAGTTCTGATTGTTTCAAGACACAGGTGATTTGAAATATGCATCACTACTCATTCCCTCAAAAGGCTGCTGACACCTCAGCTAATTATGCAGAGTGTCTGATATGGTTCTGTGAATTCTGGCAGGACTCATTTGCAAAGGAGACTTCCAAAGATAGGCTGGTCTATGAGCCCAGGCAAGGCAGTTACAAATTCAACAGAAAAGAGACTGTGAAAACTTGATTTTTAAATGATTAATTCAACAATGATAATCACCTATATTTTTATATCCTAGGTCAAAGACAGGGAAAATGGGAAAAGAATAGAACACTGCTTTTATTTGTCATCAATAAATGTACCATGAGATACATACTTGAAAAAGAATTATTCTTTAGCAGCAGAAAAACCCTTACATTCCTTTATATCTAGATTTTAGCATCTAATTGCATATTTCCTTTTGCTGTTATTTTGTAGAAAAATGCTTCAAATTTATCTCATTTTTTTCCTATACTTTCTGAATGAATACTTTAATTGGTACACAGGAGAATACTGGACTGTTTACCTTTAAGATGTTCTTGGATTCTTAAATCATTTTAGTCCAACTATACTATCCAGTTTACACCCAGCTGGCTAGTTTATGAATTGCATAGATAATCACAAAGGTGAAAAGTAATTTTTATCAAAACAGTACAGGGTTCTTGAAAGATACTGTTAGTCTTTTAAATGAATCTATGGCATCAATATTATTCCCCCTCTTCTTTAAATAACCAACCATGTCATACATGCTTACAATGATACTTGTGAATGGCCTGATCTTCTTTGTCCCCACCCACATCCGAAGCCAAAAACTCTAGAACAGATAGGACATATGCAATCCTTCCACATTCAAAACTGTCTCTGAAACCAGAAGTAGCTGCATATACATAGGGACATAGGTTTGGGCCCAGGGAAGTTAAATTAATATCTTGGCTTCACCAGTTCAACTCCCCGTACATCTGCCCAGTAGTAATACAATCTATAGTCGACTGCTAACCAAGTCAATATGTGGTAAGACTAACAGCCACCGTAACTTGACTTGATAATTATTCTCCTTTAACTGACATAATATTCAATATACTGTTGTTGAGAGCCATAATGCTAAAATTGATGCCTTGAGGGCTACAAGACAATTGAGTTTTAGCCTGATAAAATGTCTTACACACTAATAGTGTATTTTAGGGTTCCACAACCTTTGGATACACATTTTATCATCTTCTTGTGAGAAAATGTTACATATAATTATTATCAAGGTTATTTGTGCATACTTTATTATTCTATATATAAGTTTTAAAATATTGTCCAATAAGCAAATAACATTGCTTTAGAGGAAAGGGGCTTATTTGTATAATCTAGCTCTTATTTTGGGGGGGGTTGTTTTATTATTTTTCAAATGAGCATTTTTCTCACTAAGCAAGTGATAACAGTTTTGTGTTCTTCAACTTCTTGCTTTTTTTTGAAACCAAGAACTATTTTGTCCAAGGAATAAGTATATGATAAATGCTGAATAACAAAAAGCATCATTTAAATAAAATCTATATTACATCAATTCTATCAATAAACAAGACAGAAATTAAACCTAGTGTTCCTCTAAGGTAAAAATCATCTATGATTTTCTCAAAATGTCAATTTAGACTCTGAATAGAGAGCTAGATTATATGAAATTTGAAACTGTCAAACATATGCATATTAATGAAAATTAATAACTTAAGTATAACAATAAATGACCACATTCTTTTTTTTTAAGTGTTGTCATTTTTATCTCAGGACATTTTTAAAAATATATTTTATTTATTTATTTTTAGAGAGGGAAGGGAGGGAGAAAGAGAGAGAGAGAAAAACATCAATGTGCAGTTGGTAGGGGCCGTGGCCTACAACCCAGGCATGTGGCCTGACTGGGAATCGAACCTGCGATGCTTTGGTTCACAGCCCACGCTCAATCAACTGAGCTACGCCAGCCAGGGCTGACCATATTCTTTATATGCAGTATTTCACGCCCAAATAAGAAACTTTATAAACAGCTAGTTTGTGATTTTGTTGAAATTTTCTCTCATATTAATTTCTCTTGCAATTTTGTATCTACGGAGTATTTTTCTATGCTTACCTTAGAGCTATGTTGAAATTTGGGGAGGAAATTAACATTTATGCAATAATTTCAAGTAAAACAAAAAACCAGGCACCGGTCAAGGCAGAACACTAGGACTATACCAGAAAACATCCAGAAGGTTCTGTATTTACTGACAACAAAGTGCTGCAGCAAACTGGGTTAAGACGGCAAACGACCACAGTCATGCAAATGTCTACTTGTTTGGACAGAAAGACACCATGCATATGCTCCACATATCTTAGGCAAAAATACACACACAGAACTGAAATGTAGCATTGATGACAACACTAATAAGCATCAAAGTGAAGCCAATGAAGACAATACCAGATTGGGGCAAAATACTTTTAAATACAGGAAAAATG
Organism: Tonatia bakeri; assembly: GCA_004024845.1. Lineage (NCBI taxonomy): Eukaryota > Metazoa > Chordata > Mammalia > Chiroptera > Phyllostomidae > Tonatia > Tonatia bakeri. Next base: position 176,459 of record PVIA01000541.1, on the reverse strand, counting down.
CTTAGCCAAGCTAACAGTTCCATTAAAAAATCTGCAAGAGGCTTATTCTTTCATGTAGGATAAAATCCAACCAAAATGGACGTTTACGATCATGTTGTGGAAACGTCTGCAGAAAGATGTGGCATGGGTATGTCTCGAGGCCAGATCATCAGGGATTGTTAAACTGGCTCTATGCTTTGCTTTTCCTGGCCCCTTCCTCCTGGACCACATGCCCCCTTAGGTCCCCTGACGACCCAGGACTTAACTTTCCACTCACCCCACTGAAATGTCCCCAAAATGAGGCAAATGAGAGAATGCTTGTGAAATTCTTCTATAAACATAAAATGTAATGTATAGTTATTCCTATCACCATCTTCAGAAGGCCAAATTTTCTGTGCTTTTCAAGCTGACGTCTCACTAAACTAAGAATTCTATTAACTAAAGCAGTTATGGGAGCAGAAAGGTTATTCCATCTCCCCTCTTTCTCTATGTCCACTCATCAACCCTTCTTGCTCTCCTTCCATGGTTAACACCTGGAGGTATCACACAGGAGAATGACCGGAATGTGTGTGTTTTAATGACAGGTTAAAAAAAGGGAAGTCTTGAGGCCCCCACTGATCACATACCACACTGGCAGCCAAGGCCTTGCACACAATACAAGGTAACTCAGGAAATAAACAGGCTGGCAGAGTCAAAAAAAAAAAAAAAAAACAATGTTTTTGAAGGGGTCAATTCTCCTGGTATTATCCCCATAGGAAATTTCAAAAATCACTTCAGAGTCTACCTTTTCCAACTGTGATCTCCTTTGGCAGGAGGGAGTACTTCTTCATCATCCACTGTAGTCTTTTTGGATCCTGGGGTCTCCCAACATGCTGTTTTCAACATTTACCCTTCAAGGGTCGTGGGAAGACAGATGGCCATAAAAACATTTCAGAGGCAAAGTACACAATGCAAAACCACTCATAATGTTCTGCAAATTATGATGAAAAAGGCAAGCAGGTTAAGGGGGAAGGGAGTAGAGGCTGCAGGCCTCCTGGAAAGTTTTCAGACCCTTACCAGATTGGAAGTGCCACTGACACCAAGAAGGGTCTCAGGCTGGAAGAACAGGTGCTATGAAGGCCAAATCTATAACCATATCTGCGTGTTTTGGAATGTGAAGGTTGATTGATTATAAAAGCAGGGAATTTACAGAGGTTACAGTTCTTCCTTGGATTTGGATGAAGAAGCAATAATTAATTAAGGTGCAGAGACAACCAAAAAACTCCAAACCTATAAATTAAGAATAAGAACAAGCCAGACTCAACCCAGATGAAGAGTAATTTCAGATTTCCGCATACCCATTGCCCACCTCAAAGAGCCCTCCTATTTAGTAGGGCTACAACAAGACTTGCTAGAGAAGCCAGGAAGCTCATGTTGCAGAGAAGAGAGAGTTGGATTCAAAATGATGCAAAGTGACGCTAGGCAACAGGCCACTTGTTCCTTCCCAGCATATACCACTGAAGCCTGTCGCCAACTTACTGGGAATATCACTCCTTCTTTCCAATCCCCTGACAAGTCTGCCAAAAGGACCATTTTAACCAGAAGAGGATGTGCATGCCTGGGACTGCAAGGGACAGGAAGGAGATCAGGTTTGTAACGGGCTCTCACCAACCCCACCTAAGAGCTGGCCACAGACATCAGCTTCAACGTCCTCCCCCTACCTGAAGGATGTACCCCCGAACATAGTCCCGCAGAGTCCAGCCCAGGCCGTGCAGGATGTGTAGCACCTCCTCTTGCTTCAGGACACTGAAGAGACGGTCCAGCAGGATCTTTAGCCGCACGGGCACCGCTTGTGTCCCATAGAGCATCAGGCTGCTGATGTCAAACACTACGTTGGACTGCACAATCTCCACTTGCGTGGGGTGGTACAGGTGCTGGGTGCTGAGCTTATCCAAGGCTGTGGTGGTTCCGCAGGTAGATGGGAATAAAGAGACAAAGGGAAAGGACAGAAACAGACAAAGCAGAAACAAGTTACTGGAAGTTATCAGGGCTCCATTTCTTAGGATGCATGACAATCACATGTTGCATGTTTAAGCAACTGTTCACAATGTAAATAACCCTCTTCCCACCTCCTCCCTGTTTTGTTTATACACTGCAGACTTCAGACTGCAGACGACAGCAAGCAAATACAAAACACATTCAACTTTCAGAAAGAGAGCCACTGAGGATGTTTCTAAACGACTACGGCTGACTCTAAAAACCAGACTAATTAATCTGCTAATTGAACTATGATTCACCCCAAGTTACCATGGAATCCTCTCTCTCCCCACCAAAGAAAAAACAAACAATTCCCACTTCATGCCCCAAGAATAGGCTCAACCGGTATCACTTTTTAGAAGTAAGATTCACCATTTATAAAACCTGAATGGTTTAAAGAAGAAGAGAGGAATGTTCTTTAGACTACAGCAGCCTAAAAAACCTAATTTAGAAGAAATAAGGAAAGCTAACATCTGTGCGGAGGGCTTTCAGGTTAAACTAGCAAAGGAAGATTATCCTAAGACTTAGTTCTCCTGATTTTACCCTTTGCTGTTCACTTGTTAGATTTAGTTTAGTGTTCACTGGCATGTTCTATTCAAGTTATCCAGGAGCCCTGGCTGGTATGGCTCTGTGGACTGAGTGCCAGCCTGCGAACCAAAGGGTTGATAGTTTGATTCCCAGTCAGGGCACAGGCCTGGGTTGCAGGCCAGGTCCCTGTTTGAGGACTTGCAAGAGGCAACCGCACATTGATGTTTCTCTCCCTCTCTTCCCCTCTGTCAATAAATAATAAATAAATCTTTTAAAAAATAAAAAAGTAATTCAGTTGAAAAAAATAAATTCAAGTCATAATTTAGCCACCTTTTAAACAGCTCTGACCAGGGTTTAGTGTCAGATGAAAATGGGTGGGGGGAGGGGGGAAAAGCGTAAAATCAAAGTCTGAGAATTTCTGTGTGTTTCTCCTGTATTATCTCAATATAAAAAATGGAGGATAACCATTTTCAAAGTAAGTACTTTTAATAAGACTAACATTTCAAAATTAGGCCTTTCCCCCTCCTCATATTTGAAAAAGTATCTCCCCTAGAGCTTAAAGTCAAGATAAGATCATACATTCTAATCCCCATCCTTATCTGAGTTACAGGGAACCCTACTGCAGATAATGTAATTACATTTTCCCTCAGTTTCTCTAAAGTGAACAATTAAGATAACACTGGCTCAAAGAGAGCCTACAAAGATAATGAGATAATGAATGAGAGATGCTTTGAACTCCTTAAGAGAACACAAAAGCAAAAAGAGATTGACTGTTAGAATTATACACACATGACCTTCTAGAGATTAGAACAGATAAACACCTAAACCTGAAAGATGGCCATCTAATCTCATGAGTGAGGATAGTGGCAACACTATCAGACAACAACCTCCAGCATCAAACCCTAACTATATCTGAGAGTACAGTACCCCAAAGTTTCTACAAGTTCTAAATCACTGCCTGGCCTTTCTCACCCACTCTTGCTACCACCTTAGTCTATAACAGTATGTACTGTACATGTGTACTCTGAGCAACTCTTATTTCAATTAGCCAGTATTTCTGCATATTAATGTAGGTATTTAAAAATGCATGCACACACACAGTTTTTAGTATTTCAAATGTATTTTTTCAGGGCTCCTCCTCCACTCTCATTTCCTACTGACTTGTGGTCACTGGAGAGTTCATGTACTCTTGATAAATTGCTTTCTTACATCCATAGTGTAAAGGGCCTTATCATTTACCCGCTGGCTTCATTCAACACATTTACTCCCAGGAATACTTTGTCAAAGAGTTCGGGTTTTCTCATACTTCATTTCTTGCAGCTGATTTGTCTGATCTTTCCTATTCTAGTGGTTAAGTCAACTTTGAATAAATAGCCTTAAAAATTAATTTAACGTTTGGGAAAGATAAGGGATTCACAAGCCTAGGGATTGAAGTCTTCTCTCACTCCACAGGGCATTTAGACTGCAAAAATGCAGGAAAGAGGTATTATTATCCCTGCTCGTCTTCAAGTACAGCTTAACTACTCAGCCTTCTGATGAGCGGCTACTCTGCTTACAAAATCCAGTGACCAGGTTAGAAAAAATCTGTTCCTCCCCCAACTCTCTTCACCAGACTTCTTGGCCCAGCTCGATCGCTTCTTCACAAAATATGCTGCTAATACTACAACAAATATGAAATTGAGAGGGTTCAGTAGGGGAAATAAAATGATACCAAATCCTGATTTTTGTGCATGTGTTTGGATCTTGTGCCTATGCATTAAGTACACGCAGGTGTGTGTACAACGTGTTAAAGGGCTAGGAGGAAAGCTGTCATATCACTCCTCTAGCTCCCACTCCTTAAAAAATAGCCAGCAGTTTTATAAGATAAAGAAGATAAAACCATTGAGGGTACATACAGAAGTATAGATAAATTGTTCAGAGAATTGAAAGAGCTCAGGTAGAGTAGGTATGGCAAAACATTTCCCTAAATATGTTTTTGAGAGCATCAGAGAGTAAGAGTATTATATAAGGACATAACCTGATTCTTCTTCCTAAGTATGACATATGTCAAGATGTAGTAATTCTGTTATAAGCCACAAAAATATAGAGCACAGGTCAACAACTTTTTCTATAAAGACCAGAGAGTTAATATTTTTACTGCTTGTGGCCCATACATTCTCTTTCATAACCAATCACCTCTGCTGTTATAAATGCAGGTGAGACTAAAACTAATGTGCATGTTTGTGTTCCAATAAAACTTTATTTACACAAACAGGCACCGAGCCTACATCCTGATATAGAGGATGAAAGGCTGGTCTGGATATGTTTTAAAAATTCAGTTGTAGAGGAGGAGTAAGTCTTAAGAGTGTGATTAAGCAGCAATTACCTAGGAGATGAGCCATAGACAAGGGACGGAAATATATTTAACTGCCCAGCTTGCCAATGTCAACTGTAAATTTCAGCATAAACATATCATTCAACATTATGATTTGTCAATTTTTTAATGGTACTAAAGTTTTCTGCTGTATAATTACCAGACCATACTGAGTCACCAAGTTGTCCACTTTTAGGGATGTCTTCTCGATGAGCTAAATGTTAACTGATGACTTTTTTTTTAAGTGTCATTAACATCGATAAACTGAGAACTGGACTTCTGCCTAATGTCATGTTCTTCCCATGTCTGAATCTGGACCTTAGTAGGGTTAGGAATGTGAGTTGGCTATTGGGATGCAGGAAAGTTAGAGCAAGAATTTTTTCAGTGGTAAGGAGTAACAAAAGGTAGTCACCTGTTTTTATACTTTATGGGCCTGACTACCTGCTAAATTGTTCTATACCAATGGTACAGCTAAAATTCCATGTTCAAATGAAATTTTAACCCCAAATTGGGTACAAAACATAAAAGTGAAGCTATTCTTGGGGAAGCAAGAGTGAATGTGGATTAGAGAACAACCTGTAGTCATTCGTTATTCTCTTCTTTCCTGCAACTTCTGTAAGTCTCTCCGTTGGAATCCTCGAGTTCCCAGAAGCACAGTTTGAAAACACACTTTTCTACACAATAAAATGGAATCAGTTGTTTTGCCTGCTTTGCATCTACTCCCTTTCATTCCAAGTAACAGAAATTGGATTTCCTTTTGGGGAACCACTCTTCTCCTGTTTTATTAAACAGAGTATTCCTTAAGCCAGGCCTGGAAAACCAGTATATCCCAGTCCCTTGGCTACAGGAAAGGAAATGACCCTTACGTACTAAGTGTTAGGCATCATTCTAGGGTGTTACAATGATCTTGTTTTGTTTAAAAAACTAGAAACAAACATTATTACTATTATTGCCTATTTGGAATCACAGACTTAATGAGATTAAGTAACCAGCCTAAGGTCACTTAGTTATTTCTCCCAAGAGAATTCTCTTTCTACCACTTGTTCAGATAAACTATCAATAAGAAACTCTGGGAACTTGAAAGTCTTCATCATGTTAGCAGTCCCTAATTCCCAGTAATCTGGGCTTCTTGCCCATCACTCTGCTGAAGCAAGCATTTCAAAGGTCACCAACACCTGCTTTACTATGAAATCCAAAAGCTTTTTTCCTTCATTATTTTCCATGATCTCTCCATAGCAGCTGACCTTATTGATCACCACTCCTCCTAAATGCTCTTCTCCTTCACTCATGCATACATTCATTTATTCACCAGCACTTAACTTATCACCAAGGTAGGTGTTGCATGTAGATGCAAAAGTAATTTATATTGTGGCCTCCACCTTCAAAGGTAGACAGATGCAAGCAATATAAATGCTATAAAAGAGATTTGATAAAGTATCATAGGACACAGAAGAGAGAACAACTCTGCCAGGAAGCTAGAGTCTTATAAGATAACTAGGAATTTACAAGCAAGAAAGCAAGGGAGCTAAGGTAAGATCAAGTTCTTAAACATTATGTGTGTAAGAATCAGCTGAAGGGCTTGTTAAAACACAGATTGCTGGGCCACCTCCCCAGAGTTTCTGATTCATTGGGTCTGGCATGGGGACCAAGGCTTTGCGTTTCTAACAAATCTCCACAGGATGCTGATACTGCTGGGCCAGGAACAATATTTTAAGAACCTTTGTGTGTGTGTAAGAGAACTGATATCCAAAGAATGTGTAACTCAAGGCGAAACAGTCAGAGATAAGTATAAAAAGTTCAGATGAGCAGACTGTAAGGAAACAATACAGAAGGCCAAAACCTGTAGAAAGCTGACAATTTTACTTCTTAACAGGATATAGAAAATATCAAATATTTCATAAGATGAAATAGTTCATAATTTTAGATACAAAACTCTGACAAGTGTCCATAACTTTAATTAAAGCAATGGTTGTCAGCCTGGGGAGTATGGCACATTCTCAGCAGTGACAGCCACACCCCTTAAAGGAGAAGAGCCTAGGGGAGATGGTCAGGCTTAGGATGAAAAATCATCACAGGTGATTCTGATATAAGCCATTCACACGCCACACTGAAAATCACAGAGACAGAGTTGGGGCAGGGATGGCCTGGAGTCAAGTGAACAGAGTGGGAAATTTTTGCAATACATCATTGAAAGATGCCTTAATTCACTGGACTTCAAACTATTATATGTGTGAACCTGGGGTATGTGAAGGCCTTCCTAAAGGTATGGAGAAATAGGATCTCAATTTCCAGTTCCTACAATCCCGTATTTACTCTTTCCTAAAATTGATCCACCTGGGAACAGGACTGCATGCCCATGTAGATAATCCATTCACACTTCTCCTTTGAAAATAGTACTCTGCCTTCTTTACGAAATAAAGGTAGAGTCTGACCTGACTTAAAGGACGCACTCACTGGCCCAGAGTGTAAAATTCTCCTGGGTGCCAAAATGATTCATGATTTTAATTGCTGCATGAAAGCCTCCTTTAACGATTAATAAGAGCACCAAGGACCTGCAAAAGGACCCCTTTTTCTAGACTACACATACACAATTGAAGAGTACCTAGAACCTGACATTTGGACCTATGTTGGAGTGTTCAAAATTCAAACAAAATGTAAAATGGGGCAATGATAACACACTCACCCCCTAATGCATTACTATTTTAATAATGTATCGCTCTTCATTAAATATACTGTGATAGCAAAGCAAAAATGTCCAATACTGAAAATGGCTTCCCTGACCCTGGCCCCACATACTCTGTGGTAATCCATTCTTTTCAACTGTTCCTAACAAATACCTCTCCCTAGGTGGTGTCATCACTGGGGAAGAAAAGCCCCAAGTGCACGTAAGTGATGCCTACTCTCTTAAATTCAGTTTGAATATCTTCCTGTACCTATAAAATTTGTAAGATACTAGATACAACCTGTAAACATCATTTGATAAGGTAGTTACAACCCATTTAACCAAAAGACATGAAAATATTTATTTTAATTATAACTCATCATTTTCATCGTATGCAATTTTCCACATCCTACTAATAAAACTAAAATTAAAATAAATTATGATTCGAATGCCAAAGCACTTAATCTTTAGCAACATATAATGTCTTTCATTAAATACATAAAAAATTTTGACCATGAGATCAAGCAAAATTAATAAATGTTTTTATATATGACCCTTATCTAATTTGTTCCTAAAGTCCAAGAACTGATGGTGATATACAAATGGAACCACATTATCAAAGTATTAACACGATTTCTAACACACTCATTTCATAAAAAACCTATTTAAATTATATATTATAGTATATCATTTATTAACTAACGAGAAACACTTCTGTTGTAAACCAAATAAATTAATTTTATTAGCTCCACATTTTATTCTGGATTGTTTTAGTAATTTATGAAACATAGTCCATAACTTATTGTTGTTTTTATTATTCCTCTCAAAATATATATTAATACATTTATTTGAATTGCACTGTGATTTTATTTTTGCCCAATTAAAAATAAGTCAGATTTGGCAGTTTGATCTGATTACAAGCCCTGGTAGGATTTTTCATTAACTAAAATAGTTAAGCCTGCAGTGATAACTAAGCAAATAATGACTTAAAGCAATAATTTAAAGTTCCCAATGTCTAAAAAGTGCTTGTTGTCCTGCAGATTAAGGACAATTTCTAGAGACCAACTCCAAAGGTTGTTCAAATCCCACTCTGCCACCTACTAGCTGTATGACCTTTCAGAGTCACTTAGCATATAAAAATGTTAGGATGCTCATTTTCAAAATTCTTTTAGAGGCAGGCAAGCCAATAGCTTGAAGAACCCTACCTTAATTTCGAGGAGACAAGAAAGGAGAAAATAGAATCAAGACTAAGCTAAGCGGTACGGGAGAAAAACAGATGCTTGGAGTGAAGGTGAGGCAGGGTTACAGGATAAACTTGAGAGATTGAAGGGGAAATCAACTAAAATGCAGGGGAAACATCAGGATTCCAAAGGTTCTGTCTCTCCAGCTACCTGGCTGGATAATCTGCCTGTAGGAATCCAACCTCTGCACCCTGCAGGGTGATCTCTGACCCATAAACTGATCTCTACCCAAGCTCCATGCCTCCAGCTCCAAAAATGTTCTTGATCCCTATTGTAAAGTGTAGGACTAATAAACTAGAGCAAAATTCTTGAAATCATACCCTTTTTTTTCGGGGGTAGGAGTGGGGAGGGGTGTTTTCTGATTGCATATACCATAAGTGCTCACTGAAAAAAGAACGTTGTAAATTTGAGAAAAAGGAAAACAGAAAGATAATCATCCATAATCCCACCACCCAAAGGCAACTATTGTCCATGTGCTGATGTACTTGCATCTACTGTCTTCGATCCATAATTTTATATAGTTGAGGTCACACTGGGGATACAAATTTCTATCTTGGTGGTAGTATTTTTCTCATTGAATATAACATAGCAAGAGCCTTCAAAATTACCTGAGACTACTTAGCACCCCCAAATTTTTATACTTGAAATTTCCTCTGGATCCATCTCTCCTTCCTGGCCTACCTTCTATCACTTTTGTACAGTGACTCTCTCATAACTCCATAACTGCAAGGGACTCTTGGCAAGTTAGTCTTCTTAAAATACTGCTTAGAATGTTTTGTCTCTGCTTAAGGGTTTCCAGTGGTTCTGCTTCCCACCCCCAATGACAATGCACAAAATCCTTAACCTGGGTCAGAAGACCTTGGGCAGATAGACTTACTTCCAATCTTTTTTTTTTTTTTTAATTTGTAAGATTTTATTTATTTATTTATTTTTTTTAGAGAGGGAAGGGAGGGGGGGAGAGAGAGAGAGAGAGAGAGACAGACAGACAGACAGACATCAATGTGTGGTTGCTGGGAGACATGGCCTGCAACCTAGGCATGTGCCCTGACTGGGAATCAAACCTGCGATGCCTGGTTCGCAGCCCGCGCTCAATCCACTGAGCTATACCAGCCAGGGCAAGACTTACTTCCAATCTTAATAACTCTGACATGAACCTTCTGTTGCAACCAAAGAAAGCTACCTACTGCTTTTCAAATATTCCTAATATTTTAATATTTGGTCACTAAATGAATATTTAGGCCCTATGCTAAGTGTTGGAGATTTAATGAAGGACAAAATAGACATGATTCAGGCCCTCTGAAAGTCAATCAACTAGTAAGAAATCAGGCTTTTTAAAAATACACATTAACACAGAATTACAAATTGGGTATGTGACATGAAAACATAATTTAAGTGGGGGTAAGGGTGGGTTGCTCCAGACAAAGCCAATTCTGCTAGGATATGAACAAGGGAGAGGAGCACAAAATGAAACTGGAGAGACAGGCAGGGTCCCATTGCTGAGCTACACTTCTCATATATTTTTACTTTCAATGTTGTTCCTTAAGTGTTTTTCCTCTTCCTTATTTACCTTTTGGATGATACCCTCTTCTTTTAATTTCAATTCAAATTATATTTTGTTTTTCCATGATGGCTGGAAAGGTCACCTCTTCTAAGAGCAAACCGTCTCAATCATGGCACTCACATGTGCCAATCATGTACGTCCCAACCATATGTTGCCTATTTACTGGGTCAGTTATGTGCCTATTTAATAACAAGAATTTGATGTTAAATAGCCACCCTATCTGAAACATAGTCAGTCAAGATGTTTAGCCCTCATATTGTTGAATGAATGAACCCAGTGAAGTGTACATATATAACAGGAAAAGGCCATTATTATTTGCACCGAAGAGTTAAATGTACAATTCTACTGTACCACCAAATTCTTATTTTCACCCACGTCCCCTTCTCAACCCTCTCCTTTGTGCTTTATACTCTTCTAGAGAACAGTGGGGGTAGGTAATTAAGGCAGTTTAGGGAGTGAGTTGGAGCTACTAGCTGGGCATCAATTCTGACCAAATCTTGCATAATTTATTCCCTTTCCTACCACTTCAAACATTATTTGGAGCCATCCAATGAATTTCTAGGGAAAAACAGAATGAACTCTAGTATGGTTAAAGGAAATTAGTTTCATATCACGGTGCATAAAATAGATCATAATGTACAGACATTTCATAAGGTCTATAAAAATAGACCTTACAAAAGTGTTACAGATCACTAGATATATGATAAAGGTGCTAAATGTATGGTCAAATAGCTATAGAAAAAGGTACAGTATAGACTTCAGAAAATGATCAGAGAATAGTGACACCATAAGACAAAGAATAGCATCTATAAAGAAAAGATTGTTTCCTTTTGAAAAATGCCTGGAGAAATGAAAAGAGAACTCTCTTTAGTATACAGAATTTTATCTGGGGAAAAAGGGGTTTAACTGCACAATACGGTTACTAGTTAGAAAAAGAAAAAGAATCATACAGTAAGAGCTTCTTAAACTGTGAATTAGGTTACTGAGGGAATGTAATTTACCTGGATTTCTTTAAAACATCAGAAACAGAAGCTTAAACTGGTAATTTTCTGGCTATAAAACAAAGGAGAAATTTAAGCCTGGATATCATTTCAATAAACACTTTGATAGGATCTATAGTTTTCCAAAGAAAAGTGGTAAGTAATTCACAAGACTCGAAAATGATACGTAAGTCCAGATGAAGAAAACTCATTTCTGTCAAGAAGAGAATCACCAATCACCATAAGAACAACAGCGGGAATTTCTGTGGTTCATTAATATGTGTGTAATGTAAATCTAAAATAAGTATAAAATGTAATGCAAAATATGTAACAGATGTAAGTAATATATACTTCTAACTGTATTGCTAACTTAAAGAACAAAGTAATGTCCTTTATAAAATTCAGTTTTCAAGTGTGTAAAACAGTGATGGAGGTAGGTGAGGTGTGGTTATAAAAGATCTTGTATCTGTTAAATGAAATGTGAATAACAATGTTTTATTTCAATTTTTAATAACAGGAATTACTCCCCAAACCTTCAAATAAATTAAAATAAATGTAAACCTGTAATTCTACAGAGTTCACTTCCAATATTTTCTGTGAAGGTCACAGGAATAAGAACATATTCAGATACTTTTTTTTCTTAATGTAGGAGCATAAAAGTGCTTTTCACTGATCCTAGAAAATTGGCTCTCAGTGATAGTTTATAGTTCTTAGTTTTCCACAACTTTTTTTTTTACATAACTTTCTTTAAAAGCCAAATTCAAGTGACTTAGGTGGTTTTCACAGGAATATGCACAAACATTTCAGGCCCTGATGTCCAGTGGACTCTACTGAAGAGTGTTCAGGCACGGCAATATGAAGCTTATAGCCATTAAATAAAATAAGGAGTGAGGGATGTGGAGTGAGTTTTCAAAGCCACCTCCTTCACAGACTAACACAATTAAAAATTTGTATGAAATGGTCTAAAAGGAAACCTTTTATTTCACTAATTTCCAATCCTGCCCTGGATATTTTAAAATTTTTAAATGCTAATTTGATACAATTTTACAAGTTAAAAAATTAAAGCAGCCTGATTATGATTTTTTAATTTTGGGAGAAAGCCAAGTGAGCCTTAAATTGCATGGCTAATTGTTCGAGAACTCCCTGTCTCTTGCCTCAATTCCCCTTAGGATTCCAAATTACAACAGCATGAAGTGGTCAGCTTTTAGGAGCTCTGGGACCTAGAGTACTATTTTAATTTCCAATTGATTAACACTTAACACATGTTTTTAAAGGATTGTTTTGGAAATTCTTTCCACAATTACTTTAAGAGTTCAAAAATGAAGTTGTCAGTGACAGGATTTTATTAGAGGAATTTCTGGGGTCAGATTTCAAAGTTTTGATTACTTATAAACAGAATATTGTTCTCTTTCCTACATCAACTATCCAGGCCATAACCTCTGAATTTATGAGGATGGTTATGGGTGGCTCTTCATTCTTGCTATTATGACCAATAATTTCCAATTATATCACACTTTATAATATGCACACTATACCCACTATAATGATATGTCATTTCAATGTAGCTAGCCCATGAACTTGTACAGGTTTAATGGGATTTTGCGTATTTAGAATTTCATCATAAAGGGGCCCTTTGGAATCATTATAACATCAATCCTTTCCCATTATAAGACTCAGCTCTCTTGCTAGGCAAGGGCCTCAGGGCGCAAAAACTTAACTTACCCGTAGACTGTAAGCCAGATCCTAATAAAAGCCATAGACTTGGGAAGAACATTAGTAAATGGCAATGATGATATAATAAAAACTTTTTAGTGAATCAGGGGATCAATCACAAAGGCGGGCAATGATTGTTATTAAGAGAAAATTTCTTATGACTTGAAGTAATATTTAGATCTGCACATTTTATTTCCTACTTTGGGGGGGAAGAACTATGTAATTGGGAGCAAATTAAGTACAAAATAACTCATGTTCCATTTAAGTCACAACTTTCTAACTGTAACTGTCAAGGTTGAATTAATTAGGATATTTAATACCAAGGAGAGAGAAGGCTTGCTTCTAGAATTTTTTAAAGAAGAAAAGGAATGACATGCAGCTGAAAGAGTTGATCCCTGAGCTTGGTGATAAAAACTGTCAGCTCTTACGTGTGAGGGGTTTATTTATTTATTTTGAACAAATAGTGTGTTAATGTTTTCAAGTGAAAAATCTCCACTGAGCCTCCATAAACCTGATTACATGACTATACCTTGTATGCCTTATATGAATGGTCCTTCATTTTTCTTGTCCCTTAATAAAATGAGAAATAAGTATATGAATATTCTTATGATCCATTAGGAATGTCATTCTAAACTGTAGGGAGGGAAGGGGGACACAAGGAACTCCAATGAGCCCCCCACTGTCCTATGGATTTTAATCATCCGTACGTAGTTGACATGCAGCTTTGAGAGTATGTGAATATGCACACACAAACACCCACAATTAGTCCTGGGTAGAATCTGAGCTCCACTTGAGACTATATAGGTAATATTTCAAACTGATTGGCATTTCCCCCCTGTGGCCTTATACATAATAAAGTCTTCACAACAGACTTTAGAAATCATTAAAGTCTGACTGAGGCACACATAAAAGTAGACTGTCAACACTTGGTTATTCAGAAGCTCACTCTCTTGGCTAGTAGATTAAACAGGTTCTTGGTTTTACTTCTTCCTCTTCCTTACATGGCCCACTTTTGGGGGCTTGTCTTTCCTCATTTGCAGCAACTCCATCAGGAGGTGGTTAAGGGGAAAAGAGAAAATTTAATCTGCAAACTTGACAGTAAATCTAGGAAGAGACTTGGTAATTGAATCTACTTGCTGAAACCAGATTTGGATATTATTATTATTACAGAACAGTGCTGCTGTTCTATCCAATCTTTAGTCACCAAGGCTAGCTGAAAGTTGACTCCACAAGCCTTGCTGTATGTAATTTATAGATCAATGAATTAAACGCATGCTAACTACAAAACATCCCATTTTAAAAGCAACTACTATAATATGCTACTAGAATGAAACATGTAAATACTTTTAATAAATAAACAAATAAAAATGAATTCTTTTGTAAGAGAATAATCACCCTATCCCAATTTATGAGCTTTAAAGACTAAATTTTCTTTAAACTGCATTTATTTACATACGAATTGCACTAAGATAACACTGTAACTGCAAGGCATATTTATTTTTGATAGAACATATGCTTTAAACTCTATCACATGAGGTGAAGAAATATTTTGAAATTAAGAGAGAGCAGTGATACAAAAAGCCAGCATCTGGTAGGAAATACCTAAAAGAAAGAAATTATTATATTCCATCTTTTTAAAAAAAGAACATTACCTTTGTGCTACAAGTATCCTGCCTTCCCTCTCTCAGTAAGTCAGCCTGAAATCTCATTCTAAATCTATAATCAATCTTTCTCTTTTTTTTCCCCACTGTAATCCCTTAAAACTCTGGGCTATCACTCACACTTTGACACTGATGTGTGTTTTCTTCTGGATTGCTGGATTTGCTTAATACATACATCAAGCATCAAACCTCTTCGCATCTATGGTTGATGGAATAAAAGACCCTATATAAAGATTTGTTCATAAAAAAAGATTAAAAAGGCAGTTTCAAGTCTTAAGAAAAGCCTAAACTAACCAATTTTTAAATGCCAAGAGCAAAAGAACATTAAGGACTAGAGAAATACTTGCAGATTTTGCCACTAATGTGATTAACATATGATTGAGCAGGCAGGGCCTTCAAGTTCCATCCCGTTCTGTACTAGCTGGCTGTTTGACACACGCAAGTTACCAACAAGGCTAAATCTCTTTGAGGCCACTGGCAAAACCATACTACCTTACACCATCACAAATATTTAATGGAGCTCTAGCTTTCGGGAAAGAAGTCAAGTCTCCTGAAATGAGTGAACAAAGAAACCAAAGGAAGACTCCGATTAGCACTTTGAATCCTGGTAACTAATTTGATGATAATGAACCTAATTTCTAATTAAAAGTTCTATTAATTGTTACCAACAGACACAAAAAGAAATATTTAAAAATCCAGATTTTAAAGCGTAGTGATTTTTCCTTAAATATTTTACTGTATTTAAAAACCAGTAATAGAAAACACTTGCCAAGTTCATTTAGTCTCTGACTGAGGCACACATATGTGATTTCCTAATTTACAGCTTGCACGTACAGATGTTCACACTTAGTAAAACGGCTTCTTAATAGATTTTTTTAATTAAAAGTGTGTTGATAATAGGTGTTTTAAACATATCCAAACAACACAGCTGAACTGACAAATGCCTGCCTTCATGCCTCACCATGTCTTACATTGTGGCAGGATTTTATAAGAGAGAAAAGATTATGATTCAGTCACATGTATATAGGATAAATGTTACCCCAAAAATCTCCAAATGAAATCTTTCATTAATTTCTCTCTCTATGATCTGTTTCCAAGCAGAAAACGTTAGATAGCTACTAGGTTTATGTAGCCGAAAGCAGAACCACACAGCCTTTGCTTGCTGCCTGCAGTTTTTTTTTCCTTTGCAAAACTTTGAACCCCATCCAGCTTTGACACACTGCCTCTTCAGTTAATAACTATCAAGTTTCCCCTTGTCTCCTGTCTACTTTTCTTTGAGGCAATTGCGCACTCAGCACCCCGAGATAATAACACACATCTATAAGATAAAAGCAATGGCATTAATGTAATTGTCTGCCTCTCTCTCTTTAGCCTAATCTTTTTTTCCTTCAGTTTTGACTGCCTGTGTGACACCTGTTTTTGTCTCCTCTGATCCTACGACAGGTTTTCCGCTGACAAGGTTTTTGCCTGACAGAGATTCTGCAGACAAGAACATAATAAAATATGAAGAACTGCTTGTCAGAGTTTCTGCCAATGCTCAAAAAAACAGGAAAAAAAATGACTTTTTTTTTAAATAAGGGGACTTGTGATGGTCGCTTTTGGACTGTCAGGAGAAAGACCTCCCTAGCCAATTTCTCCAAGCCAAACAGGTGTTTTCTTTTGTGTTAGAGGTTGATGTGTTTTTTAATTTTTACTGATAGTAGAAAACATAAACAGCCAAAAGTGGGGAAGGGAAAATTTCTTACTTTCAGATTTTGCAGGCAAAGGAGTATTGAAGAACTACTAAATAAAAGTGAAGATATTTCACTCAAGACCGTATCTTTTGAATAAAATAAAAATGCCAACATCTGTTAATAATCAAATAAATTTAACTTCTCTAAAATTTACTTCCTGCTTAGTTAGGCTACTAAACCCTCCCACCTACCTTTCACTTGTTTTCTTGTCTGAAGACACAGAAGGAAACAGCAAAGGTGAAAACAGAGGGCTGGAAAAGAGAAATGCAGAAATGGGACTACAGGCAAGGTGTTTGAAGGCTGTGCTTACCACTCAAAATGAGAAGACGCTGCTGGAAAAAGAAACTGGCAATTAGAAATCAGAGACTTTTAGATACACTTTTAAGAGTTGTCATAAACCTTTGTTCCAGGTGCTCCCAAGTGAGAGAGGCTGTGGTTGGTATCAGCACACAGAGATGAGGAACTGCCCTCTCTGAGCTCCCGAACTAGTGGAGAAATTGGTAGTCCACAGAAACTACCCTCTGGTCCAGGTGAAGTTCACTGAGAGCATGGAGAAGGGAACACAGTTGCTCCTGATGACCAGGGCAGAGGAAAGACTGGACAGGATCAACAGTGTGGCAAGCGTGAAAGCACAAAGGACTGGGAAAAGTTTACAGTGATGAGTGAAGGGCAGACAAGATCCTGGATTCTGGGTTTTAGGATTCTCAACACCAATTCGAACTACTCTACCAGCAACCTGCTTTATAACCTAGCTTTGGTTCTCCACACTTAGGTCCTAGCATAGCCATGTCTAATGGAAATGTAATTCAAATTGCATGTATACTGTTCATCTTTCTAGTCTCATTTAAAAAAATAAAAAGTAAAAAATACAAATATTTTTAAAAACATTTAAAAATAAATTTAATACATATTAAAATATTATCAATATGTAGGCAATATAAGAACAATTCTTGAAGCATTTTATATATGTGTTTATTCTAAAGATTATGTCTCCAAAATCCAGCATATACTTTATATTTACAACCTATCTCAGTTTGGTCCTGACACATTTCAGGTGTTCAAATGAGCAACAGTAGCTTCCTTACTGAAAAGCCAGTTCTAGAGTTGCCTTTGCATTCCTTGGCCCACTGGAATTTAAGGCTCCCAACGAGTCCATGCTTTCAACCAGATGGGTTTGTATTTTCATTTGTAGTGTCACTTGACCATACAAGCAGGGAGGGAGGCCTAGGAGGCCAAGTGGGGCTTTCCCTGGGTCTCAAAGAGCAGCTCCAAAGAGACAGGACCTTACTACACGGCCCCTTAAAAGACACTGCTTATGCATCTATCTGTGTGGCAGTTAACTCCTTAAAACACTTTCCATATGATGCTTTGCCTATACGCTCACTAACTCGTAACACATTAATTCAAGAAGTTTTGGAAAGGTTACAAACATATACCGTGCAAGAAGGCAAAGCCTGGTACAAAAGTCAGAATTCTTCTAAAATAACCACATTTATTTCATTTAGTGATATTACTCTTCAATAAAAGGAGGAACAGGGAAATGTCCCCACTGGAAGAAGTCATCACTATGACACAAAAGAAAAAGAAGAAAACTGAGCATATCAACATGATATTGCTGAGGTATATTGGGTCCTTATGACCCAGAAGAATCTCTTAGTTTATCTAAACAGGCCATCCTGAGTAAAATGAGAGGAGTCCAGTGTATTTTATTTATAAACCCCTTTGATTTGTGCTCTGCTTAACCTGGTGAACTCCAGTTAATTAAGATGTTCCTATAAACAATTAAGCTTCCTGTAGGATCGTTAGCAAGATATAAAAATTTATGATGTAATAAAGGGCAATAAAATGATGAAGTGGTTAGCCCATCAATGCACTTCACATGCAAGAATATAGGTGTGAAAATAGGCAAAAGTAACTTTAACCTTGTTTAAAGTGCATCTACTGATGGTTTTTGGACTTTCAACACATAAATATTCCTACAATTCATTTCAACTGGTCTGCACCTCTCATAATGTGACTTTTGAAATAAAGTGTTTCCTCCTTCTGTTCAAATATGGGCTCAGGTGAAATTTTAAGGGAGCCCTGACTGGTATGGCTCAGTGGGTTGGGCATCATCCTGCAAACCGAAAGGTCACTGGTTCAATTCCCCATCAGGGCACATGCCTGGGTTGTGGGGTTGTGGGCCAGGTCCCAGGTTGGGGGCATATGGGAGACAAGTGGTCAGTGTTTCTCTCTCACATTGATGTTTCCCTCCCTCTTTCTTTTCCTCCCTTCCCTTCTGTCTAAATATAAACAAACAAACAAACATTTTTTAAAAACCTTTTTTTTTTTTAAGACACTTTAAGGGAAACAGAAGGTATGGAACTATCCCGAATTTGCTAGGGAAAACAAGTTCACCTGGGAAACATTTGGCCCCACAGCCAAAAGAATTGGTGACCTAAACTCCACCACTGGGCACTGGAGAAACCTTACTTGGAAGAGGAAGGAAGCTCACACCTTTGCATCGTAGGCAAGGCTCTAGATAGTATCATAAATTTATGTCCACTCTTCCATTCAATTTTCTTCAAAATCTCACTATAATAGTTAAGTACAATCCTATTAATACTTGAATTTACAGATAAAAGAACTGCAGCCTACTAACTAGAGATTGCAATGGGATTTGACCGCTGGCCCGGCTACACCCAACTCTTACCCACTAAACTAAGCCAAACATGGCTATTATATCCTCAAGGTTGAAGTTTCACTTCAGTGAGAGTTTAATAATGAAAACAACTAACACTTACTAAGCCAATGACCTCATTTAATCCTAAAAGTAGGCCTTATCATTATCTACATTTCATAGCTGAGAAAACAGATTATATAACTTGGCCACGGCTCTACTGATAGTAAGTGGAGAGCCAGGATGTTCAAACAGAGCTGCTCTCTCACCTATTCTTCTATTGTGCCTCCCGTTTGTGCACCTGAAGCTTCTTCACAGGCTGGAGCTCCCACCTTGTATGATTCAATCTCATGATCCTCCCTAGAAACTCCTTAGCAGCGTATTGTTACTGCACACTTTAGAGGCCAGAATTTACCAGATCTACCTCATGTTCCAGCTGAATAAAATAGAGCCAGAAAAAAAAAATCTGGAGAGCTAAAAGGCAGAGAGCTCAAGATTCTGAAGGGGAGGCATTGTTTGTGTTGTGATTAAAAAAAAATTAGGGTGTTCAAAGCACCATTTGAAAGGTGGGCAGGCAGAGAAACATCAAAATAAGCAGCTCAGGGACACACTAAGAATATAGTTAATGTCCTTAATCAAGCACCAAACCTTTGCTGTTGTGGGGATGTCCTCCCTTTAAAACTAATCAGTGGTGATCAGGGAGTAAAGGAGAGAAGTAGAAGAGGGTACCATGCCCTCAGGTCAAGCAAATAAAGCCCCTGCGCCAAGCAGGAAAATGGCCTTGTTTTTGCTCTCTAAAATAAAAATAAATGGAGAAATGTTCAGGGACTTTGTTCATGGAACTATCAGGGCCCAGCACCTCACCAGAGCTAGGAGGCAGCTAAAAGCTAGTTTCCCTAATTAAAAGAAAATTTTGTAGGCAGAGACAGCCAGGTTTCAGAGCACAAACTGGACAAACTGAGACTACTAGAAAGCATTAGTTCCCACCTTTTCCAAACCGGTGTACCAAGGAAGAGGACTGTGGTGTTTCTGTCTATTCCCATGTTTCTAAGCAAAGCCCTAGAAGCATGACCACCTACCTACATCTTCCCAAAGGATCAAGTTCTCACTTTGTCTGTATCCACTGGGAAGCCTGCATTTATTTCCCTGTGCTACAGATTTACATGAATACCTTTCTTACATTTTTCACTAAACCCTAAATAAACCCTGCAACAGTTTTCTCCCAAAGCAAAATTCACTCTTCTTGGGACAATCTCCAGGGCAGTCAGAGGGAGGCTAGCGCTTTCTTGCAGGTTAATCTCTGGGAGCACCACCTTCCTTTGTCAGAGAAAACCCAATTTTATTGACCCTCCTCTCTTGATCTGGACAAATTCACAAATTATCTTACAGAAACTGCTGCTGTGTTACTGAGAATAAGCATGATGTCACAGAAAAGTCATACTTCATTGCTTATGATCTGTTTGGGGTGGGAAAGGGAGAAGACTAGGGAAGAAAAAAGATAGGGATGGAAAGGTTACTACTATTTTAGTTAAACTAGCTCTTGGACTCAAATCAGGGAGAGTATTACAGTGTTGCCAGTTGGGGAAAAACTACTTTCACAGATGTTTAGACAATTCATAAGAGCACAGACTGAGACAAATAATAAAGACGTGACCTTTCATCGATTAAAATGAAAAATTACTATTTTTGATTTGCCCTGAAGTCCTTATAAAGTATCATGCCATCGACAAATTTGAGGAATTTGTAAACAGAACACAGAGATCTCGTGATTCTAAATGTAGGGCTGACCTCATCAAAAGGTTTTGGATTATAGAATGCTCAGAACCAATAGCCCTGATTTATGCAAATTAGGCTTAACTATGATTTTTCTTTTAGGTATATGCTTGCCAGACTTACCTAGTGAAAACGCAAGCACTCAGCTAAATTTGCATGGTACATGCTTATACTAAAAATATATTTATATTTACATGTAAATATGTATATTTCATTGTTTATCTGAAATTCGAATTTAATGGGATGTCCTATATTTCCTTTTTTATGTCTTTTTAGTTGAGTTATAATTGACATATAACACTGTATTAGTTTTAAGTGTATACCACATCTGATGTTTTTAATTTGTGTGAGGGTTACTTAGAGATAAATACCCCTATTCTTGTAAGACAGACATATCAAGTACAAAGCTGAGAATTCAAATTCAGTGATGCTGAAAAAAAAGGAAAGAAAAATTACTTTCAGTGACTTACAAAAAAGAAAGGTTCGAAATTAATGGATTATATGAATATTAAGTCTCACAGTACATTAAACCATAAAGCTGGTTGCTATATGACACTAAATTAACTTTATACTGCTCGCCATTTCCTGTGACACAGAAATGAAGAACTGAAGGATACCTGGCACAGTACTTCACATATGATGTATGTTTAATAAATATCTATTGATTGATGGTCCAGATGATGCAGGCCAACCCTGCTCATTTGACATTAAAAAAACCTGAATAGTTTGGAGACTGGCAGGGAAGCAGCTAGCTTGATGAGCAAATAATTAACGTAATAAAGAAGGACTATCTTTTCCTTGAATGAACTACACATAGTAAAGAGAAATCATATTAGTGAAGAGAAGTCACATTTATGGAACATAATAAAGAAAAGGTTTCAGGAATTCCAGTGCATCAAGCATTCTCGTAGACAGACCTCAGCCAAAGTAAACAACTAGTGTTAGTTCAGATTGCTTACAAGTGAATGAAAATTCCACCACCACACGGCTTGTTGGAATGGTATCTTCTATTGGTTTACAGTCTAAGGAGTCTATGAAGAGAATAATTCGCACCAAGAAAGCTGCTGTGGACTTCATTAAACTACGCAATACATTTCTTATTCATCAAGCATCATATCCTTGCCAAATGTTTAGTAGCCATACCAAAAACAGTGGATTTTTTTTCTTAAGGTAACAAATGGGCTTTGTCAGAAGTAAAACTTACTAGTCTAGAAAAGGAAAAAATTACCTTTTTAAAATCTGTCCACCACTTTTATCAAATGTACCCCATTGTGATTAAAAACAAAGTTTCCAGATGTTTTGGACTATCAATAAATATTTCCTAAAATCATTTGGAAAATAGTTTACTTTTAAAAAATGTTTTATTACTTTATTTATATTATTTTAATAGTTTAGAAATAAAGTCTTTATCAAGACTATGGGCATTAAAACTAATTTGCAAGTAGTAAATAAAAATGGTTAAGTATAATAATTCTTACCCTTTCACCGTGCCTTCAGTTTTCCAAAAGACAACAAAGTCCTGATGGTAACACTTCTTAGAAGCAGATTCCTCAAAGGAAAATGATGAGTAGGGAGCACCCGTCTCCCTCCCCCACCCTTACCCACCACTGGGGATACACTGGTGATACTTGCTAATTCCTACGACAATGTAAAATATTTGGCTGAAGCTTCAAGTCTGTGAATGGAAGAATTACCACACCAGTCTAGTGTGGTGGGAAACAGTGAAAACACAACAAACTGAAATTTCTACCAACATAAACATTTATGACACCAGGAAGGAAGCCTGATGTCTTCTTTTGGCACTTTTGAACCAAGAACAATTAAAATTTGTAGGATAAGTTTTTTTTCTCCTCCCAAGACTCACTCAGATCACTATATTGACTGAAGGAAAAGCATAGAAAAGACAATGCAAAACAGAGGAGGGAAAAATATGTACTTGTTAAATGAATTAGGTGGAGATATGCTGAAGTCCTTTATCCGAGAACTCTAAACAGAAATGCGATAAAATTAGAAACTCTGGGCCATTTCTGGCATACCAATTAAGTATGCTACAGGCATGGACATTCTTTTCCAAAAAAGCTTGTTTTAAATAAAGTTAAATGCAATAAAGCCCTGCTTTCTATTATCAAAGTGAAAGAGCTGAAATTCATTAATGGAGGGAAAGGGCAGAAATGCTTTTATCAATTCAATAAGAAATATCTATTTACATTCAAGGGACTTTTTTCTATTTAGGGGGGCAGGTTCCCCCTCATTCCCTAAGTCAATGGTGCTAAGGATTTCAAGGAAGTAATTTGTGAATAGTATCAGGGTCTAATGAGTAATTTTAAAACCCAGGTGTTATAGTATGATAAATTAATCACCCATTCTCTTTAACTTTTAAAAACATTTTTCTCAAAGTTTCTGTAAAGCTACAGATTAATAAAAAGAAAAGGAAACAAAGGGCCTGATAGTTGACTTTAAAGACAAGTGCCTTGGGAAAAGATCCTTTTATTGATTCAAGCAGGTTTGAGAAGCAATTTGTAAAGTAATGAAGTGAGCGAGTGTGTACACATGTACGTGTGTGTACATGTGTATGCATATCCAGACATACATATGTGAAATGTACAATGACACATGAAACTTAAACACCTTATAAAGAAACTGAAGATGCTAACAAAGGAGACACATTAAGACATTTATTCAGAAGAGGCCAAAATTTTTCTAAAAATTCTTTTTTCTGTAGAGAACACGTGATTTTGGCATTTGGTTATTTTTCCATAGCAAACATAAGGATTTCTTTTGCAGCATAATAAAGATGGAATGCGTTCAGTGTCACCATGAGAGACTTCTACAAGATCTATTTTGGTAGTCTTACTGCTGTTCCATCCACTTAAAACTTTTCACTAGAAAAAACAAGTCGCTTCCCTCCTTGTCCCACACATAGGACTCTGTACTATGTAAAGCAGCCAGGAGGACTGCTGTGTTTCACCTCTGAGCAGAAATAATTGCAGACATGATTTCATGGTTTCTGTTCAGGGGGAGAGAATGAAGCAATTAGTTGAAATGCTAAAGGCAAAAAGAGTGGGTGCTCTCATCCCACTGCCAACTCAGAAGCTGGAAGCTAAGCCTTCACTGTTAATTTGCCCATGATGGGGGAAGAGTGGGATTTGTGTCTCTGTGTGTATACATCTTGAGTTGTATACAGACGTATCCATGTTGTGGGGGGCAACAGAGGTCAAAGTGATAGTGGTGGTGAGGAAAGTAAAATCTGAGAAACTGCAAAATTAATATCTGAAAATCATAGAATTTCTAATGACTCAATAGGAAAAGCACAGTTTGATATAACAGAAATACCTTGTTCAAGTTCAGTGAAAAATTACATCCTTTAGAAAGCATTAGAAACAACCATTGGCCAGGAATAATTTATGTTGTTCAAGAAGGAAGAAATATTGCTTCCCCCTACCCCGTTCCACTAATGTAATATGCACGTGGAAGTTGGAGAGATAAAACAAACCAGTGACACAGTAAACTTTTATACTCACAAAACTACCACAGCAGAAAGATGATGGTAACACAAGATGGCTTTGGAAAAAATGAGAGCACATAAATGAAAAGTCCTTTGTTTAATAGTTGATCCCCCCTTTATTGTTCATCCATTGTCTAGTTTGTTACTTGTAACATGTATTATTTATTTGAAAAGCTTCATATGCTTTATCTTTAATTCTTATAATAATCATATAAAGTAAGTATTATTAATCTTATATTATATGTTAAAAAAAAAACAAGAAGTTGAGATGCTAACCTGAATGCCACTGAAGTTGTAGAGCTAGGATGTAACCCAACACTGCCTCCATGATTCTTGAGGGGCTTGGGACATAAGCTCTGCACCTATTTATTACCTTGCAAAGCCAGTGCTTCTTTAGGTTAAGAAGGATATTCAGAAACTGTTATGGGATGAATTGTGTTCCCTCCAAATTCCTCAAGTTAAGCCTTAACCTCTAGTATTTCAGAATGTGACTGTGTTTGGAGATAGGGCCTTTAAAAGAGATGATTACGTTAAAATGAGGACAGGATTGCAGTCCCTGATCCAACTCGACTGGTGTCCTTTTAAGAAGAGAAAATGTGCATACACAGACACATCAGGGATGTGCACCCACAGAGGAAAGGTCATTTGAGGACACAGAGAAAGGGCAGCCACCTGCAAGCCAAGAAGAGAGTCTCAGAATGAAACCAACCTTGAAAACACCCTGATTTTGGACTTGTAGTCTTCAGAAATGTCTGATGTTAAAGCCACCCAGTCTGTAGTATTTTGTTATGGTAGCCCTGGCAAACTAATATAGGGACAGACAAGAAATCACCAAATGTAGTAACAAACACAGACTGCATAAGTAAGAGCATTTCATCTGTTGTTCCGAACTGGGCTGAGGGCTGTCACAGATCTTGGCTTTCAATTGAAGCAGGAAAGAGTTCCATCCCAGGGGGCTCTGAAGGGTTATGGCCATGTCTGCCAGGCACAGTCCTTCCAGTATATTCCTCTCCTACTACGATTACCTCTTTTCTCCCTCCCTCACAGGAACATGGCTGAAACGTGCCCACAAGGCCAACATACATGCCCTAACAAGCTAGGTACATGATAAATTAAAAGAATTTCAAAGCATGGCCCAGTGGTGTTACCTCAGATCTTGCTATAATAACACGACATTTATAAAAATACAACCTACTGGATATTTGACACTGCTTGGGAATGAAGAATATGTCCACTCAAGAGCCAATGCTGCAGGCTGGCAAAGAAATCTCAAGCCAAAATTTCTTTCATAAACATTACCTATCTTTTAATATTCTACAGTCTAGAAAGTAAAGAAAATATCTTTGCTTATTAATAAGTCTCCTTTTGCCTAAATGTAAAAAGCATAAACCATATATAAGAACAAATGAAATGCTAAGGACACATCGATGGAGCAGCTCTGTGCATCTGGCAGAAGGCCTGAACACTTTCCAGCCTTGGTCATGGGTCACCCTTGCCCCCAGTGTACACCTCCACAGAGCTCACATGCCATCCATACTGGGTACCTCTGGTCTCAATGCACACTGAAAAGGTTGCATAGATTATTTTCTCAGATACTAGCCTAAGAGTGTTCCTATACACTTGTGCCACCCACCTTTGATTATACAAAATTTAATATCTGGGAGGATAAACTCAGCCTCTAATGCATATGACAAGGGTGAGCAGTCATCACGAAGTTCTCCTCAAACAAAAAGGATTTGCTAACTTCCCTCTGAGGTCTAGACCCTGGAAGACGAACCGTGGTGTGCCTGAGTTTCCATCCGGCTGGGTGATTGCTGGCTGCTGCTGTTTGGTCAGAATCCCGTGGCCCAGCTGTCCTATAAACATCTTACCCTTCTGTTGACAACTTCTTACCTAAGCCTTATGTCTTGGAGCTGAAAATACGCTGTTTGAGAGCTACAGGATGAATGTTAACTGACACTTGGAGCACAGCTGACCCCCCTCTTCTCCAGACCAGTGACTGCTCTAAAAAAACATGCACATTCACACGAACATGACGGGAACAGAAAGAAAGGTCCGATTTTCCTCACCATGTGCCACCCAGCCATGTTTACACTGATCACAAGTCCTCAGGTTAATCTTCCCTGGCTGAAAACATTCACACGTGCAGTTTACCAGTGTGCAACGGATGGCCTGAAAAATAAAGGAGTAAGAAAAGCATCAGCATCTGTTCAAAGGTACTGCATTTCTTCTACATATTACTAAGAAGTATCTACTTCCATTCTTAAAGTCTTCATGTTGGTGGAGGCCTGGAAAGTTTTTTGATGCCATCAAAATCTCTTATAAAAAAGTAAAAAAAAAAACAAAAACAAGACTCATTCACTAATAGAATATTTCATATCACTCATATGTAACCTTTAATGTAGAAATGTAGAGTAGAATAAGAATAAAGGATTACTTATTCTACGACATGCTGGATTTATAACATCAGGATCCAAAACAGAAAAAATACGGCTGCTAATCCAATTTAAGTTTATCCATTTAGTAATAATACAAAAAATATACACTTGAATATGACAATGGTCAAGTAGAATGTTGATAAAAGTAAAACAAAACATACAAATATTATTAGGATGTTACTTTTCTCCTGCTTTCACTTAAATACTTTTTTTATCACTTCCCAGTTCCTTGTCTTTACCCCTGAGATATTATAATTTCACTTTCATTCCTATTTTGAAAGGTACAAAACAACTCTTTTATTTTAATGGTGATGTAAGAAAACAAGCCTAAGTTTTTTTAAGATCAGATATAGAACAGGAAAAACTATTTATCTGAACATTTTATATTTGGAACAATCCAGCTGTATCTTAGAAAACTGAAAAACACATTGAAAAATCTTTCATTTCTTTAAAAGTACTTTTAAATATCCTCTTACCAGTTTATATTATGAAGTGAATCCGTAGAAAATTAGCATAAATGAAGTACAACTTTTTTATGGATAAAATCCTATACTTAAGAGTTGTGCTAAAGCTGACCTAAGCCCTAGACTACAGTTAATAAATTTATCTCATACATTTAGTTCTAATTTGCATGAAAATTCTGAAGACAGAAGGGATTTAGTCCAATCATTCACAGATTAACAATCTACTGTAACTACCTGAACTGCCAGGAAAAGATCTCTCCACAGCTTTATATGCAATCAATGATTGCTGATTTGGCTGAAGGGGGAAGGAGGGCAAAGGCATGGGGCTACCTGAAATTGCAATTCTGTGCCTCAAAGCCATGCTTCACTTACATACCTCCAGAGGCTCATATTCCTGGAATCATTTGGACTTTTACATAAACTGTTTCATTTATAACAGATAGTACTTGAGATATCGTTAATACCATTGAGCCAAATTCCACTTACAGAGAGTAAGACTGAAGAAGGTCCTACTCTTCCCTATGTTTTGGATCAGGCAAGTTTAAAGTATTTTTCTTTCATTAATGAACATTAAATCTGTAGGTTCCTATTGGGTTTCTGATGCTACATTCCTCAGTGAAGACTCCTTTCTTACCTTACCTCCATCCCTGACTTGATCCTCTATTACCTCTGGGGAAATACTCAACTGTATGATCTGCCTGATATTTCAGGCTCTCTTCCACTGTCAACAGCCCAATGACATTATTTAGGTTGTAAAACTTTGCTGTATGTATTAGTAATTAAAGGAACTGGTAATAATAGGGACACAAAAGGAAATGCTGACTAAGCAAGAATATATGTATTTGCAGGTGATAAGGGGAAATGTTTCTTCCAAAATTTCTTACCTCACCTTCAATAATTACCAAGAAAATATGTTAGAACATCCCCAGGTTAGAAACAGTTTTTAAACTAACACGATCATTAGTTAATGAACTCACAACTAGATTGAATCATGGTCAAAACAAAAAAAGAACAGTGGTTCTACTAAAAACAAGCACTTAACAGACTAACCAATTATAAATTCAGATATGGCAACCAAGTTGACATTAAAATATTTATATAATCTGAAGTGTGATCACAGAAGCTTTCATAAATCCTTAAAAAACAGAATAACAACAAAAAACCCCTGCATTACCAAAATTAAGGGATGATCAGTAAAAAGAGATGATCTCAAGGACTATATGTTAACTCAGGCACAAAAGAGATACATATTTTAAATAATTAATTTGATAATATTTAATTATTATATAAAAATAGCCTAATTTTTCATGGTGTTTAAAAGCACACTTTTTAAATTTTTATTTACTGATTAGAGAGAGAGAGAGAGAGAGGAAGGAAGGAAGGAAAGGAGGAAGGTAGAGAGAAAGAGAAAGAAAAACACGGATTTGGCCCTGGCCGGCGTAGCTCAGTGGATTGAGCTCGGGCTGCGAACCAGGCATTGCAGGTTCGATTCCCATTCAGGGCACATGCCTAGGTTGCAGGCCATGTCCCCCAGCAACCGCACATTGATATTTCTCTCTCTCTCTCTCTCCCCCCCTCCCTTCCCTCTCTAAAAATAAATAAATAAATAAAATCTTAAAAAAAACCCCACGGATTTGTTGTTCCACTTATTTGTGCATTCATTGGTTGATTCTAGTATGTGCTCTGACTTGAGATCAATCAAACCTGCAACCCTGGTGTATGGAGATGACACTCTAACCTGAGCTACCTAGCCAGGGCTTAAAAGCACACTTTTAAGTTATAGTTTTATTCAGGACCTGAACAATTATGAGATTGTGGAGTTGCTTTATTTTTATGTATATTTATTTATTCAATGGTTGGATCATTGATTCACTCACTCTAAGCTAGCTTATGATTCAAATATTTTCTCTTCCTAAATAACTTTGTACATCTGGCACATTTGGGAATTAAACTTCTCAGATCATCATCTTTCTTTCTAAATTCTACTCTTTCTGTTCCTAAACATACAAACACTGGAACACCTCAACTACTTTTGTATATAAACACTTAAGTACTGGAATATCCATTTTGTATTTCTATGAATTCCAGGTCTATTTGTTTTAAATCTAGATTTATATACACTACAATCATTCCTTAAGGGAATCATATATATTTTAAAAATATGGTCTAAATAAATATTTTGAGTAAGAGAATATTGTGGCTTCAAAGGAAGTTTTATTCTAAATAACATTTTTGAAACAACATAAAACTTTGACATACTATTTATTCACAATAAAATAGAACCAATGTGATCACTTGCCAACTCACCCACACTTTAAAAAAATAAATTATCATAAAACTATCAAAGGCAGTTAAGCCTCAAAAATGTACATACTTTACAAGGAGACAATTGGGAAGAGCAGAAATGGACAAGCTTTCATTTTTATGGGCACGTCCACTTCTTCCTTCACTCAGCTAATGTATGAGTGCTAGCCACTCACTGCTGGGCACTATGAGCTACAGAAAATCCAGAGATGATGACAGAGAGGAAGAAAGGTAACACCAAAATAAAGTACGGACAGTTGAGTCAGATTGTTTCCACCTAAATACACAGGGATCCTTATGTAGGTCAGGCTAACCCAGGCTATCAACCCTCCATGCCTCCGGGATCCTGATTCATCAATAGTACCCTGCAATTCTTCCCTCCATTCTTACAGGACCTGCATTCCCAATTCCCCTTAACAATGACAGCAACATAAACTTTCTTAAGCCTGCCATTCATTAAAAGTAATTATTCCTTCTGCTTACCTTTACCATGGATTTCTTGATAGAAAGATCCATGCACCCAAGCACCCAACTGCTTCCACTTCTTTGTCACCACCTACATTTTATTTTCACAATCTGAATTCTGCTACTGAAACTGCTTTCTCCAAGAAGAATGTTCTCACCACATCTGGTCCCCTTACTAGTCTCCTCGTCCTCCCAGACCTCGATGCAGCTTATAGCACTAACTTTCCTTCATAGAGACCAACTATCCGAGTTTTTCTGGCAGCAACTTCTCGCTCTCCACTGTAAATAAATACAGGTGTTTCCCATGACCAGGCTCTTCTCTCTTTAATTTGGCAATTCCATCTCCTCCTACAAGCTTCGAATATCATCACTATGCAAAAATCATCATTTTAGAGCCAAGTACTGTGTTAAGTGGCAGGAAATAGATGGCAGAGCCCTTGTGGTCAAGGACTTTACAGTCAGAGTTTGTGGGCAGTGGGTTTAGAGGAGAGACCCTCAGAACAGAAGGAAGCCCTTAAACAGGCCTGAGAAGGACAATCTCTTCCTTTTTATTCTTGTCTTTTCTTCTACCAAAGGTAGGATTTATTTAATTTGTTTGTTTATAATTTATAACAGTAAATTACTATATGCTATTATTTATAATAGCTACATTTACTAGATAAGTGACATTTTCTAGATCCTGTGCTAAAATCTTTACAAATTTTAGCTCTCTTAATCCTCAGAATATACCCCGAGGTTTATACGATTATCACCTTTATTTCACAAAACAAGGAAACTGAGGTAGAGACAATTAAGTACCTTGCCTAAAGTTGCTCAACTAGTAATGTCTAAGGAATCAGACCCAGGTCTGTGTGAGCTCTCCATATACCTCTGACTGGAAATCTTGAGCTATCATCCCATCCCCAGTTAGGCAGTCCTGGAGTGGAGCCCCCTCCATGCCCACCACCTCATTGCCGATGTGCGCTGTCAGCTCCTGCTCATCTCTCTCAGGCTTCAATGCAGATAGTGCTTCCGTCCCCCAAGGCAGTTGCCCTCACCTCCAAATCAAGGCAAATTCCCCATTAGTCACCTGTTTCACAAGGGGTCTTTCTGTCATTGAATTCATCACAGTTGTGAACATTATAATTTACCTATAATCTATTACGGATAAATAAAATATTATATTTATAAATCTGTATGTTTATTTGACTAAGGCCTGCCTTCCCCTCTAAAATTTAAGGCCCATCAAGGGGGGGGGGCGCGACACACCTGTTGGATGAATAATAGGTGCTCAAAAGACACTTAAAGAAACATATAATTCTCTGAGCCCCTTTCCTCATCTGTAAGCTGACAGTAACAATAACATCACAAGAGTGTCAAAAGACTTAAATAAAATAATGAATATAAAGCATGTGGCACTGTGCCTAGTAATAGTAAAAGCTCAATAAATAAAAACCATTTATGACCTCAAGAAACTTTCCACATATAATATTTGAAGTATTTTTCATTATGATTCTTCCCAATATATTAAGTTTTTCCAACAGCTTGTAAAATGCTTAACACATATTTAGTCTTAATTAATAAATGAACACTTTGACATACATGGTGCATACTATAATCGTCTACAATGGGTAAGACAGGGATTATTAACTTTAATACCAGGGTTCAGAAATGTTTATATGGGTGTTACATTCCTCTTAAATGACAGGGTGGATCTCCCAATTATTAATCAGTTTATTTCTATTAATCGTAGAAAAAGGAAGAAAACATACAATTAAAATGAGTATATTATAAACACATTCAAAAGTATATCTTAAATACAGAGAACAGGCCAATTTAATATAAAACATTCAATTCTGTTTTGGTCAGTATCACTTTTATATTTGAATATTAAAGAAGAGTACTTTTGAAAGTAGTTTGGATGAGTTCCAAAGCTCTACTCAATAACATATTCTGTTATTGCTACAACTAAGGTCTTTTTCACTTTATTATATGGAACTCTGCAAGTATATGTAAACCGAACATCAATCTCCTCACAAATGACACTTCTCAGCAAAGCACAGATTGATGCTTCAGCTAATATTTAGTGTACCTCACAAAGGAACTATATACAAGGCTAATTAATAAGTCTATTAGCTGTTACTTGTTTGGGAACACACACAATTTACCTGACACAAAATAACAAAAGGCAAAAAATAAGGCCATGGGCAAACAGAAACAAAACAGGAATCATTACTCTGAAGGAGCAATCATAGAAAGAAAACCACTCCCACACACCAACAAACAAACATCTACTAAAAATAACACGAATTTCAGTTCTGGGTTCTGTCTTATGTGCAGGGAGCTAGCTCCCTTCAAGTGTTCAAGTATCCCTGGGTAAATCTCCCATATGTAACTTAAAATCCTTCTTAAATCCACTTTCTTTTTGTTCATTTCTCGGGAGAATACCAAGATTTACAACTTGGATTATGAAATTTTATTTAAGTCATTTAAAAATGTTTAATAGTTAAGTACATGACCTGTATTAAAACTAAAGTATAGAAAAAGTTAATCATTAACATAGCATCCAATCTGTCCCATCAGTTTCTACTATAAATGTAGGTGGTATAATCTACAGGTGGTATAAATTAATTGGCTATAATAAATATCAGTGACCAGTTTCACAGTTTTTAGTTTTAAAAAGAACAAATGTCTTAACAAATTAAATTTTCTACTTGTAAGTCACATGCAGGTATCATAAATATGTAGAATCAGCCAACTGTCCATGCATGGCATCAAAAAATCAAATGAACACTTTTATTGGTTGGGAAAAATGTCCTTCAAAGACTTCTATCTAAAATGTATATGCACAAATAAAAAAATGAAATCTAAACTTTCCCAGGATTGTCATAGAATACACAGTAGAAATTACAAAGTAACAGCCATCAAGCATTATGAATGAAAAGAATGCTCTTGTACATGACCAGAAAGATGCACAGAGATTAACGGACCTCCACACACATTTATACATCTTGTGCATGAGAGCCTAAGACATCATTCAAGCATTGTCACAAAGATTCTAAAGAACTCACATGACAGTAATGGTGATTAAGTTAGTAAATAGCTCCCTGTATAATCTGCAGGACAGGTTTTTTCCCTTCCATTTTCACAGGGCTGGTAAATAAAACTAACTGAAGAGAAACAACTTTCAAAAGAAGTAGTCTGAGTGTTGGCTAAGACTTGAAAAACCTACATGATACTGCCTTTGTTGAAGAACTCAATGTCTTAAGTTTGGCCAAGGTGCAATGCAGCTTGAGCAAAGAAAAATATTTTTTTCTGTATTTTTTCATGGTGGACAGCTTCTGAGCTTACTTCCAGCCAACATGAACTAGACAACTGCATGAGAAATTTACTTTTACTTGATTATGACATGATGAAAGTAAAGGTATATATACCTATTGTGCTACAGGATTTTGCAATCAGGTATGACAGTTGCACACAACTATAAATGTACTAAAATCCACTGAATTGTACACTGTAAATGGGTAAAAATGTATGGTGTATGAACTACATCTCAATAAAGCTGTCTAAAAAGGGGAGAGCAAAACTTTCTGAATCATCCAGTTTCTTTTAGTGGTATTAAATCATTTAATTCATAAGGTATTATTCCTCCAGGAGACATAATGTGGCATAATATCCATCTTTAACCCAGTAGTTCTTCAACATACAAATGCTACATCAGTGACCAAACAGAGACAAACAAAAGACTTCCACTGCTGCTTAAATTTGAAAACACCTTCTACTTTGAAAATGTTAAAACCTAATATATCTATTTAAAGATTATAATTATTTTAAAAATCTGTTGCTACTTTTCTATCATGAAAATTTAGGATATTTTTTGAAAATTGGGGGGCGGGGAGGAGGATCTCTGTTTTAATGCTCACATACTAAAATTAACATACTAAAAAAACTAAGTTGTTTCAAACTGACAATGAATTTTATCATGTATACTAGCAAAAATATGTCTCAATTTATTGTGATGAAAAAAATTACTTCAGCAAAAGTCAAGAAATGAATTTGGTGTAGGTGGAGGAGGCAAAGAAGGAGAACGATAAACTTTTGAATAGATGTTTACAGACAAGTGTGAATATTTCTATGACTATGTGTGAATACATAAATACAAACAGGGAGAAAGGGACATAAACACAGGCACATAAATTTTCAGAGACATGGATCCAGTAAGCATCTGCAGTCATTATCTTATGACCACAACCTGCTATCAATCGACATGAGGAAGACCCCATTTAAATAATTTAGGAGTTCAGAGTAAAAATCAACAGCGGGATATAGCCAATTATATAAGGAAAATACCTAGGCTTCTATGGCATCAAAGCATATGCAGGCTTTTGAGTGTGCGTGTTATGTTTTCCTTACCCCAATTAAATTAGGTCTATGGTAATACAAGCTATTTTGTTAGGCAGTTAGTAATATTAGAGAAACAGGAAATGAAAGGCATTTCAATTTGGGCAGGAACATTTTATTTTCTTACCTAACAGTTAACAATTAAGATATTGCATTTATTGCCTGTAAGTTTACAAATTTTACAGACTATTTAGGCAGCTGTGCTAACTTAACTAGAAAGGAAATATTCTTTCCATGAACATACTTATCATCTAATTGAAAATAAGGGGTTAGCTCACCATAAAAAAAAATCACCACATTTCAACTAAACTCAGTCTACATTTACCAGAATACACAACTTTACATGAGGAGTCAAAGCACCTCCACTATCATACGAATGCTAAGTAATATTCATCTCATTTCACTTTAATGTTGAATCAGCCATTTCGTATTCCATTGATATGCGTATCCTTTTTATTCATTTTCGCTAATGCAATTTGAAAGGTGGTAATGTGATTATATTTCTCTGTGGCATTCATGAAAACAATTACTAATATAATATGATAGGGAAGACATTAATAAGAAAGGGATTTATAATGAGATGCAAGAAGACTTATAAACCTTTAAGCACGTTACAAAGAAATACTCCTCATTAGGTAAGAAACAAGACAAGATAAAGCTTGAATTCTGGTAGTATTTCAGAAGCAGCCTCAATCCTGGGAAGAACAATCTGCATGATGATACACAGGTCGGTGACAAGCAGAGAC
This sequence comes from Tonatia bakeri, assembly GCA_004024845.1. Taxonomy (NCBI): domain Eukaryota; kingdom Metazoa; phylum Chordata; class Mammalia; order Chiroptera; family Phyllostomidae; genus Tonatia; species Tonatia bakeri. The sequence continues at coordinate 141,298 of PVIA01000541.1, read as the reverse complement.
GTGTGGCAGTAACCCAAGATTTATCCCATGTTGTGCCAAACATAAGATATCACCCGAAATCAATGATGCCTCCCTCTCCTTCCCAGACAGACAGCATGGGAAAGACTCCTTGAAACAAGAAGTCCCTCTAAGTCTTTAACCTCTATAAAAGGAGCCAGCCACATTATTTCAAATGCCAAAGCACAGTAATCAACTTCCTAACCAAGTAAGAATGTAGTAGTAACATGGATGACCTTTTAACTAAATTTACTCCTTTAGGTTTGTAAAAAGAATTTACCTCAGGGAAGCAACAACAACAGACATAAGTTGTTACATTTTAGAATATATCTTTTCAAATGACAACTTTGGTTTACCAAAGGCCAATTGAGGCAGTCTTTGTGAGACTATCAATACCCCATGTTTGCACGGTGCTATGAAGCTTGCATAATACTTCAAATATATTCTTGTATTTAATTATCAAAATCCCCCAAATTAGAGATTTTTCAAACAGCAGAAAATGAGACTTGGAGATGTCCTTAAATGGCCACAGCCAGTAATCCACGGCTCTTTCCACTCTGCCTGTGTATGACAGTCAAGGAACTGAATAATCCCCCTTGCTATCCTCCTGCACAGTGAGATTTCCTCAGATATGTTTTCAGTTCCAATAGGAGTTTAAGACCAAATAAGAGATGTGGATGAAACTATACACAGAGGGAGAGGAGGGGGTGAAGGTTTAAACAACTTGGAAAAACAGGGAAACTGCTAAGTAAGCAGGTAATTTACACCAGGATTTTCTACAAACAAAGATGTACATTTTAGACAGACAAGCAACTCTGAAAAGCTTTATATGGAGTTTTTTAAATGGTTATATTAAGAAAGTCCAAAATCTGAAAAAAGATAAAGTATTCCCAAGAACACTTGACTTACTTTACATCATCTTACTTCTGCCTGTCTTGGGATTGCCCATTAGTAGCACATCTTAATAAACATGAATAAACATTTTAATACCTACCATTGTGCATATAACTGTGCATCATAATTATGTCTGATAATGAAAGAATATGTTTCTTTCCCCAAGTGCAGACACCACCTCAGGAATCACACCTATTACAAATAATAATAATGATATGATGAACAGTCGACATGACCTCTTATACGTTATTTATGTTAGGTCATAGACTCCCCAGAGGTCTGTGTTGAGACCTGGACTGGCTTCATTAGAGTGTCATATAAATCACTAAAGGCATATCTTGATTTTACCACTGGCAAGAGTCACTGAGATTTTTCAAGTGAAGCCTCTCAGGTAATACATTTTTTAAAAACAAATATAATATTACCATTTCTTCTAAAAGGTGGTTTTCTTAAATTCAAAGGGGTACATTCAAATGCTCAGAGAAACCCCACAAATTTCTGTGGAATCTGTAAGCATGTGAAGATAAAATGTGCCTTCAAGTGTTAAACAAACATTATTCTTTTTTCTTTTAAGGATTAGTAGGTTTAAAAGACAAAGAGAGACATATATTTATTTTAAAAAGACAGCAAGGAGCAGACCTTCTAGCGGCTAAGAAATGCTTAAACATCACTGGCAAATCAAGAGACCAATGGCTGTCAGGAACTCAGAGCCAACTCTTGAAAATTAAGAAATAAATAGAAAGCTTTGTGGAAAAAGAGGGTGTCTTCCAGAACAATGCTAATGTCATCGTGGGCATGTGGACTGGGTTCACATGTGTGTCAGCTGAATCAACATAATGGGCTATAACAGCTTTGAAGCAGATAATATGGTCCATTGGGTCAATAATCCGTGAACTAAGAAGGATTTACTTGATAGACTACAAATGGTTCATAAGAACTCAAGAATCACTCCATCAGATCAAAAATCCAATTTTCATATGGTGCCTTTCTATGAATTAGCCAAAAGAAAGTAATAGCTCTGAAGGACTTCAAGGTTTATCAGTTAAAAATTTACTTTTTAAAGAACAGTATAGAGGAGGAAGTAAGAATTAAATGTCTCTCTCCCACCCCCAACCTATATTAAGGGGAAAAATACATTTTATGATGGAAAGCTAATATAACACAGGAAATATTCTTGGAGCTTTTCACATTTTCCTATGGGTGCTTGAATGTATGGATCCAAACAAATGAAATATACACGTATGTTCTCTCTCTCATGTTTCAACATGCCTACACTATGACTAAGTAAATTACAAATCTATTTCTAGGATAACAACTAAAAATAGAGATTTATATTTTATTTTTGCTTCTTTACATGATTTGTATTCTGGGACAGCATACAGATATCAGCAAACTCATCTTCGCATATGGAAGAGTGGGAAAAAGAAACTACAAAAGGTAGTTTCTACAAGACATTTTCAACATGAGAGAGAGAGAGAGAGAGAGAGAGAGAGAGAGAGGATCAGCTCCTTGGATGGCTAAAGCTGATATGGTCCGTGTTATAGGTAACTGCAAATTCTGACCACTCTGGAAAGCAGAGAAATAGTAGCCTTCATCTCATATTTGTGAATTTCAATGCATATTCACACTACTAGGTGATAGTGGGTGTAGATCAATTTTTTAAAAAAATATATAAGCTGCCTTAGCTGGTGTAGCTTAGTGGATTGAGCGCGGGCTGCGAACCAGGCATCGCAGGTTCGATTCCCAGTCAGGGCACATGCCTAGGTTGCAGGCCATGTCTCCCAGCAACCGCACATTGATGTTTCTCTCTCTCTCTCTCTCTCTCTCTCTCTCTCCCTCTCTCTCTCCCTTTCTCCCTCCCTTCCCTCTCTAAAAATAAATAAAATCTTTTAAAATATATATATAAGCTTATTTATGTGGGTAATTGTATTTACTAAGTTTGTGGCAATGAAGAAAAGCAGAGGAAAATGCTCCAAAATTATGACAGGCTGTAATTAGAATTCTTAACAAGAAATAATTCGTTTACTAGGGAAGAAAATGTGATCTATCACCTCTCTCTCAAAATGCTATTAGCTTCTCTTCATCATGAGGACAAGCAGGACTCTTTTTCTTCTTATGGCAATAACGCTATATAAAATAATAGACTTTTTACATCAAAGTGTACTAGCTATTGACATAAGCTTGGTCCTCTTAACTTTTACACAAGGGAAAGAAAAATTCCAATAATTCTGAAATAGATAGATAAAACTTTTCTCTGTGGCTACAGCCATGTACTATTATATGTAACTACTTTTTTTTAAAGAGCCCTATTGGTGCTCTCGGAAGGATTTTCTTTTATACATAGCTTTATCCTATAATTTTGTCCCTGTTGGGCACGCTGCCTAAATTTAAACACAAACAGTCAAGCAATGAAGAAACATTAACACATTTACTGTGAACAAAAACTCCCAGTTGTACAGTGAAATTTTAATACATTTCAACTTATCTCTTTTACTAATGGGGAGAATACAAACCCTGCAGGAATTCGCTCTGCAAACCGGTAATTACAGTAGACTCACTTTTTTATAATGCATATGTATAGTCAAGCACAAAAACCCTGGCTGCCCTTTTGATGTAAGTTACAATAGGAATGTTTTAAAAATTATGAAAATCTACAGCAATTCTAAGGGAATGCATTATTTCATGGAAAACTGTCTTTTATTTCTGTGCATGAACACAAACAGACATATATTTAGATATCTGCTTTACACACCAGAAGGCACAAGCTTTATCAGCATGTGCTTTTATGTAAATTTTCCTATAATCTAAGAGTACAGAATAAATTCATTCCTTTTTGTACAAAGCTAGATGTGATTTTTGACTATCATAATTTATCTATCACATAAAGATGATATTCTTTAGTCTATGCCTTGTTTTTGTACACTGTCCCCTCTAATATCAGGGATTTAAATCTATACATTGAGATCTCACGGAATCTCTTCATTAAATAATTAAGGATTTCAAACCAATAACGTGTTTCTCAGTATAGGCATATGTGACCCTGATGAAAAAGACCACACACACATACTTGCAGAGAACAAGAACCACATGCTGTAATATTAATAACAACAGCACAGGTAGTTGACAGGCATGAAGTAAAATCTCTGTTGCTATTCACATCACTTGCTAGACAGTTTTTATTTACCTACCAAATTTTTGGTCCCATAACAACTTTCTAAGAAACTGAAATTTGATAGACTGCTAAGAGGCTATCAATATATATAATTCACATTAAATTCATGATTCTAAGTACTGGCATCCTGGGGGGAAAATGAAAGCAGAGATAGCTTTTTAGGTAGACATGATTTTTGTAATATTTTGTGAATTTCCAAAAGAAAAAGAAAAGAAAAAGTGAAGTTGCTAAAATGTCCACCTGTGACTAAGTAGCAGCTACAAATTCCAGGGGTATCTAACTGAAAATGGAAATTATGGTATCACATAAGTCATATAGCACATATACTACCAAAATGTGCAAGTGGCTGTATCCGGGCCATCTAATGTCAGGTCAGAGAGTGATAAGAGGTAACATTCTCAGAGGCCTGGCTGTGGCAGAATCCACTCACTATTACAGGGAAAAGACATTTTATATTTACTCAAAACAAGTGTCTTACTCTAAGGATACACACCTAGCTAGCTCTTTTTCTAGGCAACACTAGGAACATTCTAACCTGGGGTCTCCCTGTCATTATAGGAAAAACAATAACAAACCTCTTCCCCACCATTACTATCCCTCTGCTCCCAAAGGCTACTTTAATAATAGTGTGCCTTAAACAAAAAAGAAAAGAGGGGGAGGGGAGGGGAGGAAGAGGGAAAAGGGAGAAAGAAAAAGGAAGCCAGGCTCATCATACATAGTTCAAGAGCTATGTATCAGATGCTGGCTCTGTTGCAGGCAATGTGTATATACCCTTGGGTAACACCTCCTGTTTCTGTCTCACAAGGAAATGACACACTTCCCATTTTTTAAAATACCAAATACCAATACATATATAATATATATATTACTATATATATAATGGTCTTTGCTTAAAGTCAGTTTTTATAGCTGTCCATTTTATTCCTTAATAAACAAAGAACAAACAAACAAAAGGCACAGCACAATTTGGTTTTCTACAAAGCACCTCACAGTTTTTGTAAGATGACTGTTTCCTACACTCTTTACACAAATAGCATGTTCCACTTTGGTGAACCATAAATAGGTCAGGAAAGTACAATTCAATGATTTCACTTAAACATTATCTGAATATCCATACAGCTGACAGTGAATGTTTTAATATTTTATGTTTGATCATATACAGTAAATGTGAAGCTATCATTTTAATTATAAAATATATTACCTGTGGTTCAAGTTAACACTGAGGCATAACTGCCAGATGGCATGCCTCAGATATAAGTATGAATGATAGAATTTTAGAAGTGGGTGTGTATTTATACAGTTTATTTTTTTCAGACTATTAGTCTAGACAGATTTGTCTTTTTACCTCTTAATCAGAGATTAATAAATTTTAAAGTTAGACTACATGATGCTTAGCTAGCCAAATGCTAATTATCAAACATCACTGCAATATTTATCTCCATGAAAAAATATTTTAGATTCTGTGTATCAATTCACTGAAATAGAATCTCCCTCTAATTAATTTACTTGCTTAATTTTAAAATACCAATGAGCAGGAGGAAAAATCCTACAGTGCTGAAGTTAGCAAAAAGTGGTAGTGTTCTGTCAGCTACTAAAGCTTGTTTGTATCGGGGGCTATTATACCCGAGTTAATAACACGAGGCTCTCTGCACACAGGTGTCAGGTATGTTCCTTGCCATTTAAAGAAACCACATATAAAGAACAGGGGTGAGAAATATAAAATCTGTGCTAATGATGCCTCCAATGTGAAACTGCTTCTTGCTTTAATTTGGAATCACAGAAAGTAATGCTGGTGCACGTTTTCTTTTATTATTTAGACATCAGAGGGAGTTTGTACACTAAAGGTGCAATTTACCAACGTGCTGAGAAAATGAAGTTTCTTAGCACAATCTCAACTTTTGCTATGAGTCACATGTTTGCATTTCTTTAAAAAACAAAATAAAACAAAACCCTTATCTATTACATATAAAAGAAAACATGTCTGTATCAGAATCATCTGTGGCACTTCACAGAAGTACAGTGGTCCAGAAGCACACTCTAGGATTAATGAATTAGAATCTCAAGGGCACTTACTCAACCCCGAGATGGACTGCACCTCATCAAATTTTGCACCCCAGACACCTGAGAAGCCTCACCCTAGTTTCAGCCCTGTAATTATTAATATCATTTTGATGCTTGTAAAAGGCATGGAATTGTGTTGAGAACTAAACAAATGGTCCAAAATGCAAGAAGATGCTCTGTTTGAAGGATTTCATGGGTGAAGGGAAATCCCAAACTTGTTTCTCATCCCTCTGGACACTGTGAGGGAAGTAAGCAGTTTCCTGAGGAGCCCTCAGGAGCTTTTCCAGTGTTAGAAAGCAGAGTCTCTCACAGGGAGCTGTGGTCCAAGCCAACTGTTGAAGCAAGTTCCCACTCTGTCCTCCTGAGCCTGATAAGGATAGAGAGGAAAAGAGGAAGCTAGGGAGGGCCAGGGTCTGAGTACCTAAATGGCTATCCGTTTTCATTTTAAATGGATGCAGGGAAGAGGCATAAATGATTAATAATGACTAATCAATTCCCTCAGTAATTCCCTTCCTTCCTACTGCCACCACTCACCAATTTTTCAATATGCATTTAAAAAAGTAGAGTTTGCCTACAACTGGCACCGACTGCAGACACACTTTTCTACAAATGGAAGGCAGGTAATACCTGTAAATTAAAAAAAAAATAACATGGAGGAAAGTGCCTAAACATTACCAGCACAGTCCCTCCAATGTATCTCTGCTCAGTAATGTTTCTCTCCCCTTCCCAGTTCCATCCTTTGTGTATAATCACTGAAGTATGGAAGCCATCAAGTTTTGACATACTTAAAAGTTGCTAAGGACAGGGTGCTAATCTGTTTCATACATTTTTTTGCTATTTCAAACCTCTTGTATCAACTAAGTCCATCATTCCAGACCCTTATGAATACAAAGCAAGTTCTTCTCCTAATTTATGATCATTGTAAGTGAACTGGGGCAAATGGCTCCCAAACTGATTTTTGAAAGACTAATATGCCCTCTTCTGGCTTCTTATTTAAGAAAAAAAAGTATTAGTTTATTAGATGCATTAAAATGTGAGGTAAAGAGTTGTCTCCTAATTTATTATATTTACTACTAATAATAATTACATAATAGAGATTTTTCACAGCTAAGCAATAGTATTTGGAAGTCTCAGTATTATCTAAAGTGAGGATACTTCCCAGTGACATGGTGCTCAGCAAAGGGCCTTTCAATGAATTTTCCCCAAAGTTAAATGACAATGTTGAAGATGATATACATTGCAGAAACATGGGTCAGTAAAAGGGAAAATCAAAATATGTGTACCCACTAGCAAAATTTGAGAGAAAGTACTCCGCTCAGTGCCACATGCCCCATCCCTGCGCCCACTGTATGCCCATGCAGGCCTGCTTTCATAGCTCCAGCCAACAGCTATGCCAATTAGTGTCAGCTGTGATGGGGTTTTAGGGACATGGCCCTTTGTCTTAGAGGAAGTAGACTGCAACCACCAACTTACTGTACAGAGGCAACCTAACAATCCATTAGGTGGAAATGACTTTTCAGCCACTTCCTCCAGGGACTACATCAGAAACTGATGGCTTCCACAGATGGGAGCATTTTTACATTTCTGTATTAACTACAGCCAAGAAGGTGGATTTTTATCATTTAATGCTACACAATCACTTCATCTCCTTTCTCCTCTACATTATTCCTGGTTCCCTATAATATTGATATACAACATTACCTAATAAAATAATGAACTAAATACTTTAGAAATAGAGGGAACTGTCTCACTGCTTGCACTGAGAGTATTCTATGAGTCTTTTAGAGCATCCACTAAAACTTTTGGGAATTGCTGAAAACAAGAAATTTGATTACTGGAATATCATTCTGGAAGAGTATTCTGTGTTTTAAAAACATACTGATGGTTACCCTTTTATGCCTCCAACTGTTAAGCAGGTATTAGATTTGATTAAACCTATCAAAAAACCAAAGTAACTGTATTCCTTAGAGCAGAAAAGAATAGAGCCAGGCACTGCAAACGGTAGTGTTCACCCTTTTAATTGCAAAGTCAAGGCTGGGGCCCTGACCCAGCATTATGCTCACGGACATGTGCTGTTACAGAGCTAAAGACAAAATTTACCTCCATTCGCAGCATCACACAGAATGTTGCAGTTCTATAAGAAAACATGCAATCAGTTAAAATTTAAATTTTAATATTCTTTTAAATGTGTATTCAAAAACAAACATAGGTTTATTACATGAAACCCATGTAAATACTTGTTAAATGTTTTAACAACTAGGTTTGTAGCTAATCCACTCAAAAGAAGTACATATGCAAAATTGCTCATTTGAAGAATATCATTTTAAAACATTTTATATCCACGTACATAAACTTTATCAGCAATAAGCACATCTCGAGCACTTTCATAACAGAGGCATCCAACAGTCAAAACATACTTTTTGGTCCAAGATACTTCAGTTTGGACAGAACCAAAAAGAGATAGGAGGATGAAAGTACTATGAAATATGGCAATAACATGCGGTTTTTCAATAATATTTTAATTTTAGGTGAGCTTCAACACCTCAAATCTGCTGTAAATGTTCCTGTTCATAATTCTGTTTAGGTTTTCTTAAAAAAAAAAAAAAAAAAAGCCAAAGGGGGTAGGTTCGAGGGTGGGAGGTGGGGATGGGTGGGGTGGGGGGCATGGTGGGGTGAAAATGCAGATGGTTGTGCTTGAACAACAATAAAAAATAAAATAAAATACTCATTAAAAAACCCTCCTCTCAAACCCTCTTACAAATTAAATCCCTTATAAACATCAAATTCTCGCAGTCTTGACTGAAACATGTTTAGAGGTATCATAGAAATCAACAACACCTTTCCTCACTCAAATGAAACATAAAAAAGATAGAAAGGTATATTTACTGTGTTTACTCAAGCAAAGCAAAATTTTGTATGAGTTTGTATATTAAACAAAATCTTATATAAATAATATTAAAGGTTGAGAGTTTTATTTGATTTTGATGTTGGCAAGATAAGTCAATTCTTTCTATCCTGTTCAAATTAGCTTAATGTTTTAAAAACACTAACAATTTTCCTGCTTATTCAACAGAAATATAACTTATTATAAAGCAGATATTTTGGCACTATCTTAATTAGAACACCACTCTCTCAGTCTCTCTCTCCCCCGTGAGTGTGTAAGTACGTGGAGATTTTTTAAGTTTGCTATAAAAGAAGCAATGCTCTGTTAATACTGTTATAACCCAGTACTTTTTAATTTTACAAAAGCAACACTGAACTACTACATTTGTTATTTAAAAGCTACATGAGATCATTTGAATTCAAAGCAAAATTTCTAAAACTTTCTTTAGAAATATATTATTTTCAGTGAAAAAGATCTTGTGAGATCATGGTGATGGCTGCACAACAGTCGGTGTACTAAAAGCCACTGTATTGTACACACTTTAAATGATGAATTTTATGTTATGTGGATTTTACCTCAGTAAAAAAAATAGACCTTGTAAAACAAAAGACAAAAATACTTCTGAGTGGTGGTCTGTTTTCATTAAACTAATAAAACTAAGTAATGTTTTACTTAAACTAATAAGGTCACTGTACCAAACAAATCCCCCTATTGTTAGGAATTATAAAAATAGAGTATTTTTAATGGACACATCTCCTTCAACACAGACTTCACATAATGTCCTCTCATACACATCAAAGAAAAAGTCACTATTTTAAAAACAGAACATTTAACACTGCAATTGCTTTCTTGAAAACACACTGAATAGAGTGTCATAACAAGAAGAACCTAATACACCAAATAAATTGTTAAGGAGAATAAAGAGGTGAACTATCCTACTACAAGATACATTATTTGTAAGAATATATTCTTATTTTCCTTTCGTATTTCATATTCTGTCTAGAGAGTTAAGATAATAATACTGGCCAACATTTCTCATGCACTTGCAATACATCAAGCACTGTCTACACTACACAGAAAAATTCATTTAATCTCGACAGTTACATTCTCAGGGAATATCACAGTATCATTATTTCTATTTTACAGGTAAGAGAATCGAAGCAGAGACATAAACGAACTTTCCCAAGGCTAAGCCAGGATTCTGGCTTTTGCAAGTCTAGTGCGGTGTCTAGGCTCTAAACCACTAGACTTTACTACCTCAAAGTTCTTAAACCTTCACCTGTGTTCCATAGGTACCATGAAGTAACAAGTGCTATTTCCCTTACTTAATAAAAGAGTTAGTCCAATCTCTCAAGAACTTCTTTTTTAAACCAGTCATTTAGAAGACCCACATCACTGAAGGGAAGAGAGGGCTTACAACTTCAATGACAAGCAAGTTTTGGGTCCTACGTAAGAGAAATGATTATTCAAAACTAGCCCACATGTGCTACTTAGAGCAGTGAATGAAGAAATGTGTAGAAGACACAACTGAAGATAACTGAGGAAAATATTGATTAGAGGCATTCACTTTAAAAGACCATTCTAGCAGAGAAACTAAAGAATGGATTAGAGGAGGAAATAAATAGGTACTCATTTTTTTTAAAGGGATTCACTTTGATAAAAGTAATGTGAAACCTCCGAGAAAGAAAAAACTGAGGAAACAAGGAGAGATGGAGAAAACCACACAGCAACGTAGAGGATGAAGATGTTCTCATGAGCTGCCGTGTAGAGCAACACAGGGCTCAGGCCGCACTTGTAAAGCTGGTCATAACCATTTCAACTTTGCTAGGTGCTTCAGGTATAAACACAAAGAGCTACGAGAAAGGTTACACTTAGGGGTGAATAAACTACTTTATTACATTTTTATGGAATACATTTTAAAGGCAAAAAACATAAAATGGTGCTTTTTGGTTTTTCTACCTTATTTTGTTACAAATAATAAATACACTGAGAAACTAATAACCCTACTTGAACAGAGCAGTGTGCTAATGCACAGACAGAGACAGTTATTATCAGAGGAGATCCTTTTTTAAGACTTCTTGAAATTGTAGGCCATGTTTTCCTACCCTGTCGAGGCATTTCAGGTTTGTAGATAGAAAGACCCTTGGTATTCTAGTCACAAGCGCTAACAATCTAATTTGTAAATTAGCAAAAATCGACATCTTTTTAAAAAGCACAAAACAAGGATAAGAAACTTGGCTCCCATGAAAGGTTAGTGTGTAGGCACAATTTTAATCAGTCAGATCGGGTTTGTGGAACCCCCAGCCTACTCTTATTACCATATATCCCCTGGCTTCCAAAATCGCTGTGGTGGAACTGATGGCCACATTGCCAGTAGTGAGCCCACATCACTGTTTATGGTGAGCAAAAAAAGTTTCAAGACACTTTCAGCAACTAATTCACACCAGGGAGAGACAGGTGAGAAAGGAGTGGGAAACCCGTAATTAACTAAGTCTACCCTTATCCTCCATTTTTCAAGAACAGAGGAAAATTCCTTGAGGGTACTCCCCACTTAGTGTGTGGCCTTGTAGAACATACTGATCTACTTTGAGCCCCAATTCTTCACGTGTAATAATGGAATGATACTATTTTTTTACATAGGTTCTTATATAGTATGTTAGTGATCATTTGTTTAAAGAGCTTCCATGCAGTGTCAGACAAGCATTAAATGATAAATGAAAACTATTATTATGAGTATGAATCCTATCCTACACAAAATTAGCATTAAAATACATTCCTGATATAAATAATGTACCGCTTCCAGACAAACAGTTTATATACATTTAAATATGCTCTTACCACTTACTACATAAGCACATGTGGTAAAAAAGAGAATCTGACAGGAAGAGGTTGCCAGAGAGACCTAAAAACCTCAGGTGCAACGTCCAGTCTATCATTCACTGGCATGTGAACTTGAAAGAGGAGAACATCAAACTCTACACTTCAACTTCCTCTTCCATGACATGTATAAGTTGGATTGTGCTCTAAACTTCCTCCAAGCTCTGGGTTTTACATTTTATAATAATTTACTTGCTTTTATTATGTGCTTACACTTATTAAATAGCATACCTCTCCAACCTAAATTTAGTGTCCTGAACAGAAGAAAACATTGGGTTTTGGGAGGCCTAGAACACTACCCTGTAGGAGATGCTCGGCACAGGCTGTCTGAACGAAAGGCTGCTTAATGTAGAAGGCCGGCTAACTCTGATCACGGACTGGGCTGGAGACAATGGCTCCCAGGGGCCTTTCAGAGACACTATTCATGGGCTCAAAGAGCTTTTCTAGCAAGGTTGCAAAAATGAAATAATTAGTGCAACAAATATTTTCTGAGTGCCTACTCTGTGCCAGGAACTATGGATGAAGATACTGTACTATAAGACAATATCCTCAAGAAACTTAGTTGGCAAGGTAAGTAAATAAGCAATTTAAACTGTAGCAGGTATAAACACAGGATGCTACGATGCACAGAGATGGTGTATCCCTAACCCATCTTCTGGAGAGACAGCCTTATGGGGGAGAACTGGAGTAGGAGCCTAAAGGTGAAAGGAAGATTTTGTTTCTCCAAGGGGAAAGTCTGGAACTCACCTGGAAGACAAGCTAAATATGAGGATACAGAAGTGAGTGCACATCTAAAGAAAAGTCTTTTCTGTAGGACTCCCGGAAAGAGCGAGGTTCTTTTTCTTTGTAGCAGCAGTGTTCCCTCTTCCCCTCCACTTATTTTGCCATTACGTCTTGAATTCCTTACTGGGCCTTCCTTCTCGTCTGACCATCTCCCTGGGACTCATTGTCCTCAGTCTTGAGTTGAGAGGTAGAAAAAAATAGATTTGACTTTGCTTTGTTCTTATTGTTCTCTGCTTCCCACTCAATTGTCTTTTGTCTGAGGATTACAAACTCGTAAGAAGGTGAGTCACCTCTATTTTATCCCTAAATAACAAATCATTTGTATCTCACACATGTTATGGGTAAACATAATATATATCCCCAGCCATTCTACAGGAAGGGCCTTGCAACATAACACAGACATCATGCAGTGCAGTGGCGAGGGAGGAGAAAGGGTGGCAAAGGATTCAACACACCATGTAACCACAACCAGAGGGATTACAGTACAAGGGAATGTACCTAATAACGCAAGTGCAGACAGATATGCTGAATCTGAGACATTTTAAATTATACTCATGGAGTGGCATTTGGGAGCCCTCTTTGCTCATTTAATGGCTTTCATGCCTGCCAGACACACGACTGTAATTAGATTCACTAAAACTTGAAAAGAATGACCAATGAGTAACACTTTTCCTAAATATCCCCAGAAGGAATCTGAAGTTCCCAACAACTTATGTATGAGAAGAAAAAGTACACTATAGATAGGAGGTTGAAGGGGTAAGAGTTCTGTAAGAAACCAACATAATACTTACTAAATGGCTGTGATATATCAGCATTATGTGGGTGTCTGTGAACTGAAGCAGCATTAGGTATGTATGAGTAGTTTACCCCACAAAATTTAAATGGAATCAAGGAGGAGCATAAAATATACACCTGAAAACAGTTTCTGTTTTTAAATAGTCATCTACTCTGTGATAAGCTTACTTCTTATTCTAATTCAAAGTATTTCACCTTTCCATGCCTCAGAGTTCAAGAATGCCAACATTTACAAGAGCCTAAATACATGACACCTTCCCCAAGGTACCCTGTCATGTACATACTTACAATAATTAGTGGTGACTATATACCCATTTCCAAGATGATGTATATGGAGCAGACACTGTTGCTCACCAGCACTTAAAAGAGATATTTAATTTGTTATGATACGGCAAGGAGAAAGTAGCTGTCAGTTAGGTTGCCATTTCTGTCACACGTTTTAATAATACAGCTCCTGTAATTACACTGTGGTTCTTTATGTTAACTCAGTGAAAGCTTGCTTGCTTTTAGCATGAAAACAATTTATGAAATTATAGAAACAGACTGAACACAGCAGTTCATTTGTTGAAGCAATTATCCAGATCCTTGTCAAAAAAAAGTACAAGCAAGAGAAGACTGTGATGTGCAAAAAATGGTTCTAATTCTATGCTCTAATATGTACAATATGTCTGTGGTTGTGCTGAATTATGTTAATAAACTGCAGCCGAAATATATTTGTCACAACACAAAAGAGAGTCGCTATCAATCGTCCTGCCACATACTTTAAATTAGTCACCAAAAGGTCTGGCCAGAGTTTCCTCTACAACTTGCAGATGAAGAGAAAGGCTCATTGGACGGTTTTCCCAGTGAGGCCAGAAGGATTTTTCTATTATTGTGAATTAACTGGAAAATGACTGCAAAGTGAACTGTGGCACAAATGCTATTTTTAAGTGACATTTAAAAATACAACCCGGACACCAATCTGATATTATTTTTGACTTGTTATCCAACAAAACCCAGGTTTCTGAAAAGCTTCAAAGAAGGGGATTCAGGACACTTACTGCAGGGAAGGTGAGGGAATACAGCAATCAAGTGATGCCAGGATTATTGTTTAAATAATTGCATGAGACCAAAAACCTTTCAAGGTAGAAATAAGTCTCACTTCACACACTGTTAAGGCAAGAATTCTTAATTTATTAGCATTTAGTCAATAAATTAGTGTTAAGAGCAGCATTGTGAAGCTATGTCACTCAAGTTTCACTAAACATGTTTTCCAAGCTCTCTGAATAACAATTTTTGTGTTAAACTTTTAAATGTTCTACCTGCAGAGGAAACAGCTATTGTTGATTTAAGTCAACTATATATCTGTTTTCAAAATTCTTATGTAAATTTATCAAATAAGTATTTCCCAATGAAAATGGCTAAAGGAAGAAAAATTACTCCTCCATACTAAAAACAGCCTAGCCTTTCTTCCAACACCACAGAACTTCAATAAAAGCACATTAGTAAATGTTTCCTTTTAATTATTTTAATAGTTAATTTGCAGGAGGTGAAAAAGAGAACGGAGATCTAACACTAAAATAAAATGAAGTGCTAGAAAACAGAAGCAAAAAAAATCTCCAAGCTTAGGTTGTGAATTGTGTGAAGTGTTGTATGCAATAAAATGTGGCCGTCGTTCTTTCTCCCCACATCTGGACGTAGTTTAGCATACCGATTTCCAGAAACTAAGCAATTGTCCAGTCTGACTAGCCCCTTTCATTCACAAATAAACAATTAATGGAATGGGCAACTAATTTTCCAAGTGTTCATATTCATTAGGCTGTTTCCTGAAATTAAGTATCTGCCTCATGATATAATACTGTACACATTAAGCAGTTTCCCACCTCCACCCCTTCCCCAGCCACCTTTCTCATATCAAACTTAGAGAACTAAGCATTTCTATTTTCCTTCCTTATAACAGGCTAAGATGGGAAAGTTAAATTTCCTCAACTATGCTGAAAAAGTACAGAATATTAAAATATGATGAGATGCCCTCACCAATTCTTAGCGAGACTTCTATTCTCGTGAACCCGTCAATTCATTAAATATTTATCAAAGAACTACTATGTAGTAAGCACAATTACAAACTCTGACTTGTAAACATAAAACATGTCCTTGAGGAATCTAGAACTGAGTAGGGAGATAAACCTGACCACAAATAACAGTACTATAAAGTAGAATGTGATCAATGTGACAAAAGACAGAGAAACAAAATGCTTTCAGGTTCAGGGGACAGAGACTACTTTTTCTGAGGTGATGAGAAAAGGCTCAGTGAGGAAAGTGGTTTGGAATATGGATAGGCTTTCGAGAGGCATGGACTAGAAGGTCCTCAAGGTCAGAGACCATGCCTTGTTTATTTGGCATCTCCCTGACCTGCTCACCACCCCCAACACACACACACACACACACACACACACCCACCACCACCACCACCACCACCACCACCACCACCACCACCACCACCCCCCCCCCAGCACAGTGCTGGGCTGTTGGCACTATGAGAAAACAGCTGATTCCGACAAGCCAAAATGGGGGAAAATGGACAAGTACTGCTGGTGGTTGCAAAAAGGCATGAGCTTGTTCAAAGAATGGGGAAGTTTTATAAAGAAGAATACCTAGAGACAAAAGATTAGAAAGGTAGCCTGAAAAAATAAATTGGACCAATATAAAGGATAGCCAGCAAGTTTTATTTTAAATTTGAAAACCACAAAGAACACTGAGAATTTCTAAGCATTAAGAATAATATATTTATTAGAGCTGTACCTCTGCTGCTCCAGTTTAAGCAAGACTATATCCTGTGTACTTTTCCAATTTCAAAATATGGAGTACACAGGGAAGAAAAACGTGCTAGGTTAAAGAAATAATTAGAAACCTGTAACTTCTCTGACCACTAAGTTAATATTGTGACTTTAAGCCAAAAAAGGATTCCATTATATGTGTGGAACCCAGAAAAACATTTCTTTAACAAATTTTAGGTTAAAAAGAAAAGGAAAGTCAAAAAGAAAGGCAGCCCCAAACACCATACGTTATTCAAAAACAGGGGTGGCAGCAGGGTGGGGAGCACCCCACTCCTGCTACTCAGGCTCCTTAGAGCAGACACTTAGAACAAAAACTCCTGCTCCTCCGGAAAAGCAGATGAGCTGTTACCTTGTGTGCTTTATAATTCCTTGGAGTATGTTCAAACAGTACCCCTTACTACCTTTCGTTTAAGTGACAATAGGCAAATATAAAGTGGAGGCACTATGACTTAGGGTCCCCTACACCCCTGCATATAAAACCAACCACCAAGTCAACTTCAAGTGAGAAATTCTTTCTAACCAGAGCAGACTGTGACAATTCTTTAGGATTTCCAAGAAGAGATGGTGACAAGCATGCTTGTCATCTGGACATGTCATACAAGATTGCAAAATTTTCTGAGTTGTCTGAGATTCTAGACAAACTGTACATTTTAAATTGTCTAGATGTTATCATGAGACATTTGGCTTAACAAAAAAGTAAAAGCCACAAGAGGGAGAAGAACAGTATCCTTATGGAAAATCACCACCAAAGAGAGAAAGACAAATAAAAGATAAATCCAGATCCCTGGTTCATGTGCCCCAAAGCCAAACCTAATAGAATAAAGCACAAAACCAAATTACACATCCTAGAAAATATCAGAAATTAATAATTGGGACTGAAACCCAAACATGTTAAATTTGACTATTACAAACTTCAGAGAAAAATACAAAAATATGGGGGTACAGCCTGAGATTTCAAAGTATATACTTATAGAAACAGTTAGCTCTTGGCCAAAACTTGAAAATATTTGCAGAATACTAATATGTTACTTTATTATTAGCAAGGATGGTGTCTTACTCATGTCAGGAACCTCAAACTCTAGCACGGAACCTAACACAGAGTAGGGAATCAATATGTATATATATATATGCTTCAGGACCATATATATGCTTCAGGACCACTATGCTTCATAAACTGGAGTTAAAAACATGTTTTTCACACCTGCAAAAAAAACCCTCTGTAGATACACCAGGATGTCCCTAGCCAGGTAGTGTTTGCTGCTGAGTACAACAAGGATGCTTGTAAGAGTGAGGATGCAACACAGTGAATCCATCATTACTGATACAATGAATGAATGAATGGCAAGACAACTCGAATGTAATACAGCAAGTAAGTGAACCATTCTGCTTCACATATTCTTATTGCTCACCATCTCAGAGTTAACATTTCTCAAGCTCTTGCTTTGTGCCAGGCACTAAGCTAAATAATTTGCATTCAAGTAAATACTTCACACTCATTAATTTGATTTTCATGACGACTGAGCAAGATAGATAGATACTATTATACCTCCATTTTACAGGTTAGGAAACTACTCCATAGGAAACAGATTGAATGACTCGACCAAAATTTTATAGCTGGTCAACAGAAAAAGTGGAATTCAAAACCAAGTCTGATCAGTTCAGCAAGTCACATTTGTCCATTACATCAAGTCACATTACATCAAGATAACTCCAATTAAGTTGGCAAATGTGAAAACCATGACCAGTTAATTATGTTTCCAGAACCATACTGAAAAGACTGAAACATGTGAAAATTGTCTTAGGTAGCCCTCCCTAGTATCCATAGTATGCTCTTTCCCTGATTTGAACCACTCTGTTCTTGTTGCCATTTGTGCAAATAATATTACATCTTTGAGAAACCATTATGTGTTGCCACACATAGTATGGATACCAATTACATGAATTACAACAGGTAACCATGACCGACTTACAGTGTTGGCAAATCTGTACTACCTATTAAGACAACCATACAGTAAATTTGAGAATAAAAAATTAATATGGGGGCATGATAATCACTGATAAATGTAAATTTCATGGTCTATCTTCAAGTCCATTTAGATGGCACTGCAATCTAAATGAGGCACTTATTCTTATTTGTAACTGAAAAAGATAGAAGGCATAACACATCCACCCAGATGTTTTGAGGATTAATAAGGAAAACCTTCCAAAAATACTTAAAGAATAAAAAAGAGTTACCCACTTTTGGACTAAATATTGATGGTCAGATACAGCTTCTTAGTAAGATGTAAATTGAAAGTTAACCAGTTTAGTTTTTAAAAAATGCAACTAAAAACATCATTCTATGACAAACTGTATTATGCTTCAGAAAGAATGCACCACTCAAAGAGAGCGAAGCAGTACAATAAAGAAAGGATTATGAAAACAGCCCTACTTCTAAATCAAAGTGGAGTTCACTCAGGCCACACTCACCCAAGGGAATCCCCACAAAATCCTTTAGAGCCAGCCCCGCCAAGTTTGACCAATGAATTAAGGGGGGGAAATGTGAGGTTCTCTACCAGAGCTTCTAAGTACACGGTACATATGTCATGGTGTTTGTGGCAGGCACAAAGATTACTAAAACCTTTCAGTCTTAATAAACGGTCAGGTTCCAGGGCCTACGTTTCATTTATGATTCTCCGGAGCATCAGCAGTTCTCAGCACCCGGTGTTATTTTGTAACTCAAACTCATATAGTACTTACTTATTTCAGGCACTGTTTTAGGCACTATAAATTCATTTAATCCTCACAACTTATTTAAACTACGTAGGACCTAGGTGTTATTATTCTCATTTCACAGAGGAGGAACTTGGGGCGCAGAGACCGCAGTATCCTCTCCAATGCCACACAGGTACTACAAAGGGTCAGAACAGGATTCAGCTGCAAACAGCCTGGCTCTGGAATCCATGTTCTCTGTCAGTGTGCCATGCTGCCCCTTCCCATGGACACTCGTGAAACCAATGCTGGACTAATCTCTAAAGTGAAGTATCATTTTACAGTGACCAAAAGCAATTTTCAGGGAGACCTACTCTAAAATATGTACGCTTCTAGATAGGCTTTTTTGATGGAATTCATATCAATAACTCTCAACCCCATATTCAGTGCAATGCTACACTATTAGTGAGGCTAGTGCCTTGGGGACTGTCATGACCAACCCCTCCCTGCCACGTGACCTCTGAGATGGCAGGGGTCTGCTGGCTGGCTGCATTGTCTCTGTGATTTAAACCAGACCATCTGGCTGCCTTGTTCTCTGAGCTGGGGCATGCCTAAAAACACTCAGATTGCATTTAACAACTTCTCTTCTCTCTGGCCAAATATAAGCTCTAGAGTTATTTTATACAGATTTCAGTTCACCCTATAATAGCACAGAAAAAGCTTTCTTTGATATGAACTCCTTCATTACCAAACAAAGTCTGTTCATGGAATGACCCAGCAGGAAGACTTGAGACAGGACAGCCAACATACGGTCTGGGGCTCTCTCCTTATTTACAAAATGCAATCAGTAGGAAGGGTCTATAAATTTCAATCCAAAAAAAAAAAGGAGTAGAATTTTACATTATAATACTTAATAAACACCAGAATTAAAGCATCTACAAATTCTTCAAAACTACAAATCAAAGTTCAGATTGAAGCAAGGAGAACAGGAGATGGAAACAGAATGGGTATTACTCTCTTCTGCACAAGCTTGATTGTTTAATTATTTTAGTCACAAAGATCACAAAACAAAGAATCTCTTCAAAGGCTGATCAATGATGGGGGGAAGGAGGGACTTAGAATAAGAGAGGGAAAGAGATAATTCAAGTAATTACAAAAATTCAAAGGAAATTTCGGTGGCTCTAGTTGGGGGGTGTGGCTGGAGATGAAACAAGACTCCCAGTTAAGTGCTCATGGAAAACTAAGTATGTATACCACCAATGCTTATCCTAGGAAAGTGAAAGACAGAAACAAGGAGAAAATTCAACCCCAACTCAATGCTTTAGAAAAACTCAAATAGTTGTCTTCAAAAAAACAAAAACAAACAAACAAACAAAACAAATAAAGAACCCTTCTGGCACACCAAGCCCCCTGTGATTGCAGGGTGAAAACTCTAACATAAAAACCCAGTCCATAAGTGCCAGAGGAAAAGAAACTTTCCTCAAATAACAAAATAAAAATAAATCTTCAGTTAAAATAATATCTTACACACTGATATAAACTGAAATGCTCTTTTCCATGGGTTGATCTTATGAAACCCTTAAACATGAGCATGTAACACTAACAAACTATTTGACATTATTATTTGGGTTCAAAGACTCCCTTTCTCTAAATGTTTATAGCACCATACCAGTTATTTCAACTGAGCTGACACAATGAATTTCAAATGATCTAATACCTCTGACTTACCAGAGGATTAGCACATGATTATCCTGAGTAAAAGGATTATTATTACTGCTGCTCTAAGATATTAACACTTTCTGTAACATAGTCTAAGGACGCTGTATAGATCACTAAAAAAAGGTGACAAATACATGAGGCAAAGGGGATTTTCAAAAAGGAAGGTGGCTGATAAATGTTCTTCTCTTTTAGGACTCCTTGCTTAAAATAAGGTGGGCCTCCCACTGACAGAATCAGTCTTTTGCAGGATGTGTTCAGGGGTGTACAGTCACAAATAAACAAGTCCAGTGTTCACTGCACGCAGGAAATTATGCCGCGTGTGGCCTTCTTCTTCTTGTCTTGCAGATCAGCCTCCAAACAGAAAACCTCCACTTTGTAATAGACAACTAATTCTCATGTAATGAATGACAGAACACAGCGTTAATGTACTTAACAAGACAGAGCTAAATTCAATGAAGCTTGACGCCATTTATATGAAAAAGGGTTACATTTGTAGACAGAGCCAAAGGGAGAGAAGATAATTCTGAATTAAATAATGCAGCTTCTGCTTTGGTTTAGCCCTCTCCCTCGAAATAGAGATCATAGCTTAAAAGGGACAAAGCTAAACACCACTGTATTAAACTCTAACTATCCCAGGAAGGAGTAACAGGTACAAGACTTTACTCAGAGCTTCTACTGGCAAAAGTGCCATTTCTTTATAGCTGAATATCTGGCCCATTAAAAATACATCCTTTCCCTACTGGACTTTGTGACATGCAATTGAGCTCACACATAACATTGTCACAGAAAGTTCAGATAACCCAAATGATGCCTTAGTATCTGCTGAATCTTGTGGATACATCATAAAGACGAAAAACAGGGAAATAAGCCACATGACACAAAATGAGTATGTTGAAAAGATAAACTTAGTAGGCTTTTTTGAGAATATTTGTATTATATTACCTTACTCTTAAAAAAAAGTCCTAGGTACGCAAGTTGTGTGAAAATGAGTATGTGTGTGGAAATCTTAAAAAAAAAATTAAGCCTATGAATAACAAAATGCTGCCTCTCCTTTTTCAGTGTAAGTTTAGAAAACAGATCTTAAAGTACATTTAAAAACACAGCGAATGAACTATGCCAATAAAGCACCTATATCTTGAAAATAGTTACGAAATATTGTATGTAGATGAGAGAACATTTTAACTCCTCTAGCCAGTTTACAGTAAGAACACTGATTAAATAGCACACTTAATGCATCTGGTGATACGACTTATTTCCATAGGATGTGCTTATATACATGGAGGTAACACCACCTGGAACTGCTATACCTTAAGTCAGGGAAGCCTTGGCTTTCCTCTTCTCTCTCCTATCCACAGTGTTATCTGGTTCTGCTGTTGTCACAGAGCCAGGGAATGAAGCTCTTCCAGAAAACTTACCCAAGATCAAACTGTGCCTGGTGACAGCAATGTCCAGGCCATAAGTAATGTTCAAAGGATTCAACAACGCCTGTGACTGATCATTCTCTTTCCCTTGCCATCACCTGCTGATTTTGTCCAGGTGTTTTATGGCTATCTTGAGGATCTGGAGAACAGACAGAGGGAAGACTTTGCCAATTTCTTTTGTCTGGGATTGTGAATGAATTCCTTACACAGATGGCGCACAGCCTCAGCTCAGGGCAGCGCCAGGCTATATTGCCTCCAACCTCCAAAAGGAGAAACGAAGGGAGACATTATCTTCTCCTGTAACACTGCCTGTAATGTGTCTGTGGTTAGCAAACCGAGACAGCACAGCTTCACAGAGGGAAAAATGAGGAAGGAAGAAACTCAACAAATAAATGGAAAATATTTACTTGTTTGAGGTATTACTAAGCATTTACTGCAGAATCAAAAATGCTGATCAAAAAGATGATTCCTGAACAAAAGTGCTTCTACCGAAGACTTTTTTAAACCTAAGGTTCAGTCATGTTTTCACTTGTATGTCAGAGTCACCAGCTCTCCTATATTAACCTAAATCTGGACTTAAAAAATCTAAGTCAGCCCTCTGAAAGCTATTTCATTATTGTGTTGGAAAAGAAAATTGGACTGTTGTCTAAACCTATACCGTTGAATATGGTAGCCATGTATGGATACTGAGGACTTGGAATGTGGTAGTCCAAACTGAGATGTGCTATGTGTACAACAGACAATAAATTTTGAAGACTCAGTACGAAAAGAAGAATGTTAAACATCTTGATAAATATATATAATTAAATACATATTTTTATATCTATTATATGTGGAATTGATAATTTTGGACACACTGTATTAAATAATATATGTGAAAATCAACTTCACCTGCTTCTTTTTACTTTTGCAGTGTGGCTACTAGAAAATTCTAAATTGCATGTAACAATGCAGTATTTCCATTGGATAGTGCTGGTCTAGATGCTAGAACACTTGTCCATTTCAGTCTGTTGTTGGTTATTTGGTCATGGCCTTTTTCTTAACTTTCTGAGCCTCATTTCAAATGAGAGTGATGAAAATGAAGGATACAGACTCCGAATTTTATAGTTCCTAAAATTATAAAATTTTATTCAGCTATTTTTCAGAATTTCCTTCCTAAAATCTATGGTCCATTTTCATTTGTACCTGCTCTAAAGAAGCAGTAATGAGCAAAACAGGATTTACTCATCATTCAATTAATTTAAGAACCAACCTACAGCTCCCTCTGATGATGTGTTTAAAGTTTTTCAGAAGAATTTACATAGTGTAGGCAAACTTAGTAGCCATGTGAGTTCATTCCATCAGTGACTGATAACTCCAGTGATATATAAATCCACCTATACCCTGGATAAGTAAAGCAATGAACTGAGTTGTTTGTTTTGTGGATTCAAGCTCACCATCAGAAGTACATTTGATTTTAATTCACTTTGGTAAGAAGGTTTCAAAGCAGATATCCTCTAAAAAAGCTTTCATGATTTTTTTTTTTCACTAAATCAGAGGGAATATATTTTAAATTACAAGGTGTGGTTGATCCCTTTTAGAGGCCCAATTTTTGAAGTAATAGCTGCAGAGATCACATCAGTCATTGCTAACTTTGTGATAATTTATGAAACACCTCCTCACACAGCTCTTGGCTGGCCAGGCCCAGAAGAGGATATTTTTAGAATCCTGTTGCTCCCACAACTTGGACTGTCCATGTTATGTGATTATAACAGGACTAAGGATAAAGCAACTGAAGAAAAATAACTTCAAGTGACACTTTAAAATATGTAGTTCCATGCTATTATTTCCCTACTATTTAGGAATGAGGAACAATAAGTTCCCTGACAGGAATAAACATTTTATTTTACAGGTTATGTTAAGGATTTGAATCAGTTTGCTGCCTGAGTTGGAGAAAGGAAATGGGAAACAGGAGGAGATTAAATGCAGGGCAGAAACTCAGTATCAGTTTAATATGTGTATTTTTACCAAAAAAGATGGTAAAACTAAACCTCACATTCTGACTCACTGAAAGCCTTGTTGGAGTATGTTATTGTGTAATGTAAAACACATAGACACACTCCGTATTAATGGATATACTCCAGTCAATGAGACAGAAATAGTAGTCAGGTCAGCCATAATAAACTGAAAGTGTAGCACACAAGATTCAGGAGTTAGAAACTGGGAGAGAACTCGAGCAGCATATTTTACCAAAAAGAATTATTCTCTGGCATGATGAGTTTTAAATTCTAACATATAGTTAGAGGAAAAGAGCTATCAGTGAATTGTTATATTTTATGTACCCAACGGGAGGAACGCATACATTCTGGGAACTTCTGAAAGAAAATATAAAAGTAAAGAGCACTGATAGATAGGTGCAAGTGAAGGGAGAGAAAAGTATGGCCAAAGCTAAGGAATCTGCCGAGAAAGTAAGCCATCTGAATGGCTTACTAAAGGAACTATATACTGCGAAGCAATTAAGAGAAGTATTTTAAAATGTCAGTGTCATGGTCTGAATGTATAATTGATTATAAGAACCTAACTCATATGCAAGTAAAACATTAGTTTAAATTACTTGCTTTTATAAATATTCCTAATGCCTAACAGATAAATACTAGAGTGAGGCTGAGTCCATTCACAGCTGCTGTGCTCTTGGCTAGTACCAGACGTACGCAGGTCATGGCAGAAGGGCGCTTCCCAAAAGTCTCTGAGAAAATCAAAACAAGGCTAGTTTTGAACTCTACCAGTAGTGGGCAAGGCAAAAAGAATTCAATAAAGAGCAACGCAAAAAACAGGAAGGGATATTACCTTAAGAAATGGCTTACTGGGTATTTTGGTACCTCTGTTTAATGTAACTTTAAACAAATAATGTGATTTGCTTAAATGTTCAACTTGGAAATCACATGGATTTCAAAAGATCATCTGTTCATTTCATTCAATATTAAGCCTTACTAGATTAAAAGATAATTTCTTGAGATATACCAAATATCTTTTTAAAAATATCTTTAAAATGCTACTTAAAACTCTAAACTATCGTGTTTTCAAAAATCTTATTTCTTCACAGCAAAGAGATTCAAAAACCACTAAAACATTCTTGCCCTCTGAATGTTTGGTAATGGTCTCTTCATGTGTTATTAATAATCCAGACAAAATATTCATATTAATGGGCATATAATGAATATTCAGTTGCATGTGGACTCATACCACAGAAATATCAAAACCAAAACCCACCTTCACGTGTGCTTGCCAGACATGAACTAGCATAGCCACCTGACTATACCAAACTCTGTGGTTTTAGTTATATAAATGCTCACTATGGCAACAGAGTGAGATATATGCACCAAGAAATACCTGTAATTTTAAACAAGGAAGCGAGAAAAAGTGCTTACACAACATAAAAGTTAATTTTACATTAGTATCATTAATATTATACTCACACTGTGACAGCCAAATAAACCTTGTGCTTTAAAAACAAATCAGGTCACTAGAGCTGCCTGTTGTATTCTGCTAAGAAAGCAAAACCTCCCATGCATGGTTAGTGTTGACACTCTTCCTCAATGACTTTTATTGTCTCTGGGCAAGTTTTAAATCTTCCTTTTCCATGTTTTTAGTCAGAATACTTCACTTGTAGAAAGGTACATTAGTGGTATTAAAAACACATACAAACTCTAAGAAATGGTTCCAAATAGAAATTATACTTTTTCTTCAAAAGAAATAGTTGTTTCCCTAAGTTTATTTGGGCATTACATTTTTTTCTTTAAATTCAACAAATATTTCTTTAAAAATGTTTTTTATGTGACTAAAATTAGAATGCACACAAGATAGTTTTTCAAGGCCAGCAAGCACTTCCTAACTAAATCCCCTACTTCCTTTGCTAGCTGAACATAACCCCTTTAAATGTGTACATCCTTTAAAAAGTTAGAAGGGAGCACCTCGCTTGTAATAGCAGGCAGCTGGGAAGCCAATTGGTATAGTCCGAGTGCACATTTTAGAAAGCAGCTCTTTAACATTCAATAACTAAGTGGTAATTGGGCACAGAAACATAAACTGTCAAACTGAATC
Source organism: Tonatia bakeri (assembly GCA_004024845.1). Taxonomy (NCBI): domain Eukaryota; kingdom Metazoa; phylum Chordata; class Mammalia; order Chiroptera; family Phyllostomidae; genus Tonatia; species Tonatia bakeri. The sequence goes on along the minus strand of PVIA01000541.1, from coordinate 115,108 downwards.
AAAACCCCCTTGCTTTTAGGAGTATTACTTGTAAGATTATACTAGAATTAAATTTGAACATGCATCCACCCTATGCATTCAGTCAAATTATACAACGAGAAAAAAAAATGCTGTGCTTTCTTTGGATAAAATTAATGTCAGCTTTGTGTCCTTAAACCAGACCCGATCGGGAAATGAAATATGTTTAGTCCTGAAATAGTTGTGGTAATTCAATCCCTGCACTCTCCTTATTTTCTTGATGACAAAGAAAAACTCCCAACTGGCAGGGCCACCTGCACTGATTACTCCTCCATCCACACCCACAGAATATGAAAATGAGCCAATGATCATTAACCTTAATTTCTTCTAACATAAACCTCGGCTCTTTTTCAGTCTTGCTACTCAGGGAACTCCCCTGAGATAAAGAAAGGGGGGAGGGGGTACAAAATAAGGAAATAGGGACTGAAAGCTCAGAGCAAAGGGGGTGGAAAGCAAATGAAAAATAGAATCCACTGGCTTTTAAAAAGCTGTACAGCTGGTTTATTAAACTTCACACAGCAACAATGTTACAAAGATGAAGAGATTCTGAGGCATCACCACTCTCTAGATAGTGGAATACTTTCCTGTCCAATCCTCTACTTGTGAGCAAACAATAAGAAATGATGCTTCCTCTCCACCCTCTCATTCCCCTTGCACATCACTCCTCCACCCAGACATCACTACAAAAAGACAGCAAGCAATAAAAAATGAGACTGGACAGCAGGAATGCAGGTGTGGCGCTAAGATCTGCAGTATGAGGACCAAAGGGCCTCTGTAACCAGGAGAGAGATTAGAGATTTCTAAGGTGAGCACTTCAAATACAGTGTTGAATGCATCACACCTTCTGGTCATTCACATTCAAGTATCACCAACTGGAATCATTTTAATTCAAGCTGTGTGGGGCTAGATCCCATTGGCATTACATCATCTTCTAATGGATGAGGAGCTAGTTGGGGCCCTAAAAAGAAACACGACCAGGAGGGAAACAGGAAAATTTCAGAAATAACAGTCTGTTTTGCACAGATGTGTCTACTGAAAATTACCTTGTTATGTTTGCCAACAGACCTAAACAGTTTGCCCCAAAAGATTCTAAGACCATGAAAACGAAGAACATATCAATGAGTCTATATACGCAACTACGTATCACCCTCTGCAAAGCATCCCTGAAACTGGAAGGAAAACAAACTTTAAAAAGTATTAAGGTGCTAAATGAAAGCAAAAAAAGTGTGCTTTTTCATTACAAATACAAATGCAAAGACAAATAAATGCTTAAATAACATAACTTAAGTATAATTGTATCTGCAAGTGTAATGTGTTTGTTGTCTACCCAAGACAGGCAGAGAGTAACTTTTGCTCACACAGTAACCCCTCATAATTTCAGATCTCAAATCAGTAGAAGGCATAGGAGGGTGAGGGAGAAAGGCAGGCAAAACAAACACAAACAAAAACCTGGTTACAATTTGGTACTAGATTCTATCACACGATTTAAACTAAAACCTGGCTCTAGGTTGGCTCAGTGTTCACTGCCTTCTTGCTTAGCTACTGACTGTAAAAGGCAAACACATGCATAGCCTACACCCCGCCTTCTGTTTTCTCTCTCCTTCCTCTCCCCACCCTCAATCAGACCGTCAAAGGTCAATGGTCCTCTCTGGAAGTGAGGACAGAGTGCTGAAGCATTCTATGCCATGAGTCATCTTAATAGATACTCTAGCGACTGCTTGTGACCCAGCAGTGAGCTGAGATAGCAGGGCTTTTAATAAAGCAGCACTTTTGCACACTCACAGAGTGGTTAATTTAATACCTGCCGCTTGTTTACCAAACAGCGCAGGCATGTCTCCGTGTCGATAACTTCCCGGTGACAGTGAGGCGACTGAATCTGGGCATGGAACAGATGCACCTTTTTACGCTCTGTTAAACCGTGTCACAGACTACAGCCCCTGAGCGCATTCCTTTATTTATGCTGCAGCCAGTTGAGCTAATTGTCAGAGACAGACCTGGTTCTAATTCTGCAGAGTCCAGCAACTGCAGGAGTGTATGTGCTGAGGCATGAATGGCACAAAATGCTTTTAAAAGGGAACAGCTGAAAAACTGACTTCAAAAATGTCACATATCTTAACAGTAGGTTATAGGGGTGGGGACAAAGGAAAAGCATCACTAGAGTTTGAATCAAGGAGAAGAGAGCAAATACTTAAATGTAAAGAGAATACAACAGAGCAGAGATAGCATTCATTTTCCAAAAAATATGGTTAGGCCTGTGCAGCTGTAAAATATTCACCAGCTCAAAAGCCGCCTGATCATAGGCCAATATTCAATGCAGCTCACACCAACAATTCTGCACAATGTCAGGACTGATCAGTTCAGGTATCATGATGCAAGACCATTAGCGGCACCAATACAATGAGAGAAACAAGTCCCTTGTTCTTCCAACATATAACTTCAGTCTGCTTGATCATGTGTGGACAAAGGAACTCCCATTTACTGCTCTTCTCACACCCTCTACTATTGGAAGTGTTTCTTATTAGCTGTAACACCATATTCATATTTTATCAGTAGCAAGAGTTCACTCCAGTTAAAGTTCTTCACCCGTCATGGGCATTTTTCAGCAAATTAATGTCTTTTACTTGCATGACTTCTCTTCATATTATAATTTGGGGTTTAAACAGATCATAATACTTTACAGAAAAGAGAAAAAGAGAAAGAGCTCAGTGTTGATAATTTTTACTACTTACGACTAAATGACCTCAACTGAAGAATAAAAAATTAAGTCATTTGTCTTATGAGGTACAGAGGACATTTTATGGTGTACAATTTAGCTAATAATGGGCTGGGGCCAATCCTTAACAAGTCACATGTTTCCATTGTCCCTTCACCCCCTGCTTATGTTTTTACCACATCCTAACAAAAACATGACCAGAACTGGTGAAAAACATACGGTTCCAACTAATGAATCACATACTTTCCCGCAAGTACAGTAAGTACTACCAGCTGTGTGACAGTCTTGCTTTGGCAGTGGAACCAGCATAGAACAAGCCGGCTCATCTGAAAGCAGCTGTATTGAAAAACCACAAGCAATATAAGTGTGTCTGCCTTCTCGGGGCAGCTTTGTCTCTGTTCTGCGTCTCTGCTCTGTCCCCAGAACATGCCAGCCATCTTGTTTAAAGAAAGTTTCAGAAGGTACAGAGGTAGAAAGAAAACCCACACATTCCAGAAGTTTACAGAAAGGTTGTCACTTTGTCAAGTAGAATCAAACAAATACACCTCTGTCCCTCATCTACCCTGCCATTTGCATCTTTCAGGGCATGCCTAGACTAAAGACTGCATATCCATGTATCTAAATAAGGGAGGGAGAGGCAGGAGGAGGAACAGCACAAGATCCAGCGACTTCCAGACAGGCCCACAAAAGCACACATATACACAAAACACACACAGAACAATTTGCAAATTATCAACTCATGCCACGGGTGCTACCATAAAAATGTAAACTTGCTATTTATACAATAGGCTTCATTTGCAACCACAGAACGTTCTGAAAAATTCTCTGGCAAGCCCTAGATATTTTTATACAAATGCACTTTTCCTTTCTTTGAAACAACATTCAAATGCATAAACATTACTGTTAAAGGGGAAAAAAGTCCAGCAGCATTAGTCTAGAAATGTAAGTGGAAATGGTGGGATTTTTTAAGCTTTATAGTGTGTGAAGGCAATAGCTAATAAAATTTTACCAACATCATTAAGTGATCAGTAGCTTTTATTAGGGCCTAAGTAACATCTCAGGCTTGTACCACCTCTGCAAAAAAGAAATACCTAGAGTTGTCATTCTGAGATTTTCCAAAGTCTTAATCAGATAAAATTATTTCTTCTTATTGTCAAGTGTTTTAAATATAAGGAAGGCATATGTAAGGACTTAACAGAAAAGTTTTTGCTTTTAACGTTTGCCTTTATCACCTAATTTAGCCAAACACACTGCTTTAACGTTATGCTGTAAAGACACTTCATTCAGCAAAATTCTAATCCAAAAGTCACATTAATACATCTTTTCTTTGTGTTTATGCCACAGTTCTATGAATAATTTTGTTTTTAATGATGTTATCACCAATGTAACACTTCAAAAATGGGCAGAAGATTCACTACAATAATAGGGAAAACCTTGGCTCCTGTGGTGTTGTGTGTGAATTCAGGTGAATTCAGGCAAGTTCAGGCCTTGGCTGGTCAAAGGCAAGTAAGTGTTTTGGGTGAGTCCAGATGTCATCCATCCATATGGCTAAATCAAGCCACAAAGAAGAGTAATTGAGAACATCAATAGTAATGGGAAAACAGCAACTGATGAACATGAAGCACAAGACTTTTCAAATATTCAATTAAACATGGGTTTGAAAAATAGTACACTGATGAAGAAATAAAGACACACAGAGGTGTCTAACCCTTTGGCATCTCTGGGACACACTGGAATAAGAGTTGTCTTGGGCCACACATTAAATGCATTGTGACATGTAATCACAAAAAAATCTCAAAATGTTTTAAGTAAATTTACAATTTTGTGTTGGGCCACATAGCCATCCTGGGCCACATGCAGCCCGCAGGCCATGGGTTGGACATCCTTGGCAAATGGCTATTTTGTAGAACTCTTAGTTTATATTAAATTTAATACAGAATGCTAGTCTAGGAAGAAAAATATCCAAAATTAGATAATGAAATTACACAGTGAAATCTATCAAGAAAGAGCTAATATGGTTCAGCCAATCTTATAATCAAATTACTGTGAAATCATTAAAACTTGCAGTAATTAATTCAATGACAGGGAAAGACAGTAACAATACATTGATATTCATAAAGCAGCTTGTGAAGCAGTATACACAATATAATCTTATTTTGATTTTTAAAATGAATATAAGAAAAAGAACAGAAAAGAGAAAATACCCTGAAATGATTAACACCTGTGTGAATACAGCTATTGGCGATGGTTTTATTGTTGTTAAACTCCATTGTCTACATTTTATTTATTATGTATAAATCACATATAAGAAAAATAAGTTCAGAGTGGATTTTTTCTCAATGCAATAAATTTGCTTACTAAGAAATCTAGTAACTAACATTTCTGGCCTTGACTAGTAATTACACTCGAAAATGCTAAATACCATGCAAAATTTTTCTCAAAATTCTTTAAAACCTACTTTTTTCATTTGTATATATATTTTCTTTGTAAAATCTGAAGACAAGTACTGAATTTAGTAATGCCCTTCCCCATTTTCCAAGATTACACTTCCATCATTTGAGCTACAAACAAGGCTTTGTTAATTCAAACTTTACAAAATTAATGAACCATAGGTCTAAATCTTCACCTTTCTAATAAAAATAATACCTTTAAATAGCACTTCTAATTGCCAAAGCACTCCCATAAAATAAAAGCCATGCCCACCACTGAAAAACACCTTCCTTCATGCCCAAACACAGCAGCTGCTCTGCAGAACACAATCCAGGGACTTTAGTAGTATGTGATACCATAACAGCATAAATACAACAGCACAAATCTGTAAAATATGCTTATCCAGGTTTAAGCATTGCAGAAATAACTAGAATGACAACTATACTCTTGTAATAAAGGACTTAGAATCATACACAGTAATTGGGAGGATTTACTGTTAAACATGGCCTAGCACTGTGTCCATGTTTGGGTTTTAATGCCTGTACAGAGAGGCTATTTGAGCTTCTCGACATCAAAAACCATCTACTGAATGAGAAAATACAAGTATTTTAACACACTTTCTAGATGAGTAGAAATCCACAGAGAACATTTCAGGGAAATAGCAGAGGGTCACTAACTCTTCTTGGGCTCTGAAAAGACTTCAGAAAAAGGGAAGAACTAATGAAACCTGAAAACATGTTTAGCAGTCAAAAAGATGATGGGAAACAGCACAGAATTAGCAAAGAACTACAATCTGATCTGTGTTGTTAGGGCATCAAGGTTGAGGCAAGAAAAGACCAGAGTGGAGGCTAGAGGAGGAGGCAGGGTCCAACCACAGAGGATGTTGTTTCCAAGCTTCCCTTCATCTAATTGAACAGTAAGAACTGCTCAAGCTCCACAGACCCATTCTCTCAAAGAGCCAGGACCATCCTTGTCATTTCTGGCAAGGGAAGGGTGCAAGGGCGTACAACTAATCCCTCCTTCTTTTTCTTTCAAAAAAGCATTTATCAAACACCTTCTATGTGCCAGGCACCACATCAGGCACTTTCCAGAACAAACAGTAGTGGCTCCTTGCACCTTAATTATTTCTGTGGATCCTTCATTTAGTAATAATTTCTTTAAAGCAAAAGCAAAAAAAGAAACTGGTATGGCCCTCTATGTCTTTTGGAGCCTGAAAGCAAATAAAGACAAAGATAAAAAGATTCTGCATATGTAAAAGCACAATGTTCCCAAGTCATTTTATCTATCACATTTTGCCAAACTGATAAAGTCGTAATCAAAGAAAACAATTTGTCCAGGCATTGCTAATTGCAGTTATTAACATATCAGACCAACTAAATCTTGGAAAAATTATTCTCTTGACAAGAAAACAGTTACAACCACTTCATATAAGCCACAGCACAGATAATGTACACACTAAGGACTAAACCATACCTCTGCCAAGTGATTATACTGGGTATGTGTTATCATATCTTTGCGACACAATCTGAGGGCCCAATTTCATGCATTTAATTCATAAGACACCAGATAAAACATTGCAATGCAAGTTTGACACTAGTCAAATTTTAGTACCAATTTTTATGCAAAAGTCTATATCTCATAAAAACCACTTTATCAATAATTCCTAATGTAATACCTTTGGGGAAAACAATATAATCAAGTTTTATAGAAGGGCAGGTTCCTTAATACCAGCTGGTAATATCTGGGCCCTAAAACATGAGAACTGATCATATTAAAATCCAGATACCAGCTATTATATCTAAAATTGTTGCTTCATTCATATTTAGCATGAAGAGGAGTCTATCTAAAGCAGGCTCTACTTAATACAATGTGGTTTTAATTGGAGTCTGTTTTAGATGAGCCACCTGTATTTCATCTTTTTAAAATTATCCATAATTTTCTGCACAATTTGCCTGTGCAACATAACGAATAGCAGTTAGTTATAGGTTATTGCCATTGTTTAGATGTCTAAGAGAAGGAAAAACTCTATTTACTGAAACACAATGGCCCTGTACCAACAAAAGTAGAAAACCAGGGTTCTGGTTCTGTTCCAGTGCACGAATGAACAAGGGCATATGTAAAATTATTATTGAGCCTTAACTAGAAAGACAACAGATTAAAAGCCCTATTATCTTGCTTCATTATGGCTACACTGAAGGCCTAGTGCTACGATAACTAAAATCTCACTTTATTTTCCTCTCAAGAAGAGCCTCTTTTGTTTTAAACATTTCTAACTGGAAATTCCATTGCTACCCACTACCTCAAATAACTTTTTCTTCATAGTGCTATGGCTCTATTTTCCAATTATTTTTACTTCAATATATTCATGGTTTGTTCTTAACTAAAACTATTCACAAGTTTTATACAGTCACTATTTTCTAGGACAATTTTCATCTCCATTGTTATTTGCTTAGTAATTATTAAAATATTCTGAAGTAAGCCCTGACTGGTGTGGCTCAGTTGAAAAGGTCGCCAGTTCGATTCCCAGTGGGAGCACATGCCTGGGTTGCAGGGTTCAGTCTGTGGTGAGGCACGCAAGAAAGGCAACTGATTGCTGTTTCTCTTTCACACACATGTTTTTCTCCCTCTCTTTCTCCTTCCTCCCGTCTCTTGAAAAAAATTAAAATATTCTCAAATATGATATCTCAAACATCATTATAACAATGATTCTGATACAGGTCCAAGTAAATAGCAGTTTGCAAACTAAAAGATAATTATTTATGTGGTATTTGTAACAAGAACCAATCAACAAAGAAAAAACCTAATAAACAAATGTAAAAATGATTCATTTGATCTGCTCTGAATTACCAAAACTATGTCCCAAAATCAGTAACTGAAGTCAGAATCTTACTGGATATCAAATATATTAAAACTGCTTTTTATCACATGCTGAACATTTATCACATGGCCTGCTATAGGCCATTTACCAAGAAATAATGTGTCCTAGTCCAGTTAAATTTGATGGCATTATTTATTTTCTCAAATTTTCTCTCTATGCTTCGTACAGAGGTGATTTCTGATTAGTATTTCTCCCCTAAACAGAGTTGATTCCATAACAGGACTCTACTCACACTGTATTGGTAGGACTATTTACATAAATTATAGCCTTCAATCCAATTTATCTACCATGCACACTCAAAGGATTTAAGTACACTATAGAAATAGCACCTTTCTTTTTTGCAAATATTGGTTTCTTTTTTTCTCCAATATATCTAATTCTCTATTAAGCTCTAACCTTGCTTTGACTTCTTCCCTACTTAACACATTTATCTTTGAGGGTATCATCATCTTCTATTATTTAACCAGTTTATTCAAATATAATTTTTATAGTCACATGAAATCTAAATATCTGTCTAGTGATACATAGGTAAACTCAATGTGACAACTGTATTAAGAGTACAAGACCCAAAAATCTGACTTCAGAAAATTATTGCCACTTAGGTACCAAAATTATCCTATAAACAGACCTTGAAATATCTCACTCTTAAACACCAAAGTCTGAATGAACCCAAGAGCCCTCCTACAAATGTGGCATACACTACAGCAGGAGGAAAAAATCTGAACAAAGGTCTTTTCCTTTTAATCCAACCTAATAACATCAGCAATTCCCTCACTTATTCCATTACGGAAGTTGTAGTTGAGTTTAGTGCCACGTGACAGAATGCAGTACTAACAGGGTTTGTATAAATTACATATAGCATACCCCATATGGAAACCATATTTTCACAGTAACTGATGTTTAATAACAAACACTGTAACATGGAGCATCTGTAGCATTTTCTCTTGTTCTCTTATTCTGCTGCACTATTTCAGCAATTTGTCTGCTTAGAAATTAAGTCTATGAAACCAAGGCTCTTGAATTTTCTCACTGTAGTCAAGAAGGGATTAATTTTATCCCATGTTGTATTAGTTATAAGATAATTGGGCTCTCTGAAAGGCACCACCACAAATTATCTTGATCCAGAAATTATTCTGCACATTGTAGGTAACAATGCTCTTGCATAAACATACTTGTTTGTTGAAGTTACTAATTAATTTTGTTTATTTAGTTTACAATTGTATGTCTTTTTTCCTTGGTCTCTGTCATATAAAATTTATCAGACAAAGTGCCACAAGCTTTAACTAGTTTCATTTAATATTTTATAATGCCTTTGAGTGCTTTGATAACAGCAAGTATTTTTCTATTTTAATAAGCATGGTCTTTATGTTGGAACATTATGAGAATATATAATTTTACCAAGAAGTTAAAAAATAAAATTAGTGATTAGGTTAGAGTCTGAATTACTAGTGTAGATTTTTGCATGAGATAACAAGAGATCATTCTGAGTCATATATCTAAAAATGGGAAGGATGATTTTACTGTGTGGATTTCTTAGCCAACTCTTATTGGAGACTACAACAAGCTAAATATATTTCTGGACAGAATTTCATAATCAACAAAGTCATTAGGTAAGTCACAGAACTTTTTCAGATGTGGTGCCTAAATGCCACAATCTGATTTTTAATGGGTTTCTGCAATACAAAAGAGAAGGAAAAACTGCTTATTTAAAAAGATCACTACAAAACATGCAGTCCACATGACAGAGGGTAGGAGAATGAGGTGGAAGGCAATAAAAGGAATAAAAGGACTCCCAGCAAGTGAGGGTTAGAGTACTAGAACAGGAGTATTATTCGGAGGTAATTGTTATTTTTAAAAGTTGAGAGACCAAGAACACTATAAACTTAAGATAAAAAAGGATACTAATATTTGTACAAAGCAAACAGCAAAAATAATTTTTAGGAAAGATCCTTGGACTACTCAAGAATATTAGAATTGAAGACTAAGGATAGCTAGCACACCCAAAGGCTAAATTAAAATTTGAAATTATATTGGCATGTTGGTCATAAAAATCATAATGCTGCAACAGTATCTACAGAAAAAACTACTAATACAAAAAATACAAGAATGTCTGACCAACTGTGGTCTACTGCTCAGGAAGGTGCACGTTTTAGATAAAGCCTTTTGTTGTCTAATGTTTATGTTTCTATGAGCTATGCAACTCAGCTGAAAGAGGCACGCAGTAACAGATTCCGCATTTAAGGCATATCCTCCCAAAATTTGGAAGGCAAGTGAGGAATTTCTGGATTCATTGATTTTTATGTCTTTCTTATTGTAACCAAGCTACTGGAATTCTGTATCTCACCAGATCCTTACAAGCCAAACAGATGGGGTGTTATTTGAAGCCACAGTCTTTATTTAATTAGTAAACTAAAGAGTGTTGATGTGAAATCTGGATACAATTTAAAATAATTTGCTCTATAATTATTCCATGGTCAAAAATAAATTTTTAAAAAATTTAAAGCCCAATTGGAGGACCTTAAGAATAAGGTCCTGCTGTGGTTCAAAGACAACTACTCTTGAGTTTTTTTTCTTCTTACTATCTAGGAAGGTGCCATTTTTTCCCCTCCATTTTATTTTCTTATCATACCTTTATGGCTTTCATTAGGCACATGAAAAGCTGTAGAATTAATTTTGTGTTCCCAACTTCTCAATGCCAAGCTCTGTGAACGAACGCTTACAGAAAAGGATGCAAAGGAATAAGCTTCTTAAGGTATCTCACAGACAAGCGAGTTTTGAAAGGAAAATGTCCTTTCAGTCCATGTATTCAGACCTAAAGTGAATTTGGAATTATGTGAGAGATGCAGCAAACTCTCACAGTGTACACACAATAGTTCAAGTTGTGATATTCACTGACATCAAAGCCATCTATCCAGAACGTGCTGGGGCAAGCCTCTGCCACGCAAGATGGCCTGTGTCAAAAGGATTGCTCTAACTCCCCCAAAGTAACCCAGGGTGTGATTTAAATCACAAAATAACAAAATGAACTCGGGCTTTATCATGCTAATTTGAAATGTTAAAATTTCTGTGGCTACCCCCAAATATATATATATATATATATTTTACATAGCAGCTTAAACAAAAAGTCAGCAGCCCCATGCACACGCAATTAAGAATCTGAAACACCTGCAGAGTGGAATAGACAGGAGAGTTCCCTAACTACTAGAAATTTTAAGACACAAATGGAATGAGATTTTTTAAAAAGAGCTATCTGTTACATCAAAAGTTAACAACATATATCAGGCAATGAAAAAATACATAGGTTCAAAATGTTAAGGATATTGTGATATAATTTAGATACAGTGAAATGCACAGAACTTACGTGCTGAGCAAGAACATGTTGGGGAGGGCACATATAAAATTCAGAGACTGATTTTTTTACATGGATTTTTATGCTGGGGTGTGGCTGATAACAAAATCACTGGGACATAATTGGTAAGTATAATTAGCAATGGATGACCCTGAGCAGGACTGGATCTCCTCCTAAGTTTTAAATGATCGCTTCGAGCTAAATTTCTGGGAACTTCTTTGGCCTAGTAATCAGTCTGGGAGTCTTGTAGGAACAAGCTTTCTCGTGATATTTCCACTGCCTCGTGGTTTCTGGCAAGGTTGGGCCGTCTACACAGACAAGATTTTCTAACTGTCTTGTTATTTCCATTTCCTATCTCAAATGAAACCACATACATGTGGATAAAAATGTTAAAAATATACACATACGCAAACTTTTCATCAAGGTTGTTTCTAAACTTAGTCAAATGAAATCTGTCAATACTATTTTTGAAGATTCAAGGCAGCTCTCATTGTACTGGTTATTGAACAAAGCAGAAACTTGAAAGTAAAAAGAAAACCAAATAATTCTGTATTGTTAAGAAGTAGATTTATTCTCATATTAACAATGTCAAAACTTAAGACATTATCAATAAACTAAGCAACCAAAAGTCTTATTAATGCAGGACCTTTCCAATACATGCTTCTTCACATTCAGATTCTCACCTGTACTACTTAAGTGGCCTGTAGGTCACTAATTATAGCCATACCTAGTTTTGTTGTGCTTTGCTTTAGTGTGCTTTGCAAATGTTGCAGACTTTTTTTTTTAATTGTAGGCAAGACCCCTCTACCAGCAAAAAGACTGTAATTGTCTTCACTGTAATACTCACTTTATTGAGGTGGTCTGGAACCAAACCTACAATATCTCTGGGGTATGCCTGTATGTTTAAAACCCTTATACCAGGGACATTGTTACACACTACACCAAGTTACACTCATAAATGTATAGTCCTAGAACAAGATACCCTTTAAAAGAAAGAAAAAGAATCAACTTTTTCATCTGTTAAAAAATATGTCAATGTTAAACTCTGAAAAGAATGGGATAATTCAATTTTTAATATTTCCTTTTCTCCATGTATTTTAATACACAAAAATAAGTCTATTTCTAGATGACCATAAAATGCCTAACCTAAGACCACTGGACATGACTTATAGTTGTCAGGAGGGAATTTAATATCTAAACAAGTGACAATATAAATCTCAAAAGTTAAAGATACTAATAAGACATGACATTGAGGGTAGCAATGTAACTTCAGGATGATGATTCAGTTATTACTGATTTGAAAGTATAAGATATTTAGAAAGTCTAAGGTTAAAGGAACTCTCATAAGAAGGAAGAAATAAAAATTAAGTCATTTATATAATAGGCTATTTTCCCTTGAAAGAAATTGTTCTTCAATGCTGACTTAAAAAGTATTAATGTTATAAAAAAGTATTGTATTTATTTTTACAAAAATAGAAGTTAAAGTATTCTGGATGACATATCAGAAGTCATTTCATCAAAAACAAAATTTAATTCAAGTAACAGAAATTATGAAAACTCATATTCATGGCAATGCTATTATTAGTCTCTATTAAGTATTAGAACAAATCACAGCCATTTTATTCTAGTATTAAAGTACAGTAGTGGATTGCTAATTATCATCATCATCTAGAAAAGAACAAAAGCTCACCCTCTGGCCTGTTTACTTCCGTAGGCATAGGTCTAACGTATATTTTGACAATGATTTCAAATGGTAAGAAGTAATTATAATCTCAATGCACTATTACTGAACACTATTACTGTATTCTTTTTTTAATTATATTTATCTGTTAATGTATCTTATTTCTGTATCAAAAAATTTTATTTCACTATAACAATATAATGAACCTTACAGCATCACATGTTAAAAGTCAGGAGAAAATCTCCAAAGTTAGAGATAGTGGGTTAATGTAACCCTCCCAAGGGGGTTACATTTTACCCCCACTAGTGACAGTTTTACTTTTTTTTTAGACCAATTTTTACTTTTAAAGATACGTGAACTCATTTCCACTATACTGCTTCTAATGCTATACTAAAATAGCAATATAAATATCTTCATAAAAAAGAGAGACCAGTGAAGTATTTGATACACCACTGTCCTCAATCTTACAAAACCACATTTCTGGTTAGTAAAATTAACCAAAAGAAGAACACTACGTCAATAAGCTACACACACCAAGAGTAATGGTCAGTGTGAAATTAAGTACATCAGTTATGTCAGATTAAATCAGGAAACCAAATACCCAAAGACAGACAAGTACACACTCATGCTCTCTCTCTCCCTCTCTCTAAACTGCAATCACCACTGCCAACAGATTTAGCTTGCCAGACAACCTAAATACACTGTATTTCATACAAATACATTAGAGTTCATCTAATTTTGATAACTTTACAATGTTTAACAGACACTGTAAAGAGGAAAAGAATCTCCTCATGTTAGAAAATGACAATTATTAACTAGTTTTTTACTAAACTTTATTTACAGAATAACAGTTTCCTCACAAAGCACAGTCCTGCTGCTCTTTTTACAACCCCATCAAAAAGTCACCCCATACAACCCCATCAAAAGGTCACCCCATCAGGCTCCACAAACTTGTAGAAAAGACCCATGTTCATGCAGGAAACTATGAGGGCTGGCTTGCTGTGAATCAAGCATGCACATGGGCATGCATTTAAACAGTTTTTTTTTAAAGATTTTATTTATTTATTTTTAGAGAGGGAAGGGAAGGAGAAAGAGAGAGAGAGAGAAACATCAATGTGCGGTTGCTGGGGACTATGGCCCGCAACCCAGGCATGTGCCCTGACTGGGAATCGAACCTGCGATGCTTTGGTTTGCAGCCCGCGCTCAATCCACTGAGCTATGCCAGCCAGGGCCATTTAAACAGTTTTTAGAAGCCCTTCAAGAAGATCCAAATGTAGGCACCACACATGTGAACTTTCTCTCACACTCTAACAATCCAGTGAGTGAAGAGCCCAAATGGGGCATCAGAACACCTGGAACCAAGACCTGGTTATGTCTATCCCTTGTGATCACATGACATCAAGCCTCTGGATTTCAGGGATTTCTGTTCTTACAGGAAACTTGCTTTAAAAAGGTACTATAAGGAATAGTTCACAGCTTTAGAAAAAGTTAAGATAAAATCATCGTGAAGAGATGTTGCCAGGGTGGGAATACAGAACATTGGACCTTCAGAACAAGACCTGGAGATGCTCATGGAGAAACACGTGAGAACTGCTGAATAAAGTAACTGCAGGAAAGGCACAGAGAATAAAGGCTCTGGACTGTGTTGTAAAAGTCAATTCCCAGAAATATTCATTGTCAAAGTCCACTGATTACTTCTTAAACTTTCATATAATAATGCAGTCATACTACATATACCATTTCCGCATTTTTCAAAATACTTCTGATGGAAGTTATTTTTTAAAATCAACTGAAAGATTAAAATAAAATATTTCAGAAGATCTTAAATTGTGAAAGAAAAGTACTGGCCAGATGGGTGAGAAGTCACTTCTTCCTTGTAAGAACGTTCCCTTTCCTGGGAAAATTAGAAATCCACACTAGGTAAATTTGCTAAGGTCCTGTCCCAGATACTTTAAAGTCAACCCTGGTTACTATTAGGAAAACTGCTTACTCTCCCAATCTGTTGCCTCTATTGAATTTCCTGATTTTTTAGACTAATTACTACACAGCTTCAAAATGTAAGAACAATCTCATCACTAAAAGTTTCTACATTAAAAAGTATTAAGGTGCCAGTGCCCTG
This sequence comes from Tonatia bakeri, assembly GCA_004024845.1. Lineage (NCBI taxonomy): Eukaryota > Metazoa > Chordata > Mammalia > Chiroptera > Phyllostomidae > Tonatia > Tonatia bakeri. Next base: position 99,920 of record PVIA01000541.1, on the reverse strand, counting down.
GCTGGCGTGGCTCAGTGGATTGAGCGCGGGCTGCAAACCAGGCATCACAGGTTCGATTCCCAGTCAGGGCACATGCCTAGGTTGCAGGCCATGTCCCCCAGCAACCACACATTGATGTTTCTCTCTCTCCCTCTCCCTTCCCTCTCTAAAAATAAATAAATAAAATCTTTAAAAAAAATTCTTAAAAAAAAGAAGTATTAAGGTGCCAGTTAAATAAGTTATTGAACTAAAGACACCTAACATCACATAAGTATCTGAAATCAGTGGGTCTCTAGTTAAGATTTCTAAAGCTCGTGTCATGCAGCAATTGTACCAGCAATTCTAGTACAAATAGATACTATATTTCAATGGAGGTGCAAGTATTAAATGAAATAATGCATATAAAACATACAACCCCCTTAGGTCCTTTTTGGGAACAAGCCAAGACATAATAGGAACACTTATGTAATGTGGTGTTACTTAATGGCATGATCATTTTCATGTTTGCTGTTAAAATTTAATAGTCACCAACTAATACATACCAACTTACTTGTTTATTTAAAGATTGGTCTCCACAGTAAGATAACGCGCAATACAGCACACATCACTACATAGCACTGATCACCTCATCTCCCCCAACCTGTCTTGGTTAAAACTTACCATCATGTTCGTTAGCCAAAATAAACACTGACACTACCTTTAAAACACTCATTTTACACATTACTAAGATATGACCTTGCCAACATTCTCTTTACACCTCCCTACCATGAACTTAAAATTATATTTAACACAAATTTTACTTTTCTTTGATACTTTAAAATGAGGCACAAGTGATTTTTTTTTCTTAATGAACAAGAGAAAAAAAAAACAATACCTGTAAGCATTCAACAGGTCTGAATGGCATTCTGTTTTGTAAGTGCTATTTTAGGTAATACAATAATGGCATCTGATTCTAGCCCAAGAAACATCTCTGAAGTCCTTTCAGGTAACATTTCTAAGTACTGACACCCGCACCTGAACTCTTCTTCGAAAGGTAGAGTGTACAGTTTAACTTATTCCTCTTTACCATAGGGCTTTCCTTATATTTTCCTCCATGATAAAACAACAGAAACCACCCTATAAAACCACCCCTCCCACCGCTTCCACCTCACTAAAATTCTCCTTTCACTTCTGTAGACAAAAATCTCTGAGGCAAACCTACAGCATCACAGTTGCCAAGGGTCTGTCTGGCAGTACAAAGATTGTCATCACCAATATACTGTGCTCTCTTAGGATTCAAGAAACAGGAAAGAAAAGCAGTGAATGCCTTGGGGCCACATTTTTTTTTTGTTTTCTTAATATTGGCTTTCAAAATGTGGTCTAGAGTTCCCATAGCTTAAACTGTCTACACAAAAGTTTTGTTTTGGAACGTGAAATTGTAATCAAACCCTTCTAGAGGAAGGTACAGCTAGGAAGTTCAGGAGCCATGGTTCTGGAATCAAACTGCCAGGCTCCAGGCCCTCCACTTACTCTTCCTCCCAAAGTGTAGGCACATTACTTAATCTCTCTGGCCCTTTTTCTTTATCTGTGAATAGGAATACTGGTATACCTAACTAAGGAAGGAAGCCCTATACAACTCTTGCCACAGTGCCTAGACCACAGTAAGTGCTCACTAAATTGAGCCATTTTTACCATAGTGGAAAGAGGGCTACACAAATGAATAAAGATCACAGAACTATCTTTTCTAGACAGGGAGCTAAAATTAATTTGGGATTAGCATGTATGGAGCGGTGAGGAAAAACTCAGGTCCAAACCTGAGAGACCAGAATTCTGATACAAGGTCTCAAGTAATTACTTAATCTCATAGAGTAATTTTACTTTCTATGAATCACATTGATCTCATATGTACATTAATGGTTTTCAACCTGGGCTGTATAGTTTTAAATATCTGTGGAAATTGATAGAAGTATTGACACATACCCCTCTCCATCAAAAATGCCAACTTTAATTATACTGGTTATAGTGTTTGGTAGCATCAACTTACGTCCCCCCTATCGTTTAAAAATTCTAGAAGTCTTAACTTTATCTTTTCTTGCACGAAAAAATATGGTGACTTAACATTCTATGCACATTAAGGGCAGCGATCACTTGGTATTTGTAAGGACAGAAGATATTAAACACCATTGTGGTCTCTTCTGGTTAAACTGGACAAGCACCTGGCTCATTTTCTACCCCCAATTTGATCTCCCCCAGCATGGTTTAAGATTAAATATTTTAAGTTTAGGAAATCTTCAAATGACTTTCTTTAGCACATTTTCCTCAAGAACAGTGGCAACAAGTAGCCAGTTTTTTTTAACGTTCCAGGGATATGTACTTCTTCAGATATTAGATGTATCCATGAATGAGGATACATCTAATATCTGAAAAAGTACTCCAAGAAAAACTTAAAGAACTTTCTGATAACTAACCTTCAGAGAAGTCAAAGTAAAGATTCATAGATTTACAAATGGTAACCCACATCTAAAGTCTTTGAAATACCTTTTATTTCTTATCTGCCTTTCCTTAATGACATCCAAGTTTCCTACACATATTAAGTCAAAAGATATGCCACAGAGATATTTTCATTCCCAATTTACCAATGGAGTCAGGAGCATTAATGGGAAGAGAATCCAGGTCTGTGGAATAACCTCAGGTGGCCCATCAGGTCAGCACAGCATGAGCAGAGAAATGAGGAGTTGTACTAAATATTCAAGGTTAAGGTTGCATGAACCTTAAATATATTTTGATTGTAAGATTATTTTTAAGCAAAAGTCTCTTTTTGACAGTATCAAGAGTTTCACAGAGACTTTCACAGGCAACAAAAATGAAAACAAAAGCTGAAAATTTCTTTCACTATTTAAACATTATGGCTATTAACAGAAAGAAAAAGGAATAGATTCCAAATACAGTCTAGATATGCTAAGTCATTTAGGGTCACTGGGATTTTGAATAATCCCTAATTCTCTAAAACATTCTTCATTTCTTTAAGCTTGTGCCTTGTGTTTATAGAAAATCACAATTTATCCTTTAATAATAACAAACATGAAAGGAAATGTGTAATTAGTGACATACAACAGTTAACAAAGTATCTGACTACGTATTGAGGGAGAGAAAAAGAGACAGTAAATGATACACATCAAATATCAATAGGAAAACCAAGGACTGGGAAGGAGGGAGTCCACTTCCCAAACACGGGCTACTTTCAGCAGGTTTCTTTTATTAGCACTTTCCTCTTTCTTTTAATTTGGCTAGTGTTATGTAGATATTTTATTTTACCTGTTCTGTTTCTCTTAAAAGTCTGAAGGAAACTATACCCTATTCTAGAAGCAGACTTTATAAATCAGCACCCAACTCCTTGACTTCCTATGCTTTACGAACTTGACTTCCTATGCTTTACGAAGTCTTCAATGCTGTCAGTGTAAGCCATAAAAAGGGAAGCTGAATTCGTCTATTTAAAAGAGGTCATTACAGACTACTGTCATAATATTCTCTAAGGTAAACGCTAAACAGATGCCAGAGTGTGTCTCTAGTCCCTGTCTATGGATCAGAGTTTAAATAAAAAGATAACTAATAATCTTTAAACCCTGGCTTGGATAAGAAGAGAGAATGTTTGAGAGTGTGGGGTGAGAGACATGAGGAGGCAGTCTAGGCTTCTTTTCGCTCTGTACTACTTTGGCAAAGTCAAGGAATCTTGTCTCAGATTCTTCATCTTCAAAATCAGTGGAATTTTCTGAACTACTTTCATTCTTCACAAAACATTATTATTTTGTTATTTTCACATGTTTTGAGACCCTTCAATGAAGGGTATCCAGTGTGGTTTGGGGCTCCTATTTGGGTTACATTTTCGTATTTTCTATAATATTGAGTAGTTTAACAATTATATTGAAATATCCAATGTAAACACACCTATATTTCTATATTGCATATTTAATACTTAGAAGAAGATGTCCAAAAAGTGTTTGTGGGGCATTAAGGTAAAAATATTTGAGAAGTTGGACAGCAGGTCTGAATTCACATCCTTGTCCCATCACTTATTAGCTGTGTTAACAGTGGGTACGTTGTTCAAAGTCTAGTTTCCGCAGCTATCAAGTGCAAATAATAACAGAACCTACATACACTGGGTGTTAGGAAGATTATACGAGACAACATACCTTAAGTCTTAGCCCATTGCCTGCAACAGCTAAATAGCTTAATGAAGAATAACTATTATTAACCTAATCATCCAGCACTTTTGGCATGATAGTATGCAGGCCACTGCAGCTGCAGGAATTTCTCAGATGCCCACTCATGTCCAGGACTACTCTGGGCTTCTAAGTCCCTCAAAACCTACATAGGAAAACAGTGAGGACAGACATCTAGTCTAAAACACACTTCCAGAGATCTCAAAGACAAAGCTCCTTTCTGACCAATCCCAACAGTTCTGAAAAAACCCTCAGACCATTTCAGAACCCCCGCATGTACACAGAATACCTTGCCTTCTAGTAGTATAATAGCTTTACAAGATAAGCAAGGATACCTAGAGTGGAAGATGCTGGGGAACAACTGAAGCATCTAAGCCCGGCCTCTGCTGCCTTTGAAACTATCCCAGTACACATGGAGGTTACTATTCCCTCCAAAGTCCAGGAGTGTGAACTAAGAACACCCAGAAGCCTGAGACTTTGGGATGGGCAGTTAGCCCACTGCTGGGAAAATCTTGCAGCCTTGGATGAGAGGTAGCAGAGCAGTGCAAAATTACACTGACATATGACAGTCAACTATCTGTCCATCTCAAGAGGAGCCATTGATATTAGGATGCTTCTGCTACATAGAAACCATTCATAAAATATGTCCAAATGTTCTTTTTTAATGGATGCTGTTCACAATGTAATATTACTTGGTAGTAAAAAGGAATAAACTACATAAACAATATGAATAAGCTCTCAAAACACTGTGTTCCAAAACAATGAAAAGCCTGACACAACATAGTATCTATTATATGATCCAATGTATATGAAGTTATAGATAGGCAAAATTCATCCATTTTGATAGAAATAAAAACAACGTTTGCCTCTAAAAAGAAGGAGAATGACTGACAAGGAACATGAAGGAATGTTACGGGGTGAAGAAAACCATATGGATTTTGACTGGGGTGATAATTTAACATGGGTATATACTTGTATCACATAACTCATGAAAACTACAGTTAGCCTTGGCTGATGTGGCTCAGTGGATGGAGCGCTGGCCTGCGAACTGAAAGGTCATCAGTGCAATGCCCAGTCAGGGCACATGCCTGTGCAGTGGGCCAGGTCCCCAATTGGGAGCGTGCAAGAGGCAGCCTGGCACAAAGATTGATCGATGTTTCTCTCACTCTCACTCTTCCTCCCTCGCCCTCTCCCTAAAAGTAAATAAGACCTTTAAAAAAGGGGGAAAAATAAACTACAGTTAAAATCTATGTATTTTATTTTATGTAAATTGTATCTAAGTTAAAAAAGTTAGGGGTCAAGCAAAAGATATGCTAAAGTTCTAGAATGGATACAAAAATAGGGATGAGATCAATGAAAGATAGAGGTGATATTGCAACAATTGGGAATGGATAGAAGGTCCACTGGGATGTGTTCTCTACCTGAGTCTCAAGTATAAGTAACATGAGATTCCTTGTGTGAAGTATCACAGACAGTTCTATTTTGTCAGTTTCCGCAGGCTGTGCCCACCCATGAGCAGGCATGAGTGAGCCAGTTCCAAGTATTACATACGGGGAGGTAGGGAGGTGAACAGCCGGAAGAAGAGAAGAATGGTAGTTGATTTTATTTAAATGCAACCTGTTTGTAGAAGACATTTCCCATGTATACACACATTCCCAAGCAAACATCTACACATGGTTTTATTTTCCTGATGTCTATCAGCCCTTTTTGTTCCAGACTTGAGCATAGCACATGTTCCAATTAACTCTACTCCTTGTTGCAACTTGCTGAGGTTGGGTATCCCTTGCCAAAAAGGGATAGGTGGTGGGTTACATAACAAGGATTGGGGTGGAATTTGCTGCCAAGTCTACACAGAGAGCGGGTGGAATGTGTGTGGTATGGGTGGGAGCTAATGGAGGTGGGAAGAAAAGGGGAGACCACAGGAAGAATAACATCCTTAGAGGCAGATCCTGACAGAAGCAGGCCTCATCAGTTGTGTGACTATGGGGAAAGAAGGTCAAAGGATAGCTGAACTGGAAGTGATGAGGAGTAAATATATAGCATGTAAATTAGGTTGCTCTATTACACAAGAATGTTTCCCCTGGGGTAATGTTTCTGGGAACAGTCTAAGATGACAATAACTTTAGGAAGAGACTTGTTCCAAGTGCAACCATGATGGGACTTTTTATAGTAAGAAAGAGCTTTAAAGGAAGGTCATAAGGTTAAAAAATAAAGTGGTCTTCAACAAAGTTTTTCAGGTAAAATATAAAAGATCCAACAATAATCGATTTCCATCATTTTAGTGAGTAAACTACTACTCACTAGAAAGCAAATTTTAGATCTGATTTTCTTAGGCTGGCTGAAAGGTACATTAGACATTTACACCCATATTCTATTCAAACTTGTAGGTTAGCTGGTTCTACCCCACAGCTATGGACATTACCAACCCTATGCAACTATCTCCCTATATGAGAAAGAGTTGATGCACTCGAACAGGAACTTATTCCTACTGCTGAACAAAATTAAGTGACAGAAACTAAATACTAAAAGTCAGTCACCATAAAGTGCCCCTAGGGCTTGTCTCTTTCAAGAAAGGATTATAGGAAGTCACTAACACACTGAAGAAACTGCTCTTGTTTTTTTTTTTTAAGACAATGATCTTTTAAATTTCCAGCAACAGGTAACAAATACTATGGGACAAATTTTAAGTTATTCACTGAAGAGATAAATATTATGCTTCTAAAGCAAAGACTTCATAGACAAGATATATAACATAACAACAGTGGAAAAATCTTCTACGATTACAATTTCTATCATAACTACTGCCATATGCTTAGCTTTTTAATTGAAACTATATGATTCTGAGATTTTCTAGGCTTTCTACATAAAGCATCAGTAGAGTATCAGGACATCAAACTATAAGGAGGGAAACAACACAGTTGGCCAAAAGAAGGCCAGATCAGGACTGTATGGTGAAAAGTGCTCACCGTGAGAGCGGTGATGAATACACACCCAGGTTTTATTAGCCAAAACCAGATTACACGTGTGTAATGTGGGAAAGCAGATTAGAAACATGTTCTGAACATAGAACTCCACTGGCTTCCCTCAGACTGAGGACTAGGGGATAGGCGTCACGCACACACACAATGACAACTGCTATTTACTGAGCTGAATGAATACAGAGTAATGAGGATAGAACCTATCACAACATGTTTAAAAACATAATTTTGCTAAGGAAAACTAAGGGCTGCTTAATGAGGTTCCATCAGATAAGTGAATTGTGTCATTTGCAATCCATGAAATATCACATTAGTTAAGGGAAACATTTGACAAGCAGCCTCTAGTCTCTTGACCAACTCCACATTAGGCAATCTTGCAAATGGCATAATTAACACAACTTACTTAACTCATCTCCATTTGCAATGTATTAGGAATAGTTTTCCAGCAGAACTGTTCCCTGGAAAGGTGACCAGACACATAAAGGAAGTAAACAGATATGAGGTACACAACCTATGTTAAAATGCAGTTTGAGTCAAACACCTTGGCTTAAAACCAAAAATGATTTCTTTATGTCAAAAAAGTAGAGCTACTTAGTCCCCTTAGACTCTATGACAAAAGATGAAATAAAACATGGAGGCATATAAGTGCATGAATATACTTATAAATTTACCCCATGCTTTGCACACAACTAGAATGTTAAGTTATGAGCTCTACAAAAAACAGTCTGTTTGCACTTTCAGTGAAAGAGAAAGAGCCTGACTAATAGAGAAATTCCAAAGGTATTCCAGGACTGACAGCCTCCGATAAGCTCATGGTCCTCAGCACACTACCGAGACTTAGAGCTGAAAAGCACCATGTGCTGAGCCCCTTAAACAGCCAATGTTTTGAGAGGCTAGTGGTCTGCAGCTGAGCAATTCTTTAGGAACCATTAGTTTTGAACATGACTTTCTCAGAGAGCCTGGGAAAAGGAGAAGACCTGGAGGAGTGCTTTCTTAAAACTCTCATAAATCAAAAGGAAGAATTGAGTTCATTGGCAACACATCTTTCTTTCCATAGCCTAATGTTTTTCTTATGAAAAGTATCATTTAACTCAAGAAAAAAACAAGAGAACTGGCACAAATTAGAGACAGAGGAAAGGAGAGAGGCAGGGAGGAACACATTCTGCCTGCCCTTGATTTTATTTTTTAAGAATTTTCAATAAGAAGTCAATGACTGTATGTTTGAAAAGCCATTTCTATAGGTCTCTGTTTCTAACTCTTTACAATCTTTATGATTATATTTTCAGGTAGCAAAATTTGTAAGAAAAAGACATTTGATTTATTTCTGACATTTGATTGATGAATTAACCAAAATTTTCTTTTCAGATAATGTACTATCATAACATTTATTTGAGAGGTCAATGCTATAGAATCATAAATGATATGGCCATAAGTGTTGATTCAGCCTACACTAAAATGCCAAAATCATTCACTCAGCTGTAAACTTCTGGGATATCCGAAAGACTAGAACTAAATGTGAATAACAACTCCTTTGGGGACATAGAGACCTTTCAAATCCATTCTATAATCTTCTTCCAAATACTCCCTCAAGGAAAGTTAAGTTATTGCCTGGTTTTAGAAATGGAGAAACTGAGGACCAAGTAGTTTATCTAATCCTATTAGTTTAGGATTAGTAGTTTATCTAATCCTATTTAGTTTAGAACTTGCAGTCTACACTAAACCGAGATGTTCAGAGGAGGAAGGTAAGCGTAGAGAAGAAAGCAAAAGTGAAGATGAATGCACAAATGGCTTCAAAAGTACTTTGCCTTGAATACCGAATATAAATGTATACTGTCATTCACAAGACACAGGATCTCTCTCTTTTATTAAAAATCTCACCAGAGGGCATGCTTATTGTTTTAGAGAATGCAGGGAGCGGGAGAGAGAGGGAAAGAAACACTGATTAGCTGCCTTTCCCACATGCCCCAAGTGGGGACGGAACCCACGACCCAGGCACGTGCCCTGACCGGGAAATGAACCCTCGATCTTTGGGTTTACAGGGCAATACTGTGTCCAACTGAGGTACACTGACCAGGATGACGCAGGAACTCTAAATTCAAAACAGTATTAACTGTCTATAGATTTATTTTTAAATGGAATTTTACTTGTCTACCATCTTTAATAAGGAACAGAGTGCAAAAATGGGTCTATTCCATTTCAATTATTATGTTTTAATTGTAGCTACACTGTGTCTGAGTGTAGGCAGAACCAGGCCCAATGGGTTAGGCCACCATTGATGTGTTTCTGTCTTAGAATAAGTAAAATTAGAATGTTTTACTGCTGTGAAGACTACTTAAAGCATTTTCAGTTTTTCATTCACTCAAGATACCTCACACATCTGGAGTATAAATAACAGAGTCTTTATCTAGCTACTTTCATAGTGCAAATTATATTCGAAAAACAACTATAAAGTTTTTTTTATAATAGGCTAATTACTCACCTATTTATATTTATGAGCATTGCCACTTCAGACAAAAGCCTAACTTCTAAAAATGTAAAATATAGTTTCAACTTGATATATGGCAAAGGTACTATTATGCAGCAGGATGTCATGATGTAATCAACTGAATTCAGAAAAGTAAAATATGCTTTAAAATATCCTCCCACTTCAAAATATGTTGCAGCCTCTAGGTAGCAAAAATTCATTCACAAAACTTTGCCTTTTCAGTTCTGAGTGTGGTCTACCTTCCAAACTACTAGAAAATTATAGGTCCACAAATATTTATGTTAGTTTTCTAAATGTTGACATCCATTATTACTAAACAATATTTTTTTACTTTTAATAATTCACTTATCTTCTTTCTACTCAAGTAGCCCTTAAAAACATCCGTCTTTATATGCCTCAGTTTCCTCACCAGAAAGATGAAGATAATAACTGTTTACACTCAGATGCCACCCACTTATTGTACTTCACAGGTATATTATAAGGATTAATTAGACACTAAAGGCAAAGTGTTGTAAACTGTACAAAAGAGAAGGCTTGAATACAGAAACAATGATCATCTTGAGCTGTACTTTCAACAGAGAGCCTCATGATGTTGTAACCGTATCTGTTTCTCTCCCAAGCTGTCAGGTAAATGTTAGGTCATGTATATTTCAAAATGATAATATGCTGATCCAATTTTGCTGATGACTTAATCAGCAAAAAAAAAAAAAAAATTCAAATAACTTAAAAGCCAAAATCACCTTACATTTCCAGTTCCAAGCAAAATCAAACCCATGCATATTTTGCTTTATTACTCTGACAACTCTAAATGCAGCTTGACTTTACTATTGTTTCAAATGATTCATATTACACAGGTTTTGCCACTGAACTGAGGAAAATATTACAGGGTTTAGGTTTCTTATCCTCTACCAGTCACTTGTCCTAGAAGCCAAACAGAACTCTCAGCTCTGGCAGATCATGACTGGGAGCTCATTAGGCTGTTCCTCACGTTAAATTACTGAAAAGGGTGATGTATTTATAATACAGCTTGTGATGCTATAAAATGGCTCATCAATCTGTTTTATTCATGGAAAGTCCACATAAGGCCACTAGTCTGTTACTGGCAATAAACCTTGGGTGCATCTTCAAAAGGCCTGCATATTAGATACAGATTTATGTCTCTGTCCAAGAAATCAAACATGATACTAACAAGGCAAGGGATAACTCAACTGACACTTTCAAAAGCAATATAATTTCAGTAGTAAATCAAGTGGGCATAACATATACAGGGAAGAGAGAAAGACAGATGATTAGCATGTATATATATTTTAAAGAAAAGTAGAGTGTTAAAAAATACCAATACTGAGTATTCAGGTCTCTTCTCTGCATTCTTTTTCTTACACGGTATTTTTTACATAGCATAGTCACTCCTCATCTCCAATTTTCTAACTAGAGTAGTCTTTTGTAAAGACATTAATATATCCTAAATATGCAAAGATAAGAGCTGCTCAGCTGTCCCTACCCTTAAAATTGTAAGACTCTTTTGGATGAGAACGACCCAACAAAAAGAATGAGAAATATTTAGAATCAGAATGAGAAACCAAAATAATTAGCTAAGTCATATTGTTTTCAGAGATTATATTTATCCAAAAATTTTTCCTGTTAGGAGTCTAGAAATCCTAATACTTAGAACAGATCTCTCACCTTAAGATCAAGTAAAACAATAACTATAAAACAAATAATATTTTTTAACCATTGAAGTTTCTTTTAGGTTTTCAAATAGTCAATTAAATAGCATAAACATGAAAGTATATATGTAGAAAAAAAAGGTTTCTCATAAAAGTGGGTAATGAGTTTAAGATGCCTTACATGTACTTGCAATTTTTATCTTTAATAGTCCACTTAAAAAAACTCATTTTCATAAAAGATGAAAGTAAGTTATGCAAATACATATCAATATATCCTGCCATATTACTGAACCTGTCTGTATTATTTTACTTAGAAAAAAATAAACTTTATTTTTAAAAGGCAGGATTTTTGAATATCCCTAAATACACATGACTTTACCACTTCTCCATCAGTGTCTTATATTCTCGCTCAAGCAAAACTAAAAAGCTACTTGAGTTTACCCCATGAATTGCTCAATGTTACAGACAGAAATCATGCAGGGGACAACATTCCTAAAAATGAAAGAGAGAAAGGCATCTTCCCTGTTATTGTTAATCAAAATAAAACATTCAGTTTCTGCAAGCAGTGACTCTTGAAATACCCTCCACTTCACTGGAAGTAAGCCCTCTTGATGCCCTGAAGTTGGCTGCCCAGATGGACAGAAGATCAACTACGCTTGCTAAAAGGCCCTTTGGGGTCATTTATTTCTAATGGTTTATAGGTTCGAGTTCTAAAATCTTCATTTCAAATGTTGGGGCTGTTTGTGTTTACATTCAGTCAAGACAAACAGATTCTATAGTATAAACTAATTTTTGCGGATGAAAATTACTTGATTTTCAAAATAAATGCATTTTTAAAGTTCTGCAAAATGCTTTAAGACTACTACAAAGTTTAAGACTAGAAGGAGAACAGTGGGTTCTTAGAATGAATAGAGATATTCAATACCTTTCGAAGCAATCATATGAATTAAGTGTTAGAGTTGATTTTTCCCCGTATCTTCACCTGTTACCAAAGCTTTTTGAACAGAAAGAGAAAACTTACCCCTTCCTCCCAAAATCAAAACATATTTAAGTGCCCACATGCAGAGATGTTGCCTTTCATACGAACAAACAGAAAGTAAACTCTCTTCTCTTGCCTCTTGAACATGAACTGCACACACATACACACCATCAGTCAGACATCCTTCAGATTATCTCACAGTTAAATAAAATAGAAAGAGCTTCTTTTTGTTCCTTCTCTCTCTCTCACACACACAGGCCAAGAAACCTGCCTCCAATTTTCTGTCACAAGGAGCACTCCGGGGGCCAGGGAGGGGGAAAAGTGTTTGAGAAACAGAAGGAGCCGTTTCAGCAGGCATCAGTTTCTCTCTGTGCCTGTGAAGTGGACATTGGCATATCTGGCCTAGTCTTTTCCTGAGGGGTTCATCTGGTCGGCAGGGTGGGGAATAGTTGTCTGAACCATACCAAGGTCAGCCTGCTAGGGCTGACAGTCTCTGTCTCTGTACAAAGAAAAGAATCAATACTTTTGGACTACGGCTGTGCCCTCAGTGTAAAACAACAAACATGCAGCGTCTGACATGTTTCTAGGTGATTTGTGGCAGAACCTCTTGTCTGATCTGTATCCAGGAGCTGCTGTGTTACTAGTCTTTGCTTTCACCCCCCCCCCCCTTTGGAGGCCCCCTCCTGCTTGCCCCAGCTCTGTGATGTCTAATACTTTACTCAGGTACAGAAGCCGGTGTTCTACCCTACAGCTCCTTGTCACTCAATAAATCACACCTACGAGTGCAGTCTGCACAGAGTGATCTGGGCTTTAACAAAGGATCAGAGGGACAAAGTGCAGGCAAGATACTGTAATTATAACAAAACTAAAATATCAGAGAGAGGGACAAATGCACAGACAGGCTCTGAGCCATGGATAAATGTCACTAGAAATGGTAGCTTTTGTCCTCTCTTCTTTGGTTTTACTCTTTTAATGCACCCCTCTCATCCTTCCTCTGTCACTACACTGCTCACTTTTTGTTGTTCTTGTTCTTTGTTCTAACTAGAATTGAAGGCATAACATAAGCTTTATTAAAGTGTTTAGTAAGATAAACAATGTTTACCTCAGAGTTTAAAATATATTTTAAGTTGTACTAAATGAAAGAGAGGCAGTTTTAACAAGTACCTTTAGTATCTTCACGTTGTATCCTTACCTAAAATATTTGTGTATGGAGGCCCCAAATCCTCCTGAAACTGCCCAAATGTAAAAACTGTACCAAAAGACCATTATTAATTATGGCTTGAGTTACTTGAACAGCCAGCCATCAAGTGATTTTACTTATACAAAAACATGCTTCTTTTGTCTGGACAGTTTGTGTAGAAATACAGTGCTAACATACATTATATGATCTTTAATTTGCTTAGGAACAATTTTATACTAAATCTGTTCTTTCTTATCCATCCAAAGCCCCACCCCCAATTTATTTTCCAGCATCTGAACCATTAGCCAAGTCAGATAAGAAGGTTTTGGACAGTTTCTTCTGTTCTAAATATTTTAAATGCAGCAGTTTGAGTTATCCTGGCAATTTCAGTCACATCAGACACCTCGTAATGCAGGAAAAGTGATGTTCCATCATGGAGGTCTTGCACAAGTCTCTACTGTAACTGTTGCTGATGAAAATAAAAGTGAGTTAGAATAGCTCTACACTTCCTTCCTAGTCAATCAATGCCTGACAGCACCAGTTCCTTCAGCCATGTACTTCAGCGATAATGGATCAATAACTGTGGTTTAACAACAGGGAGCCACCAATCATTATATGAATGATTAAAAGGGGTCTCACTCACATACACCTCTGCAGACAGAGTAGACCATAAGATCAGAATACTTGCCACATTACACTTCATACTACAGAAATTCAGGTAAGGGAGGGGGAAAATGGGAGAGGGAAAATCATTAATACACAGCATAAAGAAAACATAAAATGCTTATGACAGGGCTGATTTTCAGCCACTGTTGTCTTAAACAGTAATTCTCCAAAATCACCATAATGAAGTTGAATAAAAGCAAAAAATGGAAAAGACTGCTTACTGGTAAATTATCAAGGTATTAACCTGTTAAGAATACTTGGAATGTCACATAAACATGTCCTTTACCTTCCACATAGGTCCGTCTGCCTGGAGTGTCAGTCTCAGTTCACTATCTTGGAAATCCTTGTTGTTGTGACTTATTTTTTATCTCACTACATTAAAGTTACTCCCTGAATATCTACCTAAAAAGCCTAAAAGATCCTAAAACGTTAGGAGTGCTTCATCCAGAAATAAATAAAGTCCCTGGCAGAAAGCAGATGTTCAACAATGACTGACAAATTAATGAAATAAATGAGTCACCTTGGAAAAAAAAAACTAGTCTCTTTTTAAGAAAAACTCTAGCAAAAAATATTTCACAACTTCACTCATGTACCTATAGAATAGTACACTGAATTCAATTATTACAAAAGCAAAGCAGCATCAATTATCAAATTAAACTATCAAAATACATCTCTTGTATAATGATTAAATTCTCCATTGCTGACTCATGCTTCTCAGTTGTGTGGGAACAGTAACAAGGGGTCCACCCTCACACGTACTGACTCAGGGCCTGGTCTCAACACTACTCAAGACGCAGAGGTGCACTGGCTCTGACCTCTCACAGCAAAGAAGATAAACAAGTAATGGCATAATTACAGGACATTATTGTAAGAAGTACTTCAGAAAAAAATACAGAAGGAGGACAGAGTTCTTAACAAGGGGAGATTTTGTTGTTTGGGAAACACTTTGCAATGTCTGCAGATATTCTGGGTTGCCACATTGGGGCAGGGGACAGAGGGGAGGTTTTTACTGGTACCTAATGGGTAGAGGTCAAAGATGCTGCTAAACATCCTACGATATACAACATGGCATTCCCACAACAAAAAATTAGTCAAGCCAAAATGTCAACAGTTCTGAGGATGGGATGTTCAAAGAGCACAGAGAAAGAGTGTGCCTAACTATGGAAAGAAGAATAGCAGGAGAACAGAATGCAGTGGGGGAATGGGAGAACCCAACTCTTCCCTAACAGTGGTAGAGAACAAAAGTGGTTAGAAGAAAGGATAATAGATGAAAATGGGCCAGATCATGCTAAAGAGTTTATACTCATCAATTTTTTATCCTCAGTCAAGGACATGCATATTGATTTTAGAGAGAGACGAAGGCAAGGAAAGACAGAGAGAGACACAGAGAGAGAGAAGCATCAATATGAGAAACACTGATCAGTTGCCTCCTGTATGCATCACCCCCCTACTAGAGACCTCTCCTACATACCCCAATGTTCCAAACAGGGACTGAAACCACAGTTCAGGCACGCTCCCTGGCCAGAGATCAAACCCATGACCCTCTGGTTTATTAGCCAACACTCCAACCAAGTGAGCCATACCAGCCAGGGCTATACTCATCTTAGACACTGGGAGAGTTGATGGCAGGATTTAGGAGTGGGGAGTATGGAAGTGACAGGTTCAGATCTGCATGTTAGATTACTCTGTTCACAGGAGGAAGGACAACCAAGGGAAAGCTGAAAATGGATTTCAAAATCAAGAAATAATGGGAGTCTTTACAAGATTAAGAAACACTGGGACTGCAGAGAAATGAAGAAGGAAATAGCAGTTAGCTGCCATTTGCATTTGGGGAAGGAGTCAGGGACAGGACAGAGTCTAGGATAACTGTTTGCTGGTTCCACCTTGCAGGACTGGAGAAAGATACTGATACCACTTAATGTATAGCAAAGACTCGTTAAATAACAGCAAGCAAAGACACTAAAACATTTAGGTTCTGACTGGCTGAGTGTTGAAGTAAAGAATCCAAGAGAGCTAAACTTACAACTATGGAGCTCTGCAGAAGTCTGGGATGGAGAAAGGTTGGGTAGTTATCAGTAAATCAGCAGAAATTTAAAATAATGGGAATCAGTGCAACTGACCAAAGTACTTCAGAAGAAAACTGGGAAAGACTTAGTGTTTAAAATAATCCCAAAAGATGAACTAACAAAACAAAGAGCTAGAGAAGTAAGGAAAGAAGTGGAAGAAGGAAGAGGCAGAAAATCCAAAGACTGTGGAAGTGCACAAGTGGTCAGAAGCATCAAATGTCACAGAGAGATACGTGAAAAGCAGAAAAGCTTCTTCTATAAGAGGCATCAGATGAGAGGTAGCTCTTCAGAGCTGCTGCTGTTGTGGGGAAGAGAAACAGAGCTAGACTGAAGGAGGCTAAAGTGGGAATAGGCTGAGTAAGAATGGAAGGTGACAGAAAGAGGATGCCAGATGGGAACAGAGGTGTGACATGGATATCCAGAGGCAAAAAGGAACAAACCTGGACCAGAAAGAGACTAATTTTATCTTTGTAATAGGAAAGAACTGGAAATAAATTATAGGAGAACTATTCTATCTATATAATGGAATAAGGTATACTCCCTAAAGATTATAGAAGGATGTTTGTAATATTATTCACTAATAAATATACAAATATATGTCAATGTTCACACTCTGTATACCAGACTGTGAACATAATCACCTGAAGCCTGATTTGGGGGCTACAATAGCTATGTCATTATGTTTATCTTAGGGTGACTGAGGTTACAGATAAGCATGGGCTTATTTTTTCTAACCTCTTATTTTCCAAAAATAACCAGTTTAATGTGAGCAATAACTTTATTTTAAAAAGGAATTGACCTCCAAGTAGGAAAATAGAGACTCAATAATAGACCAGGATCCCTGGGGCAAGAGAGGGGTAGAGGCACTAATATGAGAGGGAGGTGAGCATTTCTGTATTACAACGCTAACTGCCTGAAAGTTAGAAATTCTCCAAACCAGTAACACCTACAAAATGAGTAGATATTTTCATTGTTAAGCTGTCTATCTAAAATTAAAAAATTTTTAAGTATGAATATTATTAAGTGTTTTTGCAATAATTTCAAAGCACAGAAAGGAGGAAAACTAGGTATAAAGGGGTGATATAAAGGATAAGGAAGAAGAAATAAAACAAAACAGAACTTTGAGCAGTGGGTGTATTCTAGTTAATCTTCCTAAATGGCACTGTGAAACAAGGCCACCACAGTACTAAAACACACATTAACTTGGCCAAATGCTTGTTTTTACTGTGAATAGCTCCCATATTGTTCAGCATCTCACCTTCTGAATACCTTAACTATTTTTTTCCCTTCAAATGGCAAAGCCACAATTAAAGGGAATGGTTCCAATGTCAAATTCTTTAGTAATTCCTTTGTCCTTCCAAATTCTGGGAAAGATCACAGGTCTTGCAAGTATGTGTCCAACCCTCTTCCTCCTCAGCATCAGGAAACAACTTGTCTGTCTCTTAGGAAAAGGGAGCATTTTGCCACACAGATGATTCACTAAGTTGCCCAGAACAGACAGTCCAGTTATGAAATATTCAGTGTCAGTGTTCTCTTTATCCAAATGTGATGAGTATTCTTTTTCTTGTCTCTTTTTTCAACTCTAAGATGCTGGAAATGGCTAAAGTACATAAGACCTATTGACCTGAAAGGTGACAATTTAGATTGTCTTAAAATTATTAACTACATTCAGAAAAATAGATGAGGCCAATACATAAACCACTATTACTATAATATTCTGTTTCTGGAATGTGGTCAAACTTCAGCATGGGTACAACTGAGAGTTATGGCCTAGAATGGTACCTGTGTCATAGGAAGTACTCCAAACCAAAAAAATATTGGTTGAATAGTTGGCTGCATGGATACATGGATGGGTGGATGGGTAAATGATAGATGAATGAAAAAAGGGACACACGAAGGGGGATCCCCCCAAAACCAGAATTGTCTTCTGGAGGGCAGGTGCCTTGTAGTACAGGCTTCCCCTGCTAGGTGAGGGCTCCAGGAACCCATCTGCATCAGCGCACAGCTGCTGTTGTTGTGAGAGGCTGCGCTGATTTCAGCGAATGCTTCCTGAAGCCTTTCAGCGCATGTGCCCATCTCATGATGGGTGATTTACCAGCGCACCTGCCCACGCCTCACTGAGTGTTCAGCAGTTTTTGACCCCAAACAGCATGACCTTCATGCCCCATCCATTCTATTCACCAGATCCTGCCCTAAGCAACTTTTTTTTTTTGCTTTCCATGATGAAAAAAGTTCTCAAAGGGAAATATTTTTCCGATGTGGAACAGGTGAAACAAAAATGGCAGAAGCATTAAAAGGCATCAAAATCAATGCGTTCAAAAACTGTTTTGAGCAGAGAAAAAATGTCTTGATAGGTGTATTGCATCAAATGAAGAGTACTCTGAAGGTGACTGCAGTTTAAACATGCAAGAAAACACAATTTTTTAATAAATAAATTCCAGGGGGGTTTGGGTCTCCCTTCGTACACATGCATGTACATACACATATACTTGGTGCAGAGGGCCCTAACAACAGCATTACAGTCAAATACCATTGCACTCTCATGTGAAAAGACTACCCTTCTGAAATTTCGAGATCCTGTAAGTTGAATTTCACTGATAACCTCACTGCTTCTCAAAATCACCAAGTGTGCTCTCATATCAGGGTCTTTGTAACTTTTGTTTCTTCTGCTGGAGTAGTTTTCCCCTAAATCTGTGCAGGTCTCACTTCTAACTTTACTCAGGTCTCTTACTCAAATATCCTCTCCTCAAAGCAGTCTTTCCTGATCATCCCATACAGAAAGTAAGCCCTTTGCCACCCTACTCCCCATCTGCTTGCTCTGCTGTTTTTCTTCATAGACCTTATTATGCTCCATAACTATTTAGTTTATTGTTTATTTGTCTTCCCTACTAGAATATAATCTCCAGACTAAAAGGACTCTGTCATATTCACCATGGCACCCTCAGCAATCAAATCAGTGCCTGAAACAGAACTGGACGCTTACTTAGTATGTCAAATGAAAACAGCTGAATTACTGCCAGCGAATAATTTTATAAATCTATCACCTCCTCTCCCAAGAAGTTTCATCCACCAAGAAAGCCTTGATTAACCATTCCCCAAATGTACTACGCACTTAGCGCTGAGCTCATGATACTCCCCCGGTCTTTGATGCCTTGCTCCTTCTGAAAACTCCGTATCTTTTAACCAAGGAACAGCTCAATACAGCACTTCTCTCCTAAACTTACCCCATGGGAAAACATTACTGCTTTCTTATCTGTACTCTCCCTGGTTCCTAATATTAATACATGGCACAACTGTACTACATAACACTCTGTATTAGTTACAGGTTTATGACGCTGACTAAAGTATCTATTAGCATGGGCTATAATCTGCACATATAAAACCAATCTTCTCACACAAGAAAAAAAGGGAAAGAAAAAAATATGAAATGAGTACCCTCAGCTAAAGTGATACATAATCCCATTTAATCCAAAATATGGTAAAATGTAAATACCACTGTTCCCATTTTGATGGTAAAGAAACTAAGGCTCAAAACAAGTGATTAACCTTTCCAAGGTCACATGGTAAACTGGGGATTACAACCTAGGACTTCCTTTCGCTGCTGTTTAAGAAAAGGTGTGGTAAGTCCACGCTTCCTCCCTGTATCACCAGAGGCATGATGCTAAATGGATAGCATGCTCAACTTTTCATGAGAAACCCTGGGTTTTACTCCTACTAAAGTCAGTCCTTGATAACTGTGACCTGACCTGGACAAACCACATAACCTTTCAAAACCGATTTCCTCACTTCTAAACCAGCAGGTACCACCTGCTCTAACTAAATCACATTTATTTGGAGACCAGCTTCAGTGGTACATGGGAAAGTGATTACAGAAAACTCTACAGCCCTCTGCCTTATAATTTCAGAGGCCGTTATGGTTTAGTGTTATCAGTTGCTCCCCACTCAGGCATTCCCTCAGTCATAAGCACCACAATCACTATATAATTCTGTTGCTTTGGAGGCTATTTCTAAAGTGACCGTGAACTTCTACTCATCTGATTGTCTTATCTTTCTTTACAAACTAAATATAGATACAAATATGTACAATTTGTTGTGACAGAATCACCTGAATTTTTTAAAAAAATCAATAAATAAAATTAGTTTCTAGAAATGTTTCAAATGTCTATATAAATACACATACAATTATTTTGTAAATGCCTACCACAGAATTAAATATTAGCAAAACCTTTTAAAAAGTATTTAATCAATAAGAGTAATCTGAAAGTCTTTAACTCAACTCCATAGCCAAATTCTTAACTTCAAAGACCAGTAACAGAACAGGGTCGAAGTTTGGGGTGTGCAGAAAACCATATTAACAATCATCCCCAAACCACCAGTTATTTGAAACAGCTGCAAATATGTTTCCTTAGAAAAAAGACTGGGATTTAGGGGCTTACAAGGTGATAGCAATTTAGTTAACCATTCAAAAGGAAATTTCTATTCAACCCATTCATTAAACTCCTAATATTTCTCCTTCAGTGTAGGGGGGAAACATTGACACATTAGCTCAGGAGTTTATTTTGTGTACTTGAAATAGACACCCTGGCCCTCTAATGGGTGATGTTGTGATACTACATATCTAAAACACTTTAGAACATGTGTCTCAAAGAAGTAAACAAAACAAACCTACAATGTGTATACAGGATCAGATTCCACTATATTTGACACTAATCAGACCACATTTCCAATGTTTTCTTTAAATTCTAGCAGTTGTACTTTAAGAGAAACACTGATCATATAATGGGGGACACAGCCAGACATAACTGGCCAGATTTTAACTCATCATGAGAGGAAATATCCAACTTAAAAAATGAATGATCATTTGATGGCATATGTCAGGGAGAAGTTTCCATTAGGTCCTTTCCTTGAAACACCATTCTTAAAATAAGGCTACTGAATCTATGGTATTTATTCAAACATTAAAAAAATACTTGTAAGGTCCCATTATTCTCCATTAGTACCCTAAACAGTAAAGATATAGGGGCAGTTTGTCCTAAAGGAGGTCACAGTCTATTCTGGTTACATGCCATCTGATCACCTCATTTATTTCATTATAAAATTCAGTGATTCCACCAACAATATCCCTACCATTTCCTCCCACTCTGAACCACCTTAGTGGTCTGCAGGAAACCAACCCACTGTAGTTTTGAACTAAAATAAACAGGTTCAGTCTCCTTTACCAACTAGATTACAAGGACTTAGTCCAGCTGTGTAACTCTGGACCACACAACAATCAGGGGCTGGACTAGATAATCGCTGATATCTGATAATCTTGGTAATATTAGTTGAGTTCTTAGAACATTTGCTCTAAAATTGTGTCTTCCTGTCACTCCACTAAGATTCTAGCTATCCTCTGGTATCACACAGGAAAACACACACACAAAAAAACCCCAGCAGCTATTCAAAAATCTCAAAAAGAAGGATCATATCCTTCCACCCTCAATTCAAATATGCCTGCTGGGATATTGAATGCACTGAACAAAATTTTAAATTAAAGTGTGAGGTGTGAATATTATTTCTTTACTTAGTAAAATATATAGGCATGCTTATAGAAAAAAGATTTTTCTAAAAATCTTTGCCTTAATAAGCAATTTCCTGTTTGAGTAAATACACTGTTAAACATATAGAAACTTGTCTAGAAACTAGCTATAAAGTTCTTATTATATTAAGGTCCAAAACAGGGGAGGAGGTAATCTCCACACAAGGAAAGATCTAAGTAGCCATTCTTCCTAGAGATCTGCCATGCAACCTGAACCTGCCATTAGTGCTCAAAATCCCTCTATCCTGGTTCTCTAATATTCATTCTTCCTGTTTCTTAATGAAAAGGGAAACACCATCACAAGAAAAGGACCAACTGTAGGCTCAGGAAGGCTGTGCTCATTTCACCTCAAACACTGGACTCAATGGGGAGTGCTCCAAATCACTGACCTCTTTCACCTCCAGGGTCCCAAGGGTGTCTACCCTTCCAGGCTAGTCTGTGGCTCCTACTGCCTATGTTGTTGCATATCAGCACGCTCCTTCTTCCCCAATGGTTGCCCTTTGCCCAGAATTCCCACAATTCTCACAAGCCCTCTCACTCACAATTCATGAGGCCAAAACCTCTCTGTCCAATAATGTTCCCCTACAAGTGCACCAAATGGTGGATATGACTCAAGAAGTTACACCAAGTTTCTGCTCAGGACCTCTGTCCTTTATGCTGGGACTAATTTGTGGCACCAAAGGGAATCTGGCTTTTTAGTAAGCAAATATACCATCAGAAATTGTTAGTAAATATCAGTATTTCTGAAAATTGCCTGTATCCAAGTCTGGTCTGATGTTAGGTATGGTTCCTAGGTGTTCATTAATGACAAACTAATGAAAATGACAAAAAAAAAATAATAGCAGGGGCAGTAACAGAAGTAACTAAAAAAAAAAAAGGCAAGTAAGAAAAATGTGGTTACCTTTGGCATGCTCTTTTGCTCCGGTAGTAAATTCTCCCCACTTCAAATTTGTCCTCAGTCAGTGTCATTAACATTAACTGTGAGACTATAATAAAGAATCAGCAATTCAGAGTGAAAAAAAAATCCAAAACAGGTAGTTGGGGACTAGGTCTAAATCTGACACCATCTGTTGACTCTGGTTAAATCATTTGGCTTTTCTTCATCTGTAAATTAAATAGTGTTGCCCCATGCCTACACTTTTCTAAAAGTAGGTGAAGGTAGATGAAAAATATTCCATAACTCTAAGATAATACTGCCATCAGGCAATATTTTTTGAGTTCTTCCTTCCTTCTGTTCATTTAATTACGTGTGCACTTAAGCCCTACTCAGCACCTGATACACATTTGCCAAACGCTATACTGTAGGTTGCATGCATCCACAAGAATGAGACATGGCCCCAAATAAAGGCATCACGACAGCCTAAATGGGGTTAAGAATAACTAAGAAAGCAATTATAATACAGTGTGACACGAATAATGGTGTGGTAGGAATAGGGATAGGGGAAGAACAGGAAGCTCTTTGAACAAGAGGACAATAAAACCAGAGCCAAGTGGACAAGGTGGTAAAGGAACTCTTACAGAAGAAACACCTGAGGCAAGTCATGAGAAAGATGTCTATGGCTGTACCATTTGCAAATTGCTAATACATATACCTGTGCAAATCTTGTATTTGACTAATTATAATTCAATTACTTTTTTCTATTAACATATCAACATGAAATGTGTGCACTGGAATGTTTCACTTACACCAGTGAAGTATTATGTTTAATGTGGCAGATACCTAGTCTATTTATTCTGAATCTAAGAAATTCTTTATATATCAGAGAGGTGCCTTAGAAATCATAGGAACTATCTCATACTAGACATGTAACTTCTTTTAGGTTGAGTGGCCTTTATTCTCCCATTTTACTGGTCGAAACTATCTTATGTTACCAAGAACAAAAGTGTGTTTGATATTTGACTAGCATCATGAATGTATATCTAAGACTAATTGCAAAACATGAGAAGTTCACATTGCCAGTTAATCTTCTAATCAGCACAAAATTTACTGCTTTTTAAAATCAAGCCATCAAACACCATAAATCTGGACACACTCAAGTAAGGATCACTCACAAATATGAGCACATTTGCATTCTAAACATAGTGACAAAAGGCCCTTTATCTGTACTTTTCTGTCCTCTAACTTCTTTTTAAAAGTCAAGGGTGGATATTACTGTATTTTTCCTTTACAATTAAGCATTTGATTAAAAGAATAAGCCTAAAAAATCTGTAATATATACTTCCTACCTGTTTAACTCTTCCTAGGAAAATATCACTAATTTAAAACTACACACTATTATAATTAGTTTTTAGTTATATTTACAATTAAAAACTTCCAGAGTTAAAAAAAAGTAAAGAAACTGCCCTGGCCAGTGTAGCTCAGTAGGTTGAACACTGTCCCACAAACTGAAAAGCCGTCAGTTCAATTCCTGGTCAGGGCCCATGCCTGGGCTGCAGGTTCAGTTCCCTGCGGCACGTGCAGAAGACAGCCAGGCGATGTTTCTCTCTCACATCGATGTTTCTCACCCTCTCTTTCTCCTTCCCTTCCCCTCTCTCTAAACAAAAAAAAAAAACTTTTTAAAAGATAATAAACTGTTTAATTATCATTTTATTTGAAAACCTATCACTTTGTTAGTATGTTTCTGTGATATTTCAATAATATCTTTATTTTTAAAAACAGTAATATTAACAATTACTTCATTGACAATCCCTTTGAGTAGGTTATATCTTGTATAAAGTCTGAATTTCAATTTCAATATATAGAAGGAGGTCATGTGGCTTTTAGTATATTATTCCCATAAAATACATTTTTTCTTTCCAATTCTACCATCTAACATACTTTCCTCCAGAGCTGTATTTTGCCAGAGGGCTTTTCTGTCTCTCTGGTTTTAGTCTCATCTTCAATTCTGTTTCCTTCTCTCTGGTAATTTTGGCATTCCCTTGATCTCTGTCACTCTGTTGCAAATGTTTTCTCATATAATTCTACATACATGTTACATTTTGTTTTTTTTCTCAACAGCATGAATTCTTCAATAAAATAAGCAGGTGGTATTAAATATATTTAATATGCTTCACTAAGAAGCAATAGCTAAAAACGTATGCACTAAAGGTTACTGACCAATTCCTTCAGTGTTTGAATACCACAATGCACCTGACAACCAGTAAACATCTAAGGTATCTTGGCAATTAGGTAAAAACATCTTTCAAGAAACCATAGGTCAGCTTTCATTACTGAAACTTGTGGGGTGATTCTGCAGCTAACACTTTTAATACACATCCAGCTGACCTGCTATGCTTTCTTGGTTCAAATGTGGTATCTAAACAGCATGTTTATCTGTTCTGCTGCCTACAAAAAATGCAACCTACACTAATCTATTCAAAGTAAGATTGACATGTTTTTTGAGGTAATACATACTTTTTAAAAGTGGTGATGTTTTGAGAAACTAGTATCTATTTCACTTTAAAGTAATCAGTATTATTCAACCTGAGCACTTTACTTGACATTTTTAAGATTTTTTTTTGTTTAGGTGAATAGTGTTTTAAAATTTGTGTACAAATGCAAGCATTTATGAACTAGTATTAGAATGGCATTTTACTCTGAAAAAAATTAAGCCCAAAATGAACATTGTAGGTTTCCTATTTCCATTAAAGAGGTATGCAGTAATTTCAGAGAGAAACATTTCTCTCTCTCCCTCTTTTCCATTCTCTTTCTCACACACACACACACACACACACACACACACACACACATTAATATTATGAAACTACTATCACTAGAATACATGCGCTAGTTGTTTATCCAAGAAGGATAATGAGCTAGGAAGATCTACCTTCTTTGGCCAAGTTCTCCTTTGTAATAATAGCATCCATTTATTTAATAGCTAACCAACATTTGGAGTGCTATGTTTATTCAAGGAGTCTTTCCCTTTGCAAATCTAACCCGCCTGTACAAGAATAAAATCCATAATCAGGCTCTTGTTGATTCCATGCTCTACCTAACTGAGATAGGCAGTGCAAACAACTGAAGTATTGTTACTGGACAAGATTATCAGCAATGTGGTTAATTGAAAATTAACAGTGGGACATTCTACTTAATGCCAAATGTAGTTATTTGAAGTAGTCACCTTCAACAGCCCAAGAAAGGAAGTCAATTCCCAATTATCTGAAAGTAAGAATTATCTAAGCAAATAGTACTCTCCACTTTTATTGACAGAATTAAATCAAATGAGATTTTTTTTATTCTTTTCATAATATTTCATTTTCTCTAGTATATCATTTAGATGTAATCAAACAATAAATGCTTTTAAACCAAAAACATTTACCAGATTCTTAATACAGAAAGTAAAGAAAGATGCACTTCAAGTTTATATATAGAAAGAGCTACACAGTATAGTTTTAAGAACCTACTATGCACTGGGCACTATGCTGGATACTCAGGTATACAAAGATAAACAGAACTTGGTTCTTGCCCTCCAGGAGAGCATCTTTCAGTTGAGCTTGCTGATTCTTCACTCTTATGTGCTACAGAAAAATACTGTCTATTTAAATACTTGACTAAAATTTTGCCTTGTGTGAATTCCTCCTTGGTTTACCTGTCCTCTGTAACTCCATGGCACACAAATCAGTATATATCACATTTATTCATTCATTCACCAAGCAATCTTTAGGTACCTCCCTACTAAGTGCCAGGCATGATGGCCAAAGCTGAGACTATAAGGACAAACAGGACAAAACCTATTCCTTGGGAAGATCCTAGTATGACTCTAACAAGACAAGCTTACCACCCACTGCATATAGCAGAGTTCCCTTGAAAACAGTGGCTTACGCATCTTTTATCACCAGCATCTGGCATCTCGAAGGAGCTAAATATGTTAATTCTGTACCTGATGAAAAGATCTCTAGATGGGAAACCAGAAAACCATGTTTTAACTAGAGTATGTCACTGTGATACTCTGGGCTTCACTTTCTTCCTCAAAACAGTGAGGTGGCTGTCATTCCCCCATGTCTTTTCATGGTCTACTAGTATAGGAGACCATATTCTCATGTTAAGTGGGAAGGGTAAACATATCCAACCACCTTGGGATGTGCTTTAAACAATTTAAAACCCATCTAAGACATGATTAGTTCAATGACTAGGCCTATGCTGAAATCACATCTTGAAACATTATTGTAACCATTATTGTGGAATTTACTTTCTGAGGTTGATATATTGAGTTCTTTTCTTGTCTCCCCTTACCCGGAGATGTATAATTTGGGTCTGCTGTATTCTTTCAAAGGAAGAATTGGCAGGGTGCTTGCTGTTACTTAGGATAAGTGTATAATCTCTTTGACTTTCTCTTGTTGGGCAAACTGCCCAGTGAATATCAATTTTTTTTAGAGCTACAAATATGGTTTTAATAGATTCACAGATTTAAAATGATTAAAATTCAGAGCATGTCTCTCCCAGGGTGAGCAGATAATTCACAACAATCCACGCAGATTCAAAGGAGATGACAATGGATCAATCTGTATATGAATGAGTTGACACAGTGGTTTACTGCTCCTCCTATCCCTACAGCCCACTCCCACCTCCACAACACACACTCTTTTCACATGAAGAAAAATGCTTCAGTCCATGGGAGTTCAAATTAGTCATAACATCCATGTTAGGGACCGAGGAAGGCTTACTGTAAATCAGCCACTCAGAAACCACATTTGACATATTTTGGTTACAGTATAACTATAAGTTGCATAATATTGTACCTATTGATTGGAGCTTGAGATTATAATGGAAAGTAATTGCCATACATTGAAAGTGACCAACCACAAGATAGAAAATTGCTCCTGAATAGACCACAAAGGAAATCATTTTTCTTATCAACTAAAACTCTTATCCTCTAGAAAGTATATTCTATCCCACTCTTAAGGCTGTATTTTGCCCTAAAAGTGCTAAGGTATCTTAACCTCTAATCATCAAACTATTCCACTTTCTCTGACCAAGAGAAAAGTTCTAGCAGAGTTAATTGAAACCTTTCTTTACTCAAACAGTACTGTCTATTCAAAAGTGAAGCAAAAGAACAAATCCGAAGAACATCTCACTGGATGGTAATTTCCAAATGATTAGAGGATATTGTAACAGCTATGAATTCAAATTAGAATCTGCCTCTCTGTTGTTTTTCTGTCCCTGTCTTTTACCTTTTAAAATATAATAATTTACTGAGGGAATTATTGTATGTTAGATACTGTGCAATGCATTTCCTTTGCAAGGTGTACCTTCCATCTACCTGCACAGAGAACTTATTCTTCTCTACCACTCTTAAATATCATTCCTAGATATATTTATCTAGAAACAGGAAAATCCAGGAAGAAAAGAAGTAAGACACCACAAAGAAATAATTAAGATCAGTTCATCAGCTTCTAAGAAGCGAAAGGTGACAGTGACCTAACTACAGCTTAGAGCTGATGGTCGACACTTTGATATTTCATTCCCTCCGCATGACCCACGCTTGTAGTTGACCTGATCATTTTGGGACCATGATGCTAATAAAAATACATACCTACAATATAATGAACACATATGATAATTGTGTAACTCAACTGTTTTTGTTCAAAGTTGGTTTCTGAAACAGATTCTTCTGTCATAAATACTGAAGACATGCATAATGTTTAGATCCTAGTGGGGGCTACGTTTTACTTTTTCCTTATATCCATCTCTGTATCTTCACTAATCTTTTAGATTTCACAACTTAACAGAAACATTAACTATAAAAATTGGGGTTCCTGGGTCCATTTGCAAAAGTGAAATGAAGATTTGGTTCTACTTTTGAAGATCTGAAAGTTGTAGATCACAGTGTGACAGAATTCTGCTAAGTAACTGTTTTTGAGAAGAATATGAAGAGTAGCTGAACAGTTAACTTTTCCAAAATCAAGGTTAGGGGATATAATTGAGATAATGCCTACAAATGTTTTGTGCTTCAATGATAAAGCAAGGGGCCTGTGTTCATAAAAGGGAAATACATTACCTTATCCAGATCACTCTGATTCTAGTGGTGAATACCTAATTTCCCTACTGATATGCTAAAGTTATTGAGGAAAATACCAAGAGTCCTTACAAATAACAAAGTGAGTGCAAAGGCGTATTTAAATTCATCTAAGAAGCACACAGTAACAAATGAGGGATTCAGAATAAGAAAAACATCAGAGCCTCTGGGGCTTTTAGATCCATACTGAAAACAATGTATCAGTTCCTAGAATGGGCTACACTGTCTGCACTAGTAAATACCCTTCCTGTCTCACCCCCTGTTCAAGCCATATCAACCAATTTCCCCCTTTGCTGCTCATTAGCTTTTTACTCTTGAGTTTGCCCTGTGTGTCTCATGCTTCCTGAAAAATTAGAAGATATATACACACACAAGTCAGAAGTGTGGGAAATTAATGCTCAGAGTGTCAAATGAGAATGAGAATCAATGGGTAAATATATCACCCTTTTATATTTGGGGAGACATATTCATGAGGTGTCCTACAAGGTCCCAATGAGAATGAGCACCCATTAGTAGTAGTACTGACCCCCTCTGTAATTCATCTTTGCATTGGCTTTCCCTGGTCCTTAATTCCTACTCTGGGATCCACCCAAACAATGTACCTTCATGCAAGCCACTGTCTCAGGATCTGTTTTCCAGAGGACCTACGTTAAGTCAGCTCCTCCAAAGATCCTAAAATATTAAAATACAATG
Organism: Tonatia bakeri; assembly: GCA_004024845.1. Taxonomy (NCBI): domain Eukaryota; kingdom Metazoa; phylum Chordata; class Mammalia; order Chiroptera; family Phyllostomidae; genus Tonatia; species Tonatia bakeri. The sequence continues at coordinate 70,452 of PVIA01000541.1, read as the reverse complement.
ATAAAATATTATCTGACACATCACAATGAAGGAAGAGATCAGATAGTGACATAATTCACAATAAAAACAGAAAGATAAATAATAAGGAAACTAGGAAAGTTCAGGGAGACTAGATCTTCCCATCCAAAAGAGTGGAGAGTTCACAGAGAAGCCACACTCAGACAAATTCGCAAGAGTACAACTTGTAGTCCTTTACATAAAACCAGGGCTTCTATCTGACAGAGAATCAGACTATACCCCAGAGCTTCTCAAAAGCTCTGATGGTATGCACCAAACCCATCTGGAAACAGGACATGCTCTCTCAGACTGTCTTCTCAGCTCTTTGAAACCTGCTTCCTATCAAATCGTAGAACAGGCTCTATTAAGCAAGTAGAGAAGAGCAGTCACACCACAGTTAGGCACCTCTTCAACCCAGAAGGAGTCCTGTGCCTCCATATGCCTGGCTCAAGTCAACAGATCCCCTGATTTAAATAGTGGTTTTACAAGCACTGTCCTGAACAGCTTCCAGAAAACAGACCCAAACAGATTTATCTGCATAGTTCAACAATGATTGAAAATCCAAGTTGCGTAATTCAGAAGAGAGCCAACTCACACATATTGTGAGGTTGTTTTATGCCACAGTTTTTCTCATTAAGCAAACTGAACAAATCATTCATAGGTGGTTGGTCTGAAATCTTTTACTGGTTACTGATTCATAAAACCACAGAAATAATACCTATTTTGCTAACAGTCAGGTATGTTGCTATGGCATCACAGGTAATCACTGTTGAAGTGGAGATCTGAGGCGGACCTATAACTATGAGACAGAAATCTTTAAAATAATATATATAAATATCTGACTTGTCAATTTGGAAATGTTTAACATCAATGTAGACCAGTAATATTAAAAATCTAATCCTTCAGGGCAAAATGAAATCACAATTAAGATTTTACTATACACATTCATAAGTGCTCTGTGTATAATCCTAAAAGGGCAGTGTTCTAAATCCATTCTCTAGATGAGATTAAGAAGGACCAACAAATACCAGTCATCAGACACCATTCATAAAAGTTAATCAAGAGGGAATTTCCTATGACATCTTTTTCCGCAATTCCTTAGTTAAATTATTGAATACCACGTTAAATTACATTACAGATTAAAAGAATATCATGAAGTAGTTAAACAACCTGAGAAGAAGATCAATAACATGCATATCTTTAATTTTATTTCGCAAAAGCAAAGTTTTCATTTTTGGACATAGAGAAATCAACTTTACTCTGACTGGTGTGGCTCAGTGGGTTGGGTGTCATCCCTCAAACTGAAAGGTCACTGGTTTGATTCCTGGTCAGGGCACATGCCTGCACTGTGGGCCAGGTCCTTGGTTGGAGGTGTGCAAGAAGCAACCAATCAAGGTCTCTCTTGCACATCCATGTTCCTCTCCCTCCCATCCCTCTCTCTAGGAATAAGTAAATAAAATCTAAAAAAAGAGAGAGAAGAAAAAGAAAACCAACCATATGGAGTCAGAAAGACGGGGATAAGAAGTAGGGAGAGTAAATAATAAGAGCAAAAAATACCAAGCAAAAGGACTGAATCAAATATTAAATAATGACACTAACACATTTTCTTTGCTCTAGAATTGTTTGGTGTTCTAAAGTGTTTCTTCACACTGCTCCCTGGCAGCAGGGCTCTCTATTTCACACAAAAGGTAACGAATGTTCTTTGTATGTGTTAGACACGGACTTACACGACTAACAGTTATAAACAAAATTCTTTCCCACATCAAAGAAAAAGATTGTGTTTATTCAAGAAATTCCTAATGGCTTCATTTATACGTAAAATTTTCTCTTTATTTGAGACCCACTTGCACAATAGAGAACTGAAAACAGCAGGTAGCTCTCATAATGAATTTTGCACAGTTTTGAGAAAATAATATCTGAACAGCAGTTCTTTCTTCTGTGGTCAGCAAATTAGTGGTTCAAAAAGAATAAAGTATCCCAGGAAACATTCTGAGTTAAAAAAAAAAAAAACCTTCAACACAACTGACACAGCTGGAGGGGAAAAAGAGGACCATTCTTACATTCTTGCTAATTAAAATTTCCAGTTCTTATGGTCCTCTATATACACAAATCCCAGTAAGAAAGCCCTGCAGGATCAGGCCTGTACCAAGAAAAAGTATACCATCATCACATTAATTGTATTATTACTTCATAATGCTAACCAGCCAGTTTTATATAGATGAGATTAAATAACAAGATAATCTTATAAACAATGCTCATTTCATCAGTGTACCAAATAAGCCTGATTCATATCAGTGACCGTTCTTCTAATTAATTTATGCATCCACATGCTTTAATTTACACAGACAGACACCTACGCTGGGGTGGGGATAGCTATTTTTTTTAATGTCTTGAACTTTGAGACGGGTTCATGTTTCGACTTCCCAATGTTGCTGTTTTAGTTTCCCTACACTTCAAAAATAAAGTGACTGTTAAAATACCTTACATTACATTTGAAGCAAGCAGAAAGAAAATATTTTATCACACTCAGTACCTACCTCCCCCTGCCAACATTTACATGTTGAATTTTAGTGGAGCTGCACTCAAACTTACCACCAGCTCTGTCCGTTCCCAGGTTGTGACCTTACTTCTTCTCACCACTACTCCCCTCAAAGCCCTTCGGATATGTAAGTTCATCTCATTACAGCACCAGTATTAAATTTTATATTTGTTTTAATGTAATTTCTAGAGATACAGGGCAGGGTGGGGCCTCCAAATTCTAAAATATTATTTCTATTAACATAAGGGTTTTTTAAAAAGAACACTCCATGATGCTGGTTTACAATAGCAGGAACCACCAGTCAAGAGTTTTAGATGGAAAAACTCCATAGAAGGAGGAAAATTCACTTCATCCCAATTCCTCAACCAGAAAGACAAAAACAACATCTCTGCTAAATACGGACACACAATAAACTATCAACAACATCACAATAATGCAAGTACTCTTTGAAAACCCTTAAAAAATAACCACATAAAGGAATATCCTTGTAGCAAGATTATTCCAGTTTAGTTATTTTACAACTTCTATGGATAGCTTCAGTGTGGGGATGAGGATGTCTGTTTACTAATTTAATCAGGCAAACAAAAAGGTTTTCATTTGTCTTTGATATGAAACTTTTATTTATGTATTTGATCAATGTTTATTTGGAGGACCTTAATACAATAACAGATGTCAGCTACATTATCTGTTTTTGATTATAAACTTCTAGAGGGCAGAGACCCTGTCTACTCAGCTCAATTTTTATAGGATGCAAACACAGTACCATACCCAAAAAGGCACTTAAAGATGGTTTATACATTAACAACGATTTCAAGAGGCTTGTTCTGCTTCTAGGCTCCATCAGACTCCACTGCACATATTGAACATTAAAGACTAACACTTTTATATTCTTTAGTAATTTCATTCTTCAGATGTCAGTAATGGCAGTTTTCTTTTGAAACAGGGATTACATAGATGGAACTACTTGCACTTCTTAATGTTGAAGAATTAGTTTTTTGTCCAACACCTACATTCTACACTAACACTCGAAGATAAAAGAAAAAAAAGCCAGACCCACACATTTCATTTCTTAGCATGAAGTTAGTACATTTCCTGCATTAGGCAGAAGGATCTGCTGTTTTCATGGGGGTACCTGTTAAGACCACTACTACAGCACCTAAAAATGTAGCCTCTTTGCATTCTTTTATTTGTGTCCACTACAATCATATAAACAAAGGACATACTGAATTAAATAATTTCCTGTGACAAGAAGAAATTTAGAACATTGATATATACTTATAAACTCTAAAGAAATGAAAACCAGTAAGCAATATCATAAGGGTTTTGTTACAAAGCAATACTGAGTCTAAGGAAAAGTCTAATGAAATCTCACAGATTGAGATTCCATTAACTACCATAACAGAAGTTTTTTTTTCTTCCTTTTTGGGTGGAGGCAGGTAGACTACTTGTTCTCAATATAAATTATTCATTATGACTAACTCCAATAAAATTTTCAAATAGAACACCACTATCCTTATAAACATAAAAATAGGGATTTATAGGTAATAAGATATACACTGTATGTATATATACAAAATCCATATAATGCACACAAACACATAATTCTATTCAAGCCAAGAATTAAAATACTTCTTGTCCTACTTTTTCTTTCTCCTTCTATGAAGCTTCTACGAACTTAAGAACTTAGATAAAGTAGAAATAAGCATCTTATTCAACATTTCTTATATTAATACTGACAGTTCCCAACATGAACAGCTTAGGTTAAACTGACAATCTGAAGTATAAATAGTATTCTCTTGTACAAAGTGGTATTGGGAGAGAATGCAGAATGTAGTTAAATTCCCAAGTCACTCAACCAAGGTTTATTTAATCCATAATGTACCTGAAATGTAGAAAGTTCATTGAACTACTTTTTATCTGTAAAGTATTTGTTCATATACTTGCAAAAGAAAACTTGAAGCAACTACTTACTGTACTATCATTGTCTTGTTTTGAGAAACAAATGAATGCCCTACAGAATGCAGTGATTTCTTACAAATAAAGGAAAAAACCACAAAGGTATCTTGTCCAAAATTTTGTATGTTTACCTTGGACTCCTTATCCTTGAGGGGGGAAATTATAAGACTATTTAAAGGCAAATAATATTTAAATAGTCAAGATTTATGAAATTTTCAGAAAAAATATCTTCCTTTTATCTGCTTAATGGACAGAAGCTAAAAATATATATATAGTAATCATGCATTCACTATTATAGTAACAATATTGTAGTAACAATAATATATTCACTGTTCATGCTAGGCATAGTACCTTATACTCACAGATTATATCCTTCAATCCCTTCAACAATGCCAAAAAGATAAGACATGAAAAAATCAAGTCTTCCTACTTCTATTTCATTAATTAAAATAAAATCCAAAGATCAAAACACAGAAGTAATATCCTAACTATTGGTTACTGTATTAGACTTCACACCCATTTATATCAGAGTAAAAAAGAAGGTAGTGACTTGGAGCCACAAATATTTGGCTTTCATCAATAACAATTCCATTTAAGAGTCCAGAGAAAAGGATAATTTAGTGAGCATTCTGAATTCCTTTTTAAAAAAACTAATCAAGGTTCATTCACATTACTTAGAAAAATCCACCAACTGTCACACAAGTTTATGTAAAAATGCAACCTAAGTTTTTTAAGTTTACAATTTAAGTAACTTTGAATATTTATCTTTTAAGTAGTAACAGGAAAACAAAGACTATAAATGAAAACAGAATTGCAGTTCATGTCTATGGAGGATGGAGAACGAAAATAGGCTATAAAACGGAATACAAGAGGTCTGTCCAGAAAGTATACATCCACATAATACAGAAAGACCATTTATTGAAGAAGATACAAGATACAAGAAACATTGTACACAGGATAATGACACCTCAGTCCCCTTCCAAGTAGGCACCTTGGGGCCTCACACAGTTCTCCCAGTGTCTCTTTCACTGTTCAAAATACTCTGCAAAATCCTTTGTTGGAATCTCCATCAGCTGCCCCATCGTATTCTCCTGAATCTCATCAAGTGTCTGAAATCTCATGCCTTTCAAAAGTGATGTTTTGGGGGAAAATCCAGAAGTCATGGGGCACCAAATCTGGGTCATAAGGGGGCTCAGTCACCTGGGAGATTTGACGTTTCACCAAAAAACTCTGCATGAGACATGATCCACGAGTGGGCAAGATGTTATGATAAAGCTGTCAATCACCAGTTGCCCACAGCTGCAGCCATTTCTGTCATATTGCATCTTTCAACCAATGAAAAACATGGAGGTAGTTACTCCTTATTAATTGTTTGGCCTGGAGGGGCGTACTCGTGATGGACAATACCCTCCCAAACAAAAAACAAAAAACAAACACAGTTAACATGATCTTGATCTTGCTGCGACTTTGCCATGACTCCTTCAGGCAAGCAGACCCAGGCAACTTACACCGGAACAACTGGGCCTTCATTTCCAGATAATAACTGTAGACTCACAATTCATCTTCAGTTATGACCTTGAGGAAATCTGGTTCATTGGTAGCAGTTTGAATCAAGTGATTAGCAACCACAGCACGATGTTCCTTCTGCTCTGGTAGCAGAAGCTGCAGAATGAATTTTCCCACGTTTCATGCCAAGATCCTGCATCACAATCTCAGACACAGTTGTTTTTGAAATCCCCAGATCAGCTTCTACTCTCGAACTGTCAGACACCAATCTTTGTTGATTGCAGCCCATACATGTTCAACATTCTCAGGTGTTCTGCTTGTTGCAGGCCTTCCAGAATGTAGATCACTTCCAACAGATTCTTGACCATCTTTGAAGCATTTGTGCCACACTTTTATTTGTGCTATACTCATTGAATCATCCCTGAAAGCCTTCTGAATCATCCAAACAGTTTCTGTGGAAGAATGTTTGAGCCTAATGCAAAAACTGATGCAGATTGGTTGCTCTACACGCTCAGTCATTTTGAATGCAATGGCCACACAGTGCACATGCTCCTTTAACAGAGTCTACCTCCCTCACTGACTAGTAAAGTGAAGCTGTCATTGTTCACACATGCACATTCCAGTCCACTGTCTTTGGCTGCCAATTTATATCAATGTCACACAAACCATTCTCATTATATTAACAAAGGCTGGACTTTTTCCGGACAGACCTTGCAAAAAGCTAAAAATAAACAAGGATAAGGAAAGGAAAAGAGAAAACAGAGAAGGCAAAGCAAAAGGAGAAGGAAAAAAGAAGAAACACAAGAAAAAGAGAAAGGCCAGGAGGTAGAGAAAGGACTAACCAAGGAAAGTAAGATCAGGTTTGCAGTAAAATGGCTCTTGTCCAAGGTTTGCCAGAGCTCTGGACCATTGCTTCTCTCTGACAGAGGGATTACCTCTCCTGTGGTTTTTAAAAAATGCTTTCCGTACCTAAACAGTCTCATTTTATTTTTCAAATTCCCATGTTTATTTTTAAATAAAAGTTCAAGTTTGAAAACTTTGCTTATGTGTAAAAGGAATGACTTATTTTAGAAATGTACTTTGGAACCTACACACCATGCTCAGTTTAGTGCTCAAAACCTCAGAGATGTCCCTACATTCCAAACCTGACAGTCTTTCCCTTGTAAAGAAATTAGGGCTGCCCTGTTCCACAGCGCCTGAAAATTACATCTGAAATCAGTCTTCACTGATTGTGCAAAGCCTTAAAAATATGTTCATTTGCATGAGTAGTAATCTATCACCAGAAATACTTGTTTTTTTTAAAGATTTATTTATTTATTTATTTATTTATTTATTTTTAGAGAGGGAAGGGAGGGGGGGAGAGAGAGAGAGAAACATCAATGTGCGGTTGCTGGGAGACATGGCCTGCAACCTAGGCATGTGCCCTGACTTGGAATCGAACCTGCGATATCTGGTTCGCAGCCCGTGCTCAATCCACTGAGCTACACCAGCCAGGGCCAGAAATACTTGTTTTTATTCGCAAGAAAACTACATAGATGTGTCCAAAGTGTCAGATGCTCCCAAAAGGACATCCAAAGTTGGTTGTCAGAAACTGTCCTCTAGCCTGGAGTATGTATGCAGAGCAGTGGCACCAAATATTGTACTCAAAGCCAGATTCCATAGAAAGGTAAGCTGTCCATCAATGAAGCCTGGCTCAGGAGGCTAAGAACCCCACCTACCCTGCCTTGATCTGATGGCTTCTTTCTACCAATCTACCTACCCATCCTCTTTGTGCTCCAATAAACCACTTGATCCTTACTACAATCCCTCAATACTGTAAGAATTCTTTTATATAAAAATTAAATAATGTACCACTTTCAATATATTGATCCTACAAACTGTAACTCTGTGAAGTGGTTCAACACGATGTCATCACTACACAGCAACTTGTTTCATTTACAGTATCTGTTTCACTTCTACTCATGAGCTAATGTAATTCAATTTTTTTTAACTGCACACAGGCTGCTAGACACATGTGCATGGCAAATGGAATCTGAACTTAGCTTAACAGCCTCATTTATTCCTGATGGTTTAAATTATTTCATCACAATTAATGACACCCCCTCAGCTTCCTGTGCAGCACTGCCAGATGTTCAGAGACCACAAAGCCACTCTCTTCTTTGACGGCTGGTGACAAGTCGTCCTCTGAAGGACGTTCCCTAGGTACACGGGCCGGATGACACCTCCATTGCTTAGCACCTCTCTGCCTCCCACAGTAACCATGTTGAGGAAAAAGAAGATGGCATGAGAAACCAGCAAATGCATTAACGAGGGCAAATTATGTGAAGTGATCTAAACTCAGAGGAACTTGGCTTCTGCCACAGGGCTTCCTAACCTTGCTGTTTTATGAAAGAATTCTTCACCTCCACCTTCCCAGCCACTGGCACCCACTAAGGTGCCTCACAAGGCATCTGTCTGTGGAGAATGTCAAAGGACAATAAAAATATAAACCTCTCCATAGGGACCCTTTTTGAATTTGGTTAATTTTGTTTTGGGGGTGTTGTTGTTTTTTTAAACTTACCACATTAATCTTGATCATTGTATTTTTGATAGTGAATAGTTTGAACAGTTTACATATTCACTGTCTACATATTCAACTATAATTTTCCTCTAGTATTCAATAGACACTTCCAATAACAAGCTGTTTATCACAAGTTGCCAAAATGTTGTATAACAGTTTTACCCTGTTTTCCTTTTCACGCTTTCCTGAGGTATAATTGATATACAAAAGTTGCACACATTTCATGTATTCATCCTGATGAGTCTCAATTGCCTTTTTTTCTTAGGTTTAATAGGATTTAGTCTTTTCAGGAGCTGTTGGCTTTTTGTTTTTGTTCCTATTAGGTTTTGTTTGCTGTTGTTTGTTAATTTTTTAAAGAACATACTGAAAATCAGACTTCACACTTCTCCTTTTTTATTCTAAAATGGGCAAAGCCATTTATTCTTTCCTTAACAAAAATTTCTTTCCCAAGTATAGAAATTCAAAAATAGTACCTTATGTATTTGTCATTTTGAATTTCACCAAAAAATAAAAAAATAAATTTGTATAATCACAGGTAGCTAAGAGGGTATCAGAAATAAACACACTAGAACTTTTACAGTAAGAATCCAATACTATAGCTCTAATTTGGAAAACATTTCCATCAACTAGTGAACATGTGGCAGACATTTTATGGATTATTTTTTAAAAGTTAAAAAAAATAAAAATGCTGATCTTATTCAGGGAATAAGGGGCCTGTTCGTTTGCCAAAAAGTGTAATAGGAAAACTGAAAGGCCACCTGTGTCAGCCCACCCTATAGTATGAACATGAGCTATAAGAACATTTTGGAAAATATTTTTAAACTGAGATGAGAAAAAAAATCAGTATCAATAGAGATTCCAAGCAGATACAAAAGGCTTCTGTGCATGGTAGTGATTATGTGTGTGGCCTACACAGGCTAATTTCATATGCCTCCAAAACTCAGTGTACTTTCTCTTTTATAAGCTATTTGGGATTAAAACTAGTATTTCATCCATTTCAACTTTGACAATAGATACAAACACAAGGTAAGATAATCAAGCCAAACAAGTTGAATTTTCCCCCTCACAGATGGCTGTTTTAATCTTAGATGACTACTGAATTTTACCAGACATGCTACACTTAATATTTTGACAGTTGTTTATTAAAATTGCTTTCCTAAGAAGTCCTATGAAACAAACAGTGTAGTTTTTATCAGAATTGAGGGATCGGAGAGAAGTTGTGTTGATGGCACACTTGCAACAAGCAGACAATAGGAAACTCTTAGCACTCCTGGAGTTGCATCACATTTTCCATGGACCAAAACTAAAATGAAATATTCAATTACTGAGAGGTAGATAAGTGAAATAAACAACTTATTTCATAGTAAAGTTGGGAAAGACTCATATGGACCTCATTCCGTTGTCTCCAAACTCTTTATCGAAGGGGGAAAAGGAGCTGAAAAAACTTTAAACTCTCATGTAGGGATGTATTGCTTGTGTGTCCCTGGCAGATGTGGAAAGGAGATGAAATGGGCAAGGGAGAATCAAATATCCCATCGCTGCAGGTTTGCTGAGGGAAAGAGCACTGCAAAGATCTCACATCTGGCAATCATTTGTCAATAGCTGGAAAGAGAACGGCAGGAAACTTTCTGGCTCTTGGAGAAGATGAAAAGACAAAAACCATGTGTCACACACACACACACACACACACACACACACAGCAATGGGGTACAATGACTACTACACTTATTCTGCACCCCTCCTTATCCCCACTAAATTTAATGATCTTCAGATATACTCTACTCCATGGTCAAAAACATGCACTCACTTGACTTGTTAAAGTTGCAGTGTACGTACATTTTTCAAATAAACCCCAGGGCTGATGTTAGAAAATCAAAATCAGTCAAGCATAGACCGCCTGGTACTTTGGGCAGGAATCCTTGTGGTTTAGTCAATAAACAGAATCTGAATGAAAGACACCACAGTAACTAGACAGTAACGTTTTGAACAGTTCTTAACCTGAAGGGGGCTGGGGAAGGCGGGTGCACTAGTGACCATGGATGTCAGTCTACCAGTCCATCTGCATCACTCATTCTACCTGTGATACAACTGTGTTTAGCACAAGGTCATCTATTATCTCTAACACACACTAAAAAAAGTGAACTTATATTTGAGGGAGGCTGGGAATGAATTTGGGGAGGAAACTGTTAGGTTTTTTAAAAAATAATTACACCTATTTAATAGGGTGGGAAGAGAAAATCTCAGATTCCATTTAGTCCACACTGGTGATAGCAATATAAAAAATTTGCTAACTTCATTGTGAATTAATAAAAATGACCAGGTTTGCTTCAGTCAGTTTATCATGTAATAAAAACTTTTCAAGATACCCCACACAAAATTAATTAACTTGTCCAAAAATCATAGGAATTTAAATCTGTCCATGTGATCTATAGACTTCAATGGAAGCTCTTGCTTCACCCTTATGCTGCATTTAACTAGCAGCAGCCGCCAAGCTTGTCCCTGTGATTCCATAAGTGAATGCTGCAGGTTGTTTAATAACCTGGCAAATTCACAGTAGCTTGTCAAATTATTACAGGAACAGTGTCATCACTAAACAAGCCTGATCACGGTTAATTACAATGCAGACTAGAGAGCAGCCACAATTGTTCATTAATTACAGGAAGCACCTCATTTAAATTTTATGGAAATTTACACTTGCATCCCGGTATGTCTGGAAAAAAAAGTGATCCTTCATGCATTCACAGAAGAAAGGAGTCTGTGGTTTATGAAACATCACAGTAAATTGGGTCTAATCTGGTACTGAAATATTGGTTCACTATTTACTCTAATTTTCTAAGCATATTAGTGGTGAAAAATATCAAGTCAAACCCCACATCTTGAATTCCCAACCATGAAAGGAAATGAGCTGGGCCTACAGTAACAACTTAATACATGATGAGGCTCAGTTAAAACTTAAAAGTAACTTTTCTCTGATTAAAAATAAAATATTTAATAACAATTAAGGAAGTATAAACCAGAATAACCATTTCTTATAAGATAATTACATGACACAATTTTTAGCTACTATACATCAGTTAACTTAACCTCCCCAACTGAAGAAAGTAGTTTCATATCTACTTCAAAAGCCACCGAGGAAAACAAAGTTAGTGAATCAAAGTCTTGATTTCCAGCTTCTGTTCTAAATCAAGCATATTAACACAAAAAAAGTGCAGATGCCCTTGCAAAAGTCCAGTCAGACACAGACTTCAAGGATTATAATCATTAAAAACCAAAGGTACATTCACGAAAGAGTGTCAGGAATCTTGGGATTATTAAACAATAACGTTGCCAAACCATCTGAAAATTCAGGGATAAAAGCAAAGGGTTAAAAAGAAGCAGGTAAGAACAGGAAGCGACTCCACCAGTCATGAAAACTCATGAATATAAAAGTAGATTAGATATGGGTACTGTGTGTCTGAATGAAAATCCTTCCCAGGAAAAAGTATAAACGAACTGTTGCTCCTAAATCACGGTGCCCAGGGGGATGTTCTCAGAATCAAGAGGCCAAATAGCAAATCCTCTGGCGGTTATAATGCCTGGCCCTGGGGGAAAGCCTGAGATTCAAGCGGGAAAAATAAATGACTCTGATGACCCTCACAAGTCCAGTAAGTTCCCTGGAGTGTAGATTTGGACTTAAAAATAAGAAATGGCACATTCTATATAGGGCAGGAAAGGGGGGAACCAAATACCAGACTACATTCCATGGCAAGAATGAAAGGACTCTAAGCTAAAAACTACCCCTGGAATTGTTAGATTATGAAGAACATATTAAGTGTCAAGTTTATTATGACTGATATAATATGGATATATACTAGATATTATTAAAATGTGTGGAAGCCATATTTAGCAAGGAAGAGGAAAAAAAGAAGGAAATGGTTCAAGTGGGTCCCAGCTAATTCACCAATTCACCATAGATGACTACCTTTTGACAGATGCAACCTTTCCACTCAGTCTACCAAAATGGTGTTGCAAGAGGAGGAATCCAATAAAATGAGCACTTTCATTTCTATGCCCAGGAGCTTGGTCTTCTTTGCAAAGCCCATGCTTAATTCTCAACTCCCCAACTGTTTAACTACCTATGACCCCAGAGATTCACTTAAACTTGTAAATACACATTTTCTCCCTTGGTATGTTATAATAATGTGCTCCATTGGTCTCTTTCAGTTTTATTTCACACACTCTCACATCTGCAAAACCCATTGCTCCTTCCACCATAACTCAAGGTTCAAAAACAAATTTTCCAACATCCACCCATGACAGACCATTCCAGGTGATATGTTTGAAGACCATCAATTGTCCTATGCAAAGAGGTCAAGGGTCAGACTATTCCCTACAACAAGTCTTCCATCACTCTGCATTTACGTGTCACACATAAGCTGTTAACTTTCTGAAACTGGGAAATACATGGTCATGTTTCATATGTGTCACACCTGCTTTTCTGTTGCATCATAGCCATACACCACCCCGACAGTACCAGCTTGTGGCACTGAAGAGCTCAGGTGCTCTTCCCTAGTCCAACAGCAGGTGTGCAAGAGATGGTGTACCCTTCAGTACCATAAAAACTGAAACCTCCTCTTACCACCACTTCTACCTTCACTCCCACTATGAAGAAGTAATTTTAAAACTATTTTCTTTGCTCATGTGGGGTGTCTAAATCAGTAAAATGTTTTAAAATTGAACTCACTGTGCTCATCCCTTAAGTCTAAAAATTTTAGAAAATGATGCCAAATGGAAGCTCTAAAAAATACTGTGAGTTTGCTTATACTAGAGAATGACATCCGTGTTGAAACTTCAGCTTGTATTTTTGCATCGTTGGCACAATCCTTAAATAACTGAAGGTACATGGAGGTGGACACATTAGTTTGGATAAGATGCATATTATATTTTTAATTTGCAATATACCATATTGCTTTGATTGCCTCAAAGACCACACAAAAAGAACTGAATTCCAAGTCAACACTTTCACAAACATGTGCTTTGCTAATAAACTTAATATTTCATCAGGGGACATATCTCCCAATCCATGAAGAAGGAAGATACTTAATGAGTCTTATTTTTCTAATGCAATGCCCAGTTGAATGGCTTCCATTCTCCTGAGCTGGGAAACCATAATGCAGGAAGTATGACTTGTCCCCCATGTATCCCCAGTGCCTCAAACAGTGCTTAGCACATTTTGATGATGATTTAAAAAATGAGAGCTAATATTCCTGGAGTGCCTGTTGTGTGCTAGGCCCTAAGCTAACTGCTAGGTATATATCAGAACATTTAATCCTCATAATCACCTTGTGTGGTAGATCTTCATTTCATACACCAGAAAGCCAAAGTTCAGTCGGGTTGAGTGACTTGCCAAAGGGCTCACAGCAGCTTGTGTCACCTGGGCAGCCAGCCTTCAGATACTGTGGTCTTACCCACTACAGTATATACTACCTCTTGGATAAATAAATGAATGATCTCCAGCTATAGAAAACTTATCCTGAAAAGAAGTTTTTGCTGCACATATGCTACATTGTTCCCTCTTTCACATTTGTCCCAATGGCTATCTGTCTCCTGATGTCATTGATACATCTGTATGGCCTTCAGGGACCACCATTTCTGTCACACCACCCCCAACTGATAAAACAGTAAGACTCCAACCTGGACTTCCAGCCTCTGGTCTGGCTCCTCCAGGTTTGGGCAGAAGTCTGCACCCAGCACTCTGCCAGCACATGCCACTGGAACCTGGGGGAATACGGCTGAGTTAGATAGATGCTGGGTGTGGAGGCTAAGAACTACACACAAACACACTTGACCCAGGCAGAAGCAGGGGCACCCCAACTGAAGTTCTGAAACAGTCCATCATGGCTTCACAGGCTTTTGACACTTAGTAGGTCAAACGTATTGTAAGAGTACACATCCAAGTTTATTAACTATCACGAAGGTAAATTCCGAGAAAAAAAGAATCATATAAATGTTATTCCCTCTTGTATCTACGGCACGTAGCACAAAGCAGGCACTTAAATATCTGTTCAGAAGGAAGAGAGAAGGAAGCTAAAAAGGCATGGAGGAAGGAAATAGGGGAAGAGAAAAATAAGCAGAATGGCTGCTTGGTATTTTTTCCTCTATCTTTTAATTTTCTTATGTGAGGATTAAGAAACTTGCATTCTATAATGCCTAAAGTTCCTTTGCACTTTTAAAATACCTATTCAAATATGTTTTTCCTGTTCCTGGTAAAGGATAGCACAGGCAGAGTTATTTATTAATATTTATTATTTATTTACTATCATTAAATTTTATTTAAGAGTTTTGTGTCTGTCCTAATAATAAACAATAGTAACAAATACAACTTTGATTTAGTGAATGTTTCTGTTTCTAGAATTCTACATTGAAAGCCACTAAAATTCCCTTTCAAAACTAAGTTATTTATTTCATCCAGTCTCTCCATGGAACAACTTACTTTTGAAAGAAGGTGAAGGGGTTAGCCAAAGAACATACATATGTAAACCACAGACACAGACAACAGTGTGGTGATGGCTAGAGGGAAGGAAGTGGGCAGGGTTGGGTAAAGGAGGAAAAGGGGAGCAACAGGGAAAAATCTGTAATAGTGTCACAATAATAAAAATAAAGTTTTAAAAACTTAAGTTATTTATTATCAATAGTCATTCTCATCCTGAAATACTGCCTACTATAACTTGCTTACTTTATTTTAGACTTTTTAAGATTTAGATTTGATCTAAACCTATTTTCTTCCTTTTAAAAAATTTTCTAATACTCAACAATTTCAAACATATACTATCTTCATTAATCATACACCTAACTATATGTATCAGAATCTCAATCCATCAATCAGATTCACCTCACCTGTGTCCTTGCCCTATCAAAGCCTTCCTTTGCTGTTTTGTTTCATTTTTTTAAACTCCAATTACGATGGCCTGTGCCAATCAATTTTCTTTGTTTAGAGATCACTTTTCAGCGAAGCGTGCTGCCTTAGAAGGTATTTCCCTCTTCCTTTTGACCCACAAATCAGTTCACTTTTCCAAATTTAAACAATGTCAATAAGCTTCATTTTGCAAGTTCACTAATGAATATCACTAATTTAAAAAAAAAAGCATTCAGTCAACTCTTCAAATATTTTAGATTCAGCTCTTCTATTCTTTTTAGTCTCTCATTCTTTCTTCCAGCCTATTGTCCATAACACAAAATGGACAGAGTATCATCTGTCTTTGAAATTAACCACTCTTTTCTTTACCCAGGAATTTCACCAGTGAAGCCCAAGAGGGAAAGGAAAGGGAGGTCACATTTACTGAGCACTTGGAATGAGCCAGTCACCATATGGGTAACCTTACATACAGAAATAACCTGTTTTTTTTTCCCTTTCAACAATCTTAGGGAATATGAGCATCCGCATTTGACAAATGAAAAAAAAAAAACCTGAAGCTTAGAGGAGATAAATAGGTCAGAGTCACATGCTAAAAAGTTGCATAGCCCAAACTTAGAAAATGAGGAGTAAAGACTGAGAATGTATTTCAAAGAAGTTAATGAAAAACGTGTAATAGTTGCATTTAGTAGCATCCAATCTAGGGGCATTTTCTGATGTCTCACATGAAAGAAATGACAAAGACGACAAAGGAAATGAAGAAGGTGTTCCCAGCAACCAAGACCTACTACTTGCTATACGGGCCTAGGACAACATAAGCAGTGTAAATGGGCATTTATCCTCTAACTTGAAGAATGAGAAAGAAATGGGGCATGGAGAAGAACAGAGGCACTGAGCATGTGCGTTGTGTCACACAGAACAGTGCTGATTCCACCCCTCTGCTGACATACAGAAGGGCACTAATGAGTCATGCAACAGTAATTCTCCCTAGACTTTGACAGAAAGATTGGGAAAAATTCACCTTAAAATATTCCCTATCACAATAAAACCCCCCAAAATGCTTCCTATAAAACCTCAATAGCTGTAACTACTTAACCAATTAAAGCCAAACCCATGAGCCACAATGTATATACTGCAAATTAAGTGTAAACAATACTTTATTTCATATATACAAAACAAATTCCCACTTACCTTAATATTATTTGACCGTGTCACAAATACTAAGTTTCTAGTTCCTCTTCCCCCTCAGAGTGTGTTTTATAAATACTCTCAGTAGGAGAGGAGACAGTTAAACAAGTACAATTACACTCAATTACGACCTCAGATACTTAGAAATAAACAGTTCCTGAGAGAAAACAAAATTTCTGTGAATGAGTTGAAGAAAAATGTGTCAGGTTACTAAAGTGTTTCAATAATCCAAATCATAAAAAGAAATTAGAAGTAGATAGCACTCTCATAGATAGAAGCCCAGAATTTCAGAGCAGAAAAACCCCCCACAAGTAAGTGTCCATAAAAATGGACTCCCATATTTCAAAGATAAGAACATCAAGATTCAAATAAAACTGCACTTTCACTGATGGGTTCACTGTCTAATAAGACCCTTACACCCACATCAACAAGTGTTATTATCAGACAGAGAAAAATTTTTTAAGGAAAAGGCAAGTGATATGTAGTTCCTAATTCATCAAAATGTACCAAGGAAAATACAGAGGATATAAAAGTTGATAACCTAATTCATTATAATTCAGCCCACCTGGACAATTGGGCCTTTTGATTTAGAAGCCTTAGCTGTTAACCAGCTAGCTGTAAAGCAATAAAACAAAACACAGAAAGAGCAGAAATAAATTGTCCAAATTCTTACTATTATTCCACTTTAAATAAAATAATAAAATATGGTGTATACCCAACCACTGTTTTCAGTGGCACGTAAAATTTAAATTGATTTGGGGAATTCCAGTTTTATTTACTTTCCCTCATGCTAGAGTATTCAGTGTCTATTTCAATACCATACTTTAAAACTAAGTTCTCCAATGATTTTTGTAAAACATTCTCAGTGATTTTTATCTCTGAAAAGAGGTTAGACTAAGGAACTTTTAAAATTCTTTTTTGAATCAATGCATATTTTACTTTTAAAGTAACAAAAACATTTAATTAAGTTAAAAAGAAAGGACAATACTAAATTGATCAACTAATGTTTCTAAACATTCTGCCACAGGTTTCATTACGGGATGGTAATTGTCTAGTACTCATCTAAATTTCATTCTGCTGGTGCTGCAACAGGAAATAAGAGGCCTTGAAAGAGACCCTCTGGAATCCCCAGGGTAAGCAGAAGCTGAGTGCATATCTACTCTCCTGTACATACCTCAAAGGAATCATGGTGTGTGAGAGAGCTATTTACAACTTACTCTGTGTATAATCAGCAGAAACAAAAGATATGACAACAAGCATAAAGGTCTCTCTCTCTCTTTCTCTTCTCAGGAGAATTCAGCAAAGGAAGGCCAGTGGGTATTCTCTTCAGTGTCAAAAGGGCTTCCAGAAAATACATTTTCTGTGGGGTAGGGAGGAAATATGGCAGGCTTCCTACACACACACACACACACACACACACACACACACACACACATTCTTCCTTTACTGAGATCACACATAAAGACTGTTAGGAACAAGAATTCTGAAAAGAAGACAGAAAAAGCCCCACAATGTAAATGGGAACCAGCATTCAAAATATCTGAAGCAGAGTGGAAGTATAAGGTATGTGTAATGAAGGGGACAAACATGGAAACTAGGGAAATAAAATGTGCTACTGAGTAAAGAGCTTATAGAAACAGAGATGCTTCTTGCACAACCAGGGCCCATTTGAAATTTAATTTTATTTTTAAACATTAAACATTCAGGTAGGCACTTGCCTGGTAGACACTATAAAAGTCACAGCCTAAATAAACAAACTGACTTCTATGTCAGCTCACGTCTCTAGTTGGGCTGGCCATAAGCCCAGATCAGTCTGAAGTGTATGTGTTTTGGTGGCTTTAGTCTAGCAATGAAGAGATGAGAGAAACTATCTCAACCCAAGAAGAACTTAGAAATGAATGGGTAGACAAAACTGATTTTCAAAAATAAATGGAAAGAGAAAACCCAAAACAAGTCCTCTCAGAGGAGTCAGGGACATGGCTAGGTGCCAGCTCTGTCACATTTTAAGCCAGAGAAAAGCACTGATGGGACTTCAGCCTCGTTTCAGTGGTAAGAAGATACCAGGCAGCAAAAGATAAAAATACTCAGATAAGAATTCAGAAAGAGTATTAAGTGAAATGGATTTGACAATAAGCTAGCCAGGAGCCCATGTGAGAAAGAGCAGAGAAAGGAATAAATTAATTAACCACCACTATAAAGATGAGGATGTATGCCAACTACATTGCTACAAAATAAATGAATACAAAAATTGAAAAACAGGAAGGTCAGCAGAGTTGCTGGATGAGCAGTTAACTTATATCCTAATTTTTCAGGTTACGATTTAACTAAAAGACAACATTCCAAGCCTAAATTTTCTCAACCATGGAACCCTAGGCTACAACTCAGAAGGACCAACTATATGAACCTGAAGCTTAAGAATGAAAACACTGCTTACTGGTCACCACTACTGGTGAGTCAAAAGAGTATTTATATCTATTTTCCCACAGGGAATGGTCAGAACTGTGCTTAGTCTTACAAGGCCCTAGATGAGACAGTGTTGTGTCAATGGGTGCATGGTAAGGATGAGAGATATGTTATAGAAGAACCGAGTAGGACAGTGGACAGGTCCCTGTGGAGTCATCTCAGTACGAGAGAAGAGAGAACAGAGAAGGGTCAGATATGTGATTCTACTACTCAACAGGTTGACAGACATAGAAGATGACTTGGGCAGTGGCAGGGGAGGCACAACATCCTCACAGGAGCCAGGACTGTTTAATCCAAGTTCACTCTCTCCTTCTGTCTCATGAGCCTGTACTCTTGGGTGAGCGGTCAAAGAACAGGGTCCTAGGCTCCTTGACAGGAGTAACCTCTGCTGGTAAAATTATAGGAGATTTCACCACCACAAACAACAAAAATACCTTGGTTTTTATATTGTGCAATGTAGGATAAAAGGTGAAAAATCTCTCTTCCCTGGTAATACCCTGAGGAATTTTATGGACAATGAATAATGGTAAAATTACACAGAATCTTCCTTCCAGAGTGCTCAAAGGGCTTTATACAGAATATTTATTAATTCCCACATCAGACAAGGAAGGGGTGGTATAATTTCCATTGCATCCTTTTTATTTTTAAAAAAGAAAATTGGGTGTATCACTACTGTCTTCCTCCACATTTGGTAAGTTGGATAGAACTGGAATTATTACAAAGTTCTCTCACTACAATGCTGGTGTTTTACTGAAAAAGACTCCTACCATTTGGGAGTCCCTTTATTTCTCCAACTCTGGTTTTACAAGAGTATTAAGCACTAAAGAAAATAAAGTTGTTTATACCCGTGCCATGATGGGCTTTATATAAAGAAAACAAGGTACAGGGTTAGATTATTTTCAATTGGTTTGCAATTATTCTTTTAATTCAGTATTTTGGAAACTGAACACTCCAGATTTTTGCTTAGGAGTGTAATACTGCCAAATCTAACAACTGACATTAAGTAAAATTTCAAGAATGCTTCTATATGCTCAGGTTAACTTTCTTCCCTGCTCTAAAGGTTCAATGCCAACTATCCTAAAGGCAGGTAAAATGAAAAAGCACCAGCTTTGGAGTTAGACCTCTGTTTAAATTTCAGCAGTACCTTATAAAGTTTGGTCAGTTAAGTTATCAATTCAGGGCCTTGTTTCCTGTCTCTGTAAAGTGGGAATGATTGTAATTATTGTGTAGGGTTGACAAGGTTGAAGGAGATGACACATGTCCTGTAACTAAGCATACAGTGAGTATACACTATAGGTAAATGATACTTTCCCAGACATCCCCAACACAGCACCCCATTCCCATGAGGGCTGAGATGTCTGAGACATGAAGGAAGGAATTTTGGGGGAAGAAAGCAAGCCTCAAATGTCAAAGGAATAATATGAGCAATTAGGGAAGCTAAAAAAATTAACCTATTCAATTAGTCTCAATTAAGGGCCAGCTCAATCAATTTTTAGAAAGCTTCCTAGAACGCTGAGTTGAGAAGACTATCAGGTATACCAAGGCGCTGAGAGACTCACCATTGAAGTCTTCATTGGGGGAAGTCACGAGCAGCGTCACATTCCACACTCTGCCACTCATACCCCAGCCAAGCCCTTTACAATTAAAACATAAGGTAATTTGCTGGGTTCTCTTTCATGTTAGAGGCTTGACCTATGGGTTAAAAACAAGGAGATTCCAGGAAACTAGAAATGGGTAAATAAAATCTGGAGAAATTCTACTCTTTTGGGAAATATAACAATAAACACTAAACAAATAAACAAAACCAAAAGTCTAGGTCAGTGGTTCAAGATGTACTCCTCAGCCAAAGAACACTACGAGCATCGCCTGGGAAGTTGTTTGAAATGCATTTTGCAGGTTCTCAGACCTACTGTGACAGCCACCTGGTTTTTAGTTATCAGGTCTTCGAGAATCACTAGCCTAAATAAACAAGAAAACCAAAAGGGAAATGGTAAGACCAAAGTTCTCCAGATGAAATCTTAGCTTGAGAAGAGATAGCCAAACAAAAACCAAGGGAAGAAGGAAGCATAACCAGGGCATGAAATCCAGGGTCTCCTCAAATTTCACTCTGTGGAGGAGAGAAGGTTGTCAGAAAAGGAGACCCTTAAAACAGAAAGCCAAAATGATTAAGCCACTTAAGGAGCAGAAGTATGACCAACTCCACAATATGTCAAAAACATCAGAAGAAAACGACTTGTGGACAAATGTTAACTTAAGCATTAAAAGTAAAAGCACTTTGAAATGATCCAGGTCACATTTAACTTCGCCACTGGAATTGCTCCACTCAGCTTCTCTCCCTGGTCTTCCACTGCAATCAAGAACGAGGATGAATTTAACTATTTCCAAGGAGGGGAAAGAGGTGACTATCAAGTAAAGATCACCAAGCCACTGAATTTTTTGAGGATGTAACATTTTTTTAGAAAGGAGTTCACTTCAGAAGAAAACAGATGTGTTTAACGTGATCTTACGTCATCAAAGACACAAAGTGGGACAGATCAAAAGGATTTTCTTCTTTCCTAATTTAACACACTGAAGAGAAAAAGGTGACGGAAAACGTATGTGAAAAGCAGAAAAGGGAATCTGAGGAACAAGTATGATAGACAAATGTGTTATGTGCCAGACAATAAAAAACATTACCTCCGCAAAACTCAACATCTTGAGTTACCCACTGAACCACCTGCTTTAAACTTCTTATGGTTAAAAAATGTCTGAGTATCCAAAATGGTTTAAGAGATGAAATAGAATGAACATGTAATACTAGATTTAATGCACGGTGGTTGGCGAAAGATGCAGGTTCCTCTGGATGAGCCACTTGCCCTATTTGACATGAAGAGTGAGCTTGAAGGAAGGCCATGCCATGTACCACACCAACTGACCAGAGAAATCCTGACTGCTGTAAACAGGAGAGCAGGGGAGCGAGCCTTTACCACACCACCAAAGCTCATAATACAGCATGTTGATGATGAATGAATCAACATGATTTTCTCTGCCTACAAAGTTTGAACACAAGTAATATTAAGAGAAGAAAGGAAACAAGAAGGCAGATTCAGTCCTGCTATTCCATACAGTAAAACTTTCCCAACTCAAACTAAGCCATACTGGGTTCTGCACAATTCCCCCTCCAAGTCTGCTGAGGATCCTAGACTAAAAAGACAAAACACACCAAAGCAAACAAAGTTGATTTCCATGGAATACACACCCTCTCCCTAACTTACTTCCCCAAACCTAAGTGCACTTATCTCAACTGGGGTGAGACCTAGGGGAGATGAGAAGGTGCCGCATTCTGTACCACGTAAACATATAAATCTTTCCCACCAATGACATCTCTTTGTTACTGAGGGTCTTAGGCTATACTGAGATTAAGTAAAATGAAATTTCTTATATTTTCCTTTGGGATCATAGAATATGATATTTTTTCCAAACTGAACATACTTTACTCCTGAAATCTAGTGACTTCAGAAGCTGAAAGCCAGATTAGTAGACAAGAGAATATTTTATAAATGATAAAACACATGATATTTATTTTTTTTAAAGATTTTACTTAGTTATTTTTAGAGAGGGAAGGAAAGGAGAAAGAGAGAAACATCAATGTGCGGTTGCTGGGGGCTGTGGCCTGCAACCCAGGCATGTGTCCTGACTGGGAATCGAACCTGCGATGCTTTGGTTCACAGCCCGCACTCAATCCACTGAGCTATGCCAGCCAGTGCAGTATTTCTACACTGCAGTGCAGTATTTTTTGTGTGTTTTTTTTTTTGGTGTCAGCAGCCTCACATAGAGCTACATATTACTGACTTACCTAATGATCAGAAATGCTGTAAAATAACATTTTCTCTGCCACCTGTGTGACAACAGTCCTAAATCCCTATTCCTTACCTCTCGTGTAAATTTTAGTCCTACACTTTCAAGCTCCAGCTAAAAATTTCCAAGTATCCAGTTAACACCTTGAGCAAAACAAGCAAAGCAAATGGGTTCATTACTACCCTGTTTATTACAGCTCTCCCCGACATTGCTATATTTTGCAATGTCAATCCCATTAACAAAGACTCAGAACCATAGGTCATGATTAAGAGCTTTCTCCTGATTTCCCAAACCAAGTAATTTCTGAAAGTCTGTCTATTCTTCCCTTTTAACCCCCTCAGCAGTACCCCCATACACCTGCCAGATCATTTCTAACGAGAGCATGCTCAGACATCTGCCATAACTCTTAAATGGTAACCTCAACTTGATCATTCCATACTTCCTAAGCAGTGCCATATACCACCCCCTCCAACTGTCAAACATATTCTCCTTGATGATGTTTAGAGTCCCCCACAAACTACCAACTCAAGTTCCTAACTGGCCCTCTTCATCCTAGCTCTACCCCGTCTTTCCAGCTTTATCTCCTCCTCCTCCTATTTGATGTCTCACGCTTACCGAGTTGGTCTTTCCTAGCACGACGTAGTTCTCGAGCTGCTCTTTTAGAATAATCTCCTCTGTATTATACATTTGAAAATCTTATTTCCTGATGCCACTTCTTCCACAGTTTTCTGACACCCCCAAGAGGAAGAGATTTCCTCCCCATTGTTCCGCCACCCTTAGGGCTCTCAGCATTATAGAACATGAAGTATACATTGTTTTCTCCTTAAGGGCAAGAACTAATTTACTTCTCTTTGTATTCTCCCACAGCACCTACCACACTACCTTACACACAGCAGATAGTCAACACACACGCAAAATAAATAATAAATAAATCTTAAAATTCACAGTGGTACCAGTGACCCAATGTTACAAACAGAGTGATTCTAACTATATCATTATTCCATCTGATCTGCAATAAATACCCTTAAGGAAGTTGGGGGCCAATAATTCCTATTTCATAGAAATTCAAAAAGCAAGGAGGTTACTACTTATACACAGAGCATTCTTCTGAGTGTAACTTAGCCTGTTAAGGTTCACTAATTCAATGTCACCCTGTTGATTTGTGGCAAAATCTGCTGAAATGATACTTCTCTTGCTGGACTTTCCTTCCAGCTTACTTCAGGATTACCCCTGAAACCTGACTCCATCAAGGCTATCTTCTAGAGGTAAGGAAATGTACACAAGTCCTCTAAAATATAAGAGGTCTTTCTTTGCCCCACAAGTTGTCAGCACATGCTGAAATCTAGAATATAGAAAGATAAAATATAATGGCACATATACAGTTTAAAATTTACTGGGCTTCAGAGTAGGGACAGGTATAAAATCCCCCTTTAATAAGCTCTTTAAAGGAGGCACTGACTGACCTATATCTGGAAAGAAATCCATCAGCCCATTAGACTGCTTTAAGAGAGGAACGCATGTCTAAGATCAGCTTATGGTCAACTGGGGGTAAACTGCCATCCCTAATCATAGCTTCTCCTTTGTTTCTAGCCAAAAGTACGCAACTAAATTTGATCCTAAAGCCAAATGCTGCCCTCTTTTCTAAATAAAGTTTTATTAAAATACAGCCATGCCTATTCCTTTATATGCATAATCTACAGTTGTTTGCAGCTACAAAGACAGAGTTGAATAGTTGCTACAGGAACCATATGGTGGCCTAAAATATTTACTATCTGGGCACAGAAATGCAGAAAAGGTTTGTCAACCCTGTTTTAAACTGTGCAAAATTGTACCTCTTTCCCCAGCAACGTCGCTTTCAAGAATTCACCTTTAGGAAATAAGAATACAAGTGCAAACAAGAATGTTCATATTGAAGCACCATTCTTCATAAAAGGAAAAGTGTTGGCAACAACTTCAATGTCCATGAACCAAGAACTTATTAAATAAATTATGGTACAATCATAACACTAAGAATACTAAAATTATGATAAATATTTATAATTATAGACATGGAAAAATATGAGTTTTTTTAAAAAGTCACATATTCATAATCCTTTTATGTAACTAGTATCTACTCCTACATTTATATGTAAAGGTAAATTAAGATGACTAAACAAATGTTAATAAAATGGTTTCTGTTCTGGCTGGTATGGCTCAGTGGATTAAGTGCCGGTCTGCAAACCAAAGGGTCGCCAGTTCAATTCCCAGTCAGGGCACACGCCTGGGTTGCAGGCCAGGTCCCAGGGGGAGGTGCAGGAATGGCAACCATATATTGATGTTTCTCTCCCTCTCTTTCTCTCTCCTTTCCCCTCTCTCTAAAAACAATAAAATCTTTTTAAAAAATGATTTCTTGGTGGCAGACTTTCAGTTTTATTCTGTTTGTAGTTTTTAAATCTGTATAAGAAATATACATCCTTTATACAAAAGCTATAAAAGAAGTTTAAAACTATTAAAAATTAAAATCAGGGTGCAAAGTTTAGATTTTACATTTTATAAAGAACTGAGTTTTTCAGAAAATAAGATGTTTTTGTATTTTTTTGGCTTGGTAGGGATTTTGGTTTTGTTGTTGCTATTTTGGCTCTTCCTTTTCCTTTGTTTTTAGAGAAAGGCTGTTAAGCTTATCAATAACTGGCATATCTATGTACTGGCATCCCCACTGTATGTGACAAACTCACTACTGGATCAAAAAAGTCCCTTACAAAAGAATCTATGGGTTAAAAGGAAGAGGAAAGATTAACAGAATAGTGCCTGGATTGAAATGTTTTAATTCAATCAGTGTTGTGCTTCTGGGTTTCCATAAAAAGGTTCCTAAAGTACCAAAGGCCACATAGGATTTTAGAATTATGTTGCTCAGTGACTGATTCTTAGTGAAGAGAAAGAAAAGAGTTTTCACCACTCTCATTTTCTTCAACAAAAGTAAGGTTGGCACAAGTATTTCTTACACTAGTAATTGAAAAGGCCAAATATGCATGTGATATAACAATTAAGAACCCTCTATCACCCTTGATAAAGAGATACTAAATGAACACTGCATAAGGCTTGAAACTAGTTACAACAGGAACTACGGAAGAAGAAATTGCTAATAACCACCAACACAGCTCACCCTCTTTGTGCCAGGCTTTGCATTTCTGAGCCCCATTTTGTCAACAGAATAACTGAAGTTCAGAGAGGTTGTATGACTTTTCCAAGCTCACATAAACAAGAGATAAATGCAAATGTAGATACATCTAGCTCAAAAGTATGGACCATTCCCACCACGGTAATAAAACAAAAATTATATTTCTAATGAAGTACTACATAAAATATAAATTTAGCAGGTGAGAAAACTTGAAATTCCCAGTTTATAAAGATATTACATTCAAAAAAAGATATTACAAAACTACCATGTCAATGTTTTTTTTATGAGCAATTTATTTAATGTGTTTTTTATATTATTTTTTCAGGGTTAGATCTCCTATATTTTTCATCCTTACAAGATACATATGTGTCTATATTATATATACACACATATATATCTCCTACAGATATGCTGTACCATTTATAATATTGAGCACAAAAACTATTTAATATTTTCAAACTGAAATAGTCTGAATACATTTGGATGCAAAGTCTACAATTAAGACTTATAACTATAACTGGTTTTTATGTAAAATCATTTCACCTCTAAAGATTAAACAAAATCTGTGCCCTGAAAATTAACATATGAAAAACTATACAATGGTATAACTATAATTTCTTTTGCATTTACCTACACTACTTTCTCTTAGATATATTCTCTTTTAAAATTAGTCAGCAACTTGCTTTTCCTGTGAATTCCCTATAATTGTACCTACAAGCTCAAGACAAATAAAACCTTCAACTCCCAGGTGGAAAAGCTGAGGTTTTGCTATGCCTTCTTTATATGAGTATGGGAACATTAGCCTGTGGTTTTCTAACCAGGTATTCCATGGATCCCTGGTAGAGGTCTAAAAGATAGGGCTCTATAACTGTACACCTTTCCATCTAGAACAGCTTTAATTTTTACTAAAGTTATAAATAGTACAGTTATATATAGTAGATTCCTTGTAAAAATTTACTTTGAAAGGTAAAAAAACAGCAGGTTTGACAACTTTGTTTTTAATAGCTTAGGTTATAGATGGATGAGAAGAATATGGCAGAGGAAGAAACAAAGACTTGGGGGTCACCATGCTGAATACAGATTTTACACATTTATTTCCTCTGTAATTTCCTTATTTAATCAGTAAAATGACAATTCTTGTAGCTGCCCTGAATACTTTTGTAATAACTGAACAAGACAGGTACCAACCCCAGCACACTGAGTGATCTAAGATGTAGTTATGAAATTAACAGTTTTTAATCCTCTTCTTCTACTCTTAGGCACAAACAAAAGTAAACAGCAAGCTGGATATTTATTTTAGATCTTAAGATACAGAATGTTCAACTGGGGTTGGCTAAAAGAAGCTAGATGTTAGGCAAAATAGCAATGCTAATCCAAGGTCATCTATGACAATATTGATTATAATACAACTGCTTTTGATAAAAACGTAATCCAGTATTAAAAAACAAAAAAAGAAGCATATTTTGCTCAACAAATAATTCCCAAGCCCTTAACTATACTTAAGGAATTGTGCAAGACTGTAAAATAAGATACACTATTACCCACATCTATATATATGTTGCTTACTACTACTTTGTTTAAATGTACTGAGAGGTGTAAATACCATAAGCCTTAATATGACCTAAATTTCATGAAAACAAGTGAATGAATATGCACAAAGCTAGGGACAGAGGCTGGGGTAAAATTTCCTCTAAAATTTAACTTCAAGTACTAATGTAATAATATTAAAATAAGGTAAGAAGCTTCAATTCAAGCAAATGATTAGAACTGATGATACAAAGGTAAACATAATCCAATAGAACTGGGTTTGCTTCTTTGCCTTTAATCTACTGTTAGTCATAACTAGTATCACAGAAATCATAGCATCACTCTGATATCCATTAAGGCCAACCTGGTGAGAATATTGCAGAGTGGCCAAAATGCAAGACTAATGAGTAACACAAGAAATGCCAAAATAAATAAATAAATAAATAAATAAAATAAATAAAGTAGAAAAAGTTGTCAATATCTGCTATCTCCTTTCCTAGAGATAATTGAATAAATTAAAATATTTTGATTAAATTTATCCTCTTGTATCCCAAAATTCAAGCTTCCCTTGGTAATCTTGACAGAGGACAAGTTCAAAAATAGGGATCTAGTTTACTGAATACCTACTATGTACTTCAGCTTCATACAAGTGCTTTCTCATTTCTGACAAATTCTCAAGCTAAATGTTCTTTCCCCCATATTAAAATTGAAAAAAATAAAGGTTATATGCAAGGTCACAAGACTAAGCATCTGAAGTTGGGTCCACTATGATAATACCCCCACAAGAGTTCTATAATGCCTAACACTAATGCCTGTCTGGTACAACGGGAACAGAAAAATGCTGAAAGGACAAGTATTGATATTTTAATAATGCTTTACTTTTACAAAAAAAAAATCCCTAAATCAACTGTAATTTTCTTATTAGGGAGACATGATATTAGAGTAAATTCCACCTTTGCCTCTTGGTTTATAAAGCAAAAAAAATTCATTATGGACAAATGAAAAGGGTTGAATACAACTACAACATCCTTCTGATAATCAAAAACTGCTTTCATGATCAGAATAATATATTTTTTGATGCTCTAAATGTACATGGTAGATTTTTTCTTAAATTTGGCACTATTAACAAGTTTTTCTGCTATTTAGGAAAAAAATTAATTTTGAAATTGTCTAATATAAGGAAAAACATGCACAAAGGTAAGTGTAATAGTCTGCTAAAAATTTCACTTTTAAATTGAGAACTAAAAGCAAAAATCACCATCACTTTACTACATCTAAGAGAGTAAAAAGAATCATTAAAGTATTCTCTGGAATGTACAGGGAAATATCTAATGAATTTGTCTAAAATTTGAAGTGTCAGGTTCATGAATAAAATCTTGATATTTCTATAGATTTGACTGATTGTTGGTTTAAGACCTCCCATAAACAATGTGAATGTAACTGTTCACAAAGAACAAACCATCGTACAGATAGCATTAATCAGATTAAATTCAGGTCTATTTTGACAAAAATCATCCATTTCTATAAATACATAAACATGTACCAAAAATTTTATAAATTGGGCACACAGACCACCCATAATTTACTTTTTTGTGGTATATTCTTGAGAATGCGGTATATACTATTACATATCATTTAAAACAAATAACTTACCAATGGAAAAATGTCTTAGTTTAACAACTTCATAAATTGTTTTTTGTATCTATTTGGCATTTATCAAAGGGTGCATGCACATACAAGGAAACCTATACAACTGTATCTATATATATCTATATATATCTATATATATCTATATATATATGCATTATTAAAGAAAAGAAAATGACACACAAGAACATGAAAACAAGGAACATATGGTTTGAAAACGGAGAGAAACAGAAAGGCAATCCAAAACTAAAATTCAAACTATTAAAAATATCTTTCCCTAGGTAAGTCCAAGATAATCCATATTTCTCCTACTCATTGGGGGGAAAAAATCAGATGTGTGAATATTTAATAAAGACCCAATACAAAATAGAAGGCTGTTCATACATCCACATTTTAATTTATTGTAAATTAACTTGAGTCTGATCAAATCATGGTGAAATCCTGAGTGTTACATGTAACATGCACAATTACAACTGAGGCCATATTTTACACACTCACAGTAACTATAAGCCTGAAACAACTGGAACAGTGAATTAAGAAGACTAGAAGTTCTCTGGAAAAGGACAGGGGTGAAAACAATCTGCAAAATGGATTTATCTGAGACAACTGCAAAGCCTGAAAATGTCCTAAAACTCTGAAGATATGCTCACGTGGTTTCACAACTAAGTTCTTTTACAAGATCCACAACCCAGATGACTTGCATTTTTTACTGCCTTATTTCCAGAATTCAGGTTTTAAATCACACTGGAAACC
Source organism: Tonatia bakeri (assembly GCA_004024845.1). NCBI lineage: Eukaryota > Metazoa > Chordata > Mammalia > Chiroptera > Phyllostomidae > Tonatia > Tonatia bakeri. The sequence continues at coordinate 40,430 of PVIA01000541.1, read as the reverse complement.
TCTGGCTGCAATTGAATTACAATGGTTAGATTTAGCCCTTCTAAATGCTCAGAGAAAAAAACAGTCCCATAATTAAGTTTGTTTTGTTTTAAATTCAGACCTTCTGCATTCCAAAATTGTATCTCTGACTAATGCAAACCGTTATTACAGAGAAAATAGTTAAAAAAACAGCCAGTGAAAAGGAATGAGGGAGTAATAACGGTAACATACAGTACCATGAGCTGCAGTGGCCTCCCAGTCAGTGGTGCAAGGTTAACAGATCACTCCTGGCCTTCAGAAGACAGCAAAACACACACTGGGGAAGGGGGAGACAAGGCTGAGGCCGGGGGACGGGGCCCTCCCTCTGGCAGTTTACACAAGAAGGCAGCTCAGTGCAGCTCCTTTCTGGCACACTCTCTCTATCTCCCAACCTCTTTGCATGTGTCTTGTCATGTTTTCTTCAGCTGTTAATTGTCCAGACAGCAAAACACAGTTTAGGAAAAGCGAAACCCTTCTAAGTGACCATTACAGCAAATCAGCTTCATGCTGGTGGGTAAAATTTTCCAAGGGAAGTGTTCTTCTGATAGTTCCTGAGTCTCTAAGTCACCACCACCCCCACCCGCCACCACACACTCCCCTAGAGGGCTAAATGCACTGTGGCAATAAAACATTCATGCGACTTGGAATTTTAACACAATGCCATTTCCCTAGTTTAACCTGAAAGGAATGCACTAGTCACAACAGACTACATCATCCTGCCATTAAACTCTGCCAAGGAACCGCTTTTTTGGCCGTCCTGGGCCAGCTCTGACGGGAAAGGAGTACACAGACCCACACACTGAGCACAGAGGGGCCACCTCTGCTTCCTCAGCCTCGTCCAGCAACACTCAGCTCTTGAACATGACCCCTGACCCCTCACAATGTGACCTGCTTGTGATGCATGTGTCACTCTGGAACTTCTGCAGAGCCACACACTGCGCAGGCCATTTGCTGCTCCCTCTCAACAGGACTTGGGCCCATGCCAAAGGTTTTTTCTTATTATTACTGATACTATTGAAAGTCTTATGTTTAAGTGCCTGGATACATTTTCCTCGAGTTGCAGAGTGGTCTGTTTTCCTTTCTCCTTTGTTTGCTTTGGACTTTTTAAAAAACAAACTTTGCATTTGCATTCATAATTAGATTATGATTACTGACAAAATGGTTTGCTTTGGGGACTACTTATCAAAGCTGCCAGTTCTTTCGCATTTAAGTGACATTTAATTTAGACCTACAAAAGACAAAAACAGAAATAATTTTGATTTCTCTTGAGAATTTCAGAGAAAAACTTAAAGGTGTTGAATTCTACAACATCCATACTTAACCATCTCATGTGGTTAAAGTACAAGCAACAAATTAATTTTTCTAAATGGATTTATTGATGTATTACTTGTACAGAGATACCTACTTTCCAAGGAGCATAACTGACAAGCTAAGGAATAAAGACATGCATACATGTACATCAAATGAAATATTAAAGTCACATTGAAAATTTTTTAATGTTTTAATTAATTTTAAACTCTGATACCAATTAGGCCTTTAAAACCAATAAAACAATGTTAATCTTTATAGTCGTTTTTATTTCCACCTATTTTTTCTATTGTTGACACTATTACAGATTTTTGTTGTTATCAGATACTGTAATTTTGTTCCCCAAACATCTTTTTTCTCTTTATCCTCAACTTCTCTCCCATTAGTGGTTAGAGAAAAGTTGAGGATAAAGAGAAGTATGCCTTCCAGATTTTTTTTTACTTTTCTGATCATTTTTTTTTCTTTCCAATCATTAATGACCTTCATATAGGGCACTTTCACTTTTAACCTTGCCTTATTATTTTTCTTATTATTCCTCCTCTTAACTAAAGTCACTTGCAGTTCTAAAAAGCAGCAAATTCCTCTTTCTTGCCATGGCCAGGTGAGGTGTAATTATCCCTGCAAAACACATCAGGTATTCCAAATTTACCCTCCTTGAGTGAAGCCATGTTCTATTCTTACTAATAAATGAAGAATACCTTATTTCATCTAAGAGAATAACCAAAAATACAAAATGATCTCCAAGCAAGTTAACATGCACATATAAAATAAAGTCAAATTGTCTGCTTTAGGGTAATTTTTGTCTCCCTGCTGCATGGAATTAATCTTAAGCCCTGTGTCAAGAGTTTTTTTTTTTTTCTTTCCTTTAAACACATATTATCATGCTTTGAAAAGTCAGTCAAATTCCTTCACCTTAGCCAAGCCATGCTAATTCTAGATAGGAGGACAGCCAACTGATTTTTTTTTAAGGAATTATATTTGACCTGGGGGGCAAGGGCTAGGAAATCAACTGAACAGAGAAGCAAAGATTTTTAAAACCTATGAAAATATTTCCATTTCAAAATGTAAATGCTGAAATCAAACTGTCATTTTAATTTATATAAAACACAGCAATAAAAACATTTGATTTTTTTTTCAAGTAGTCTGGTTTATTATCAATGTATATTCAAATTTCAATTTTGATGTTACTAATGGAAAAACCTAGTGAAACTGAAGACAGCAGCACAGGAAGCTATGAGACTAAAATTACAGAGAGCAATTTCTATTTAAATCCAGGCAGGTACACTTTTTCGCTCATATCAGATTAATCACGAAAGTGATTCCAAAGTATCTTGGACCAATACTCGAAGAGAAGAGCAAGGGTCCGTGTACTTGCACAAGCCCCATGTTAAATCCCCTCATTTGTGATGCGTTTCCTCTAAAGATCTCTGGAACTTTCAGATACATTACTAAAAGAAGTGATAATCAATTTCATTTTATTTCTAAACAAATTATTAACCAATTTTATAATCTATTCATTACTGTGGTACAGTGATGCATCATAATGAGGAAATCATATTTTTCATGAAACTGTGCCATTACAAGGTAAGTGGAATCAGAACAATATAGAACTGGCTAGAAAAGAAAGTCAAGTCAATAAGTCACTGAAGTGCAAAAAGTTGCAAAAAGACAAAAATGTTGCAAAAATACTAAATTATTTTGGTGGGCACATACACAATGACCAAATCTGTGATAACCATAGGTGATTTTTATTTTCTTTTAACAAAAAAAAAACATTTTACTGTTAAATGACATTTACACATACAAGTTCCAAAGTTTTATCAGTTACCTTTTAATTTTTAGAAAGCAAAATAGGTGAGACTTTTCTCACCAACTTCTATTACAAGGAGCACAAACATGCACATGTTAATTTATTCTTCTCAAAAAGAGTGCACTTGGAGTTACAGAAGTGGCTAAATCAACTACCACTATGCCACACACAGGCAGTAAACAGACTCTGAACCTGAGTGAGCGCAGCAAGCCTCAGAGGCAGGGAGATGTGAAGGGAAAGATGTGTGGATAAAAGAGAAGAAAGGAAAAAGGAAAGGGATGGTGCGGGACGAAAACAGACTGAAAGAAAAGCAAGCTACAGGAAAGAAGGGGTTGAGAGAGAAATAGAGTAAGAATGGGAAGGGGAGGAGGGAAATGGGAGACTGAGGGGAAAAAGGGATGGCTGGGCGAGAGAGGAGGAATTGGAGCCCCGCGACACAACAGTGGATCAAGCAGCTGGCCAGAGATGCTAATTCAGCGCTTTAACAAATCAATGCCACTTGAAAAGTACAATGTGAGCCCTCACTGGGTAGATGTCAGGGGACTGAGAAAATGCATTCTCAAGTATTTCACATTAAGAGGGAATAATGTGTTAATTTATAACTCTTCACCCTATACACTCGGATTATCTATCTGTGTCAGCGATTTGACTTCTTAAATTTATCAAAAACGCACGCAAAGGGAGGCAGCTTCAGCTTCACCACAGGGAAATGGAGATTTAGGAAAAGCCTGTCCTAGGGTTGGACTGTGGTTCTTTTTGCTTTCCTATTTGGGCTGAGGTATTGGTGGGGGCAGCAGGAAGGAGTGAGCATCAGATGGAGAGATCCAAGGAGGAGGGGAACTCCTGGTCCAGTTACTAACTCAACCAAAGAAAAGGCTTTCTTGGCCTGTAGTTGATTGCATTAGGTACCATCCGTCAAAAATGACACAGAAGAGTAGGAATAACTTGAATCAGCAACCCGAGCTGCCATCATCAGAATTTACTTTACAGAAACTTACTTAAGTCTCTCGGCACACCCAGCAGAAGAGAAGCTGCTGACAATTGGATTGTAATTAAACATTACTCCTGCAATGCCACTGGAGTTCCACAGACGGAGCTTATAAAACCAGGAAGGGAAGGGAAAGCTAAGCTTATTTTACTTGGTTAACTTTGAGACAGGGAGGGGAGATATTGAAGAACTGGTATCACATCCCAGCATTCAGAAACTTAATGTTCCTTTCTTTAAAAAAAAAAATTTTATTAAACATCAAGTCCTTTTCATTGTTTCCAGATTGTTCCTGAATGTCAACTGAGCTTTCAATAGAATGATAGCACAATTTCTAACCTGAGGAAGAGATGACTGTTAGTATTCTTACTGCCAAAATTGAAGCATGATCAGACAAGTTTTCAAAGGGCAAAAATTGTCAACAAAGGCCAAGTGTGTTAAGTTTTTTGAATAAATAAGAGAGAGTAAGTTTCAAGAAAGTGTTTTAAGATCACGTCTTCATGAATATAAAGGAGGAAAGTGGTTCTACATACAAAGAATTTAAAAATAGCCAGATTATAATTGTTCTGAGTTTCACCTTAAGACTGTTTACACGCAGCAGTATCTTACACTGTGGGGGTATTTTTATTTGCTACTTGTACAACTGCAACAGAAACAGACATTCTCTTATTTTCAGGACATTCATATGTAAATTAATGCTGATGAATGGAAATGAGATGCTATACATGATGGGCAATGTTCAACATTTAGTTTTTAAAAAGGCAAAGTTACCCCACTCACTGAAGCTTAAATCTCTTCCCTTCTACAACTGGACACAGAATGAAAGCAGAAACAATGATGGACCTTCCACCGGTTTCTACTGACTAAACACTGCTTCACAGAGATTCTCATGACAGAAAGCAAACGTTCTTTCAATCTTTCGAATCTTTCTCTGACACAGAATTAGAGTCATTTTTTTAAAATAAATATTTGATTAGAAATTGAAATTATAAGTAAATAGCCAGAAATATTACAGGTGCACTGAGCCAAGGGTTAAAATGTTCAAAATAATATAATTATTTAATAAATGTTTTCTCTCATTCAAAGGAGATAAGAAGAAATTTCCTAGGTCAAGACCTTTGAGTACACTACTTTCCCTTTTTAGAAAAGCTTCAAAGATAGAATATATATTCTGGGCAGTATGTTTGAAATAGGAAAGAATCATATTGCATGCATTTCATGGGCTCTATGCCCTGAAAATAGGATTTGTCCTATCCCTGGTTTTTGCATGAATTGCCATTACTGCCTGTCCCTCCCAGGCTACCCGACAAACTATCTATTCTTATCATTATGGTAGCATTAATCCCCTTCTCCCCTTCCCCTCCCCCACCACACTAACCTAAGGGGTTAAAAGACTTCAGTACATTTGTGACTTGTCAGTGACATATAATACCCGGGTCCTTCATGCAATCAACTTTTACTTGACATGTATTTGCTCATCACAGGACCTGCATTACTACTGGGAAAATGAAGAAAAACCTAAATTAACACTTGACATTCAATATGGTCAAGTCCTTAATTGGCTGGGCTTCCTGAGAAAGCAATTTTCTATTCCCCAAACTGTTCGCGTGTCATGTGTGGAGTGCAGCTCTTGGCCATCACTGCTGTCCCTCGCTCCCTCTAATGAGAGCAGATGAATTAGTGCTACGTGACACGATTTGAACAGGCCTTCCTCCTCCTCCCCTCCCCCAATCTTTCCCTTATACCAGTGACAGCTGTGTGGCAAGGAAAAGAAAGAGAAATGCAAGAGTAAAGAATCCTGTAAAGGACGATCATTTTTTTAAATGAACCTTAAATGTCTTGTTGAAACTCCAGAACAACAGAGTCATTTAATTGTGGAGGTGGGTAAGGCGGTTGTTACAAAGATCAGGGGAATTATCTGGCTATGGTTGATTTGGGTTGTATTAACTTCCAGCATGTTTCTTCCATTCCTGGCTAGTTGTAGTATTAGATTGCACTGGTCTAATTAAAATGGAATATACATCCACTTTAAGAAGTTTTTTAAAGGTCTGGAGAATGGGTCAACTAGAAAAAAATATGAACAGCATGAAATGATTATTATCCTAAGATAAACAAACCTCTAAGTTAAAGGGAAAAAAAGTCCTTTCAATGAAGATAGGTTAAAGAAAAAAAGTATTTTCAAAAAATGTTTAGGTCATGAAGAACCTACAACATAAAACTGTGCCACTGTACTTTGTTTTCAAATACTGTTTCACTGTCTGAACTTAATGCTAACCATTCTACTTGCAGTCATTTTGTTTAAAGTGCCTTTGATTACTGAGTTACTACAACAAAAAGTATCTGAACACTGATTTACCCCACCATTTTGGAGAGCGAATATATTCTACTTTAGATGTGCTTATCTAGCTCAATAACAAACAACTGAAGGAATGCATGCAAGAAAGGAAGGCAGAACAAAATCTGCACTATTCAAAGATACTAAATGGCAAAAAAGGGGGGGTATTTGTTTGAGCCTTCACTTATTCATTCTGAAACCAAAGAGGAAGGAATTTTAAATACCTAAATTGCTCAACCAATCTGATTAGGACCAAACAGAACTTGGGGAGGGAAGGGAATGTGGCACATGACACTTTTTGGGAAAGTACAGTAGTCCAAAGCACATTCATAAGTAAAAACAATTAGTAAAATTCACTGGCACCTTAACACTTTGGGTCTTTAATCATTTTTTATTTAAATGAAAGGTAAGGAAAAGATGCTACCTGTGTACCAGAAACTGTATTAAGACTACACTAGTGCTAAAAAATCAATGTAAGCATATAAAATATAAAACTTTTTAAATCCCCTGCTGCAAATAATTAGTTCAATCACTTATTCATTATTCCTATGTAATTTTGAATGTCATTTAATATTTCATAGGTAAATTAGAATGTATACAAAAATGGTGAAACCCACTGTTGCACTATGTTTCAAGTTAAAACCTGAAATCAAAAAGCTATTGCCACATTTTACATTTGTGGGAAAAAAACATAAAAGGGAATAAAGTTTTTTTTTAATAAGACATTTTTTCCTTTGAAAAAAGTCAGTTCATAACATGATTTTAGGTATTGTTACACTAACAAAAAAATATATATACCTACCACAGGAAACTTTTTGGATCACCTTGGATTTTCAAATTTGTTGGGATATTATTTGTTCTAGACAATACGAAAACTCTAAAACATGAGTGTAACTTAGAAGTATTTTCACTGAAGTAAAGCAATACAATGGATATACACTCTCTATATATGATTCCTTCCTATGGCCAAAGCGCTGATATTTCAAGTATCATGATGATCCCTTTTGAAAATACAGTAAGACAGCTTGTGAATGGGCATTCTATCAGGTGTTTAGAAGAAATAGATAATTTTGTATTCTGAAAAAGTAACTCGATCTAATACATCCAGTTAACTGTTACAGTAGCATTATCATCACTGAGGAACAAAGGGCAGTGTGCTCTGCCGATAGCTTAGAGTGACCTTTGCAATGCTGACTAGTCCGTCACGTTCCATCTCGGAGATGCAAGGGATAGACAGGGAAGATTTATTAACTGAGATAGGAACTAAAGACCAGGAGCCTCCAAAAGGGGAAGCATTTCACATTCAGGAAAAAAGGAATTCATTTCCTTAAGGAGAGAAACAGAGTACTGTGAGATCAAGCTAAACAGACCATATATTTAAAGTTCTAACTTTCCATGGTATAGAGACACCCAAGTATTGGAAAAGCATGGCATCTTTTTCCCCATTAGGAACATTGTTAAGTACTGTGATGAAAACCCAACTGGGCATTGGTAAGACAGGATCAATGACTTGAGCTCTAGGAATAAAGCTGAAAAGGAATGTTGACATCACCTCACAGCTTTAATTGTGATGAGTACTGCTTTATTTGGGGTAGTTTCCAACCATTGCTAACAGGAGGAATCGACAGACAGAACTCCAGAGGGCAGCAACAGTGGATCAGAAAAATGAATCTGTACTGAACTGAGAAGTTTCTTCAAAGATCACCTGTAGAAAATCAGCCTTTTTGATTCAAGAAAGGTACTTTTTTAATTTTAATAAAGTTAATTGTGACTTTGGCAAAGTGACATGCTTAAACTTGATATTCTCTTAGGGATGAGCAGGCTTTGAAGCTCATAATAAACTTGAAATGGTTCTGTGGAATGTTAAGGCTTAATGTAGACGGTTGGTGCCACTGTCATGCCTACACAAAACTATGTCAACCTGGAAATAACTGCAGTAACAGCTCCAGGGTATTTAGAATGGAAGCCTTGCCCTTTTCAAGAATTTTACTTTGAACCATAAAAAGACGCTGCTTAAGTTTCCAACTTGTTCAGCACAGCTAAAATTAAAATACTTATTCTAGTTTAGAAAGGCACACTGTTTGCCACCCACTTAGTTCATGTTACCTTTATATTAGACCATTTTTAAAAAGTATAAACACAGCAAAGAGAGAAATGACTGCTTTCAAATAGCCTGGCATATGGAACAATAAAACCATGTATCAAATACAAAGCACAAGCGTTATTTTATAAAAACTAATAGCATCTAACAAGGTATATTCTTTATCCTCCGTTCTTCACCATCCTCTTCACTTCAGTACTTTCCTCCCCTTTTATTAAAGATATTTTACTAAGTCCCAGTTGAAAAGTTTCTAAAAGTGTTAAGTCACAGCTGCGCTGATGCTGAACTTCCAGCACATGGCATACCAATGTCTTTCTGACAAGCTTACAGATGATTCGTAACAAGCTGCACCAGTCACTTGATTTGAAATACCTGACTTACTATAAAACAAACTGTTAATCTCTGGTCTCTTCTCCAGTTCAACTCTTCTCTGCAGTTCTGGAAGCAAACCAGCAGCTTGGTGTGTTTACATCAGAGATGACTCCCTTCTGATTGGTGTCTGATACTGTCCAGGGATGCTGCTCAGCAAGCCCCTAGACAGAGCCTAGGCACACCCAGGCCTCACCTGCAGATCATTTTAACAAGATGTTGTTTCCTATTCCCACAAAAATCAATAACAGGGTGACCTTCAATTTGAAATTCAAACCAATTAATTACCTGTTCTGTTGAAAGTGTTGATATCTGATTTGCCTGGAGAATTTCAATTATGAATAGATTATTTCTTTTAAAGAGCCCCTTCAAAAATTAGACACTGAAAATCTCATCTTACACAATATAAATGATGTTTCCTTGAAGCCTGTATAAAATATTGGCCTTGTACAAATTAGTATGGAGAAGTTTTCCCCTTGTGGTCCATCTCCTCCTCATGACATCATAATCAATTGCCTGGTAAATTATAGCAATCCTACAAACATTCAAAGACAAAAATCACTGCTGAAAGGTAAGATGAAAAGTTTTTTAGGGTTGAATTCAGCTTTTCATCTATCTACATCAGTAACTGACACAAACAATGGGATTCTTTTCAGAATTTAGAAATCTCCCTTTCTTCCCCTATAATTATAAAACTCTTATTTTTCTAACCTTTAGTAAAATCCTTTGACCATTTTTTGTTTTGCTCACATTTTATTTTTCTTTATATGTGGGTCATAAGGAGAATAGTTGTACATCAAAGCTATCAGCATCAGCCACACTGGCTAGTGTGGCTCGGACTGAGTGCTGGCCTGCAAACCAAAGGGTTACTGGTTTGACTCCTGATCAGGGCACATGCATGGGTTATGGGCCAGATCCCTAGTGAGGGGTACATTGAGAGGCAACTACACATTGATGTTTCCCTCTCTCCTTCCTTTCCCCCTTAATAAATAAATAAAATCTTTAAAAACAACTATCAGCACCAGAACTATATTTACTAAACATTGTTTTAAATTGTGGAAAAAAAAAAGAATTTGGTTCATCCCAGTGGGGAATTCCCAAGATCACATGCAATGAAACTATTATCTTCATCCATTAAAATATTATCTAAAACAGAGGTTTCTATCTGGCAGCCAGTAGGCTGAATAAAGCCTACAGATGAGTTTTGTTTGGACCACACACTTTAAAAAGTATTTGAAAAGGTTGCCAAGATTTAAAAATCAGGAGATTTCACATAAAAATCTGGATTTCTGGCTTCTCATTTGAAAAAGAAGAAGAGGATCTCGAAACACTATGCCTGCATTCCCACCTGCCAACAACTGGCTGGAGCTAAGGAGATGCTACTTCACTGTGGTCGACATAGAGTTTTTTGGTCCACCACAGTTCCCACCAGATTAACTGCACTCATTTAACTTACCTTACCCTCCACAAGGCCCTGTTAGGCAAGTGCCGATCTTTAAAATGTCACACTACTCCACAGAGAGTTTGTAGTTTGTGCAAGAAAAAGAAAAGGATAGCTAGGAACAGAGACTTTAAAATACATACTTGATGGGCTTACACAATGTAAGACAGTGGGTAGCTAATTTTACTTCAAAATACAGTTGTTCAATAAAACATAAGTGCAAAGCAAAAGAAATTCATTTTTGTAATTAAAAAAATTTTGAAAGCAAATCCAGGACTGATGACCTGGTCTTACACAGTGGTTCAACAAACACTCACACTGGTTTTCAATCAACCACATTCTTCTCTGCAGCCCAGAAAAGATGCTCACATCAAACTATTACTCAGATTCTACATCCATTTTGTTCAGTCACATGTTAACACTTCTGTACTTCCTTTCTAGAAAGATCATGTACTTAAGTGAAAACTGACCCTAATATGAAAATAGAATACATCTTCAAGGTAAATTTTAAAAGCCAACATTTAGGGTGCATGAATATTATCACAGCAAACACTCATCTTTACTAGCTCCACATGTATGCCACAATCTGACATTTATACTTACATTAAATAGACATTATTGCAGGTTCAAATGACCCCAAAAGTCATGGCATATTTCCTTAAAAATGATTATTACCTAAAAGCAGATGTCTATGACAAAGTCACCATGCACTGTTTGCTTTCTTTTCATAACTGAAAGCAAATGCAAGAGAAGAATCTTTCAACATTCACTATTCCCAATCAACCACAACAACACAGTATTTCTACCTACTAGTGGATTTTATAAACAAATTAAAAGTACTCTATCTGGCAGAGGAAATAAAGTACCTTTCCACGTCATCCAACTACAGTAGGCAATCTCTGATGTACTGTGCTGTGTAGAAATGCCCTAAATAAGCTATGATCGGATCTATTCCAATTTAGTAAAAATAGTATAATTTACCTGGCTGGTATATCTCAGTGGGTTGAGCGCAGGCTGCGAACCAAAGGGTCATTGGTTCAATTCCCAGTCAGGGCACATAACCTGGGTTTCGGGCAGGTCCCCAGTGGGGTCCACGGAGAGACAACCACACATTGATGTTTCTCTCCCTCTCTCTCTTCCTCCCTCCCCCTCTCTCTAAGTAAATAAACACAATCTTTAAAAAATAAAAATAAAATAAAAAATAGTAAAATTAAATCAACTTTAGCATACTGTTTTGAAATTATGTTTCATCTTTGGCCCACATTCTTGAATGATTGTTTTTAATTAGGTATTTCCTTCCTAAAAGAAGTATTTTCCTCCCCTTTTCACCTTAAGAAAGAAACCCTTGAACATATGCCAAACTTACTCCACAGACTTCAATCCTGAAATTCTCTTGATTCTTAAAAACTTAAACTTTAAGAAAACAGTTCACAAGATCATAATGATCATACTTCATTCTATAACTCCCAGTAAATAGGAAAGGAGAAAATGCTGTAAGTATGAGCTCAGTAAATATAGTCCAAGGACCAACACCTCAATGACAATATGATATATGACTTATGGGAAGCATTTTTCCTTAATACCCATTATGTTTGTAATTTGGGCAATCAGAAATAGACACCTAGAACTCAATTATTAATTCACTTCTCCGACCCCTTTTATATTTCTCTTGAAACCATCCCTAAGATGCTTCCTGAAGAGACGATCCTATGGGACAGCATCCTTGTTCACATGATTTTAAAACACTTGGTATAATCAAAGACTAAACTTATTCTCTCTTTTCTTTAATTGTATAGCTTTAGGGGAAAAATCAAGACTTCTCAAATAATTTAGCAAAATGTTAAAAAATTAAAACATGAATTCCAGGAAAAGTATAATTCATTACATTTTGTTGATTTATCTACTTTATTTTAGGAGAATTTTATGGAAAAAAAACACACATACATACACACAATTAATTCCCACTCATGATGACCAAAGCTCTAGGCTGATCTGCTCAGGTTCCCAATATAGCAGCTGCTGCAAAGCAGTTCTAGAAGACTCCTGATTTTATTATTTGCATTTTATTGTTTTAAGGGGAAAAATAAAGAGTGAGATCATGAGTGTTTAATAACATTTAACCTGTGTTCTTTGGGGATTAAAGAACTGTGCTCACTTAACTCCTTATTTCTATTAATCACTAACTTCTAGAAAAGGGTATCTCAAACTGGGCTTATGGTAAGGCTCACTTCAGCATTCTGCATTTGTTGAAAAAGAAAAAAAAAATGATCCCAAAGGTACAAGAATACTGGCACATACAGAAGAACAAGTAATCAGCATACTTAAAAAGGAGGCAGCAGTTGGTTTATTAAGAAATCATTAAAGATAACAATTTGTATAAGTTAAAATAACATTACTTTTTACCAAAAGGGTGTTTCCAATATAATGAACATCCAAGCTTCTCTGGTTGTGAGAAAACCTGGAATATATTATACACGCATGAATGTGGCTCAGGATGCAGGATATGAGATGGGCTTGCTATCAACAGATTAACACTTCATTTTCATTACTCTAATCTCACCACAGGTTGTGAACACTCTTTTTCTTATTTGAACAACAATAGTACATGAAAAACCAAGCTGACAGGCAGGCGGGGTTTATTAAATGTGTAAGTCCTTTATTCCCTTAACACATCTCACCTGTATGAAGCCAGGGTTTGAGCTTCCAGTCCAGCTACTGAAAAAAGCTCTCCCAGATGTTGGACTTCTCTTTCTATGCTTTCTACTTAATGTATAATAAATGCCAAAAATAAGGTAAGAATGAAAAAATTATTTTTCACAATTAACTCTGTTCAGCAGAGAAAATGATTGGTAATATATTTTTAAATGTCCCATGATTACTTTCTGAAGTTGCCCAACAAAGCAAAGCAAAGCAAAACAAAAGAAAACAGGAACAGAAATGAGAAGAGAAATAATGAGACACTTGTAGTTTGAGTCAAAGAGTCTCATCTGGGTATTTCTCTCCCAGCTTATTTCTAACTTGTTTAAAAAGAACTAGTTTCTCACTGGTTGAAAATGGCAATAATTCACAACATAAGAATCAGTCTCACTATTTCCCAATGAATGGAACTGAACTTCACCAAAAAGCTATGCTCAAGGAGCAAAAAGATTACAAAGTATAAGGAATCTTTCAAATGACATTCCCAAAATGGAGAATTTCTTTTTAGGGTGAACCAATCCACATAATGATCGCACTTGAGGGAGGCATTAACAATTGCTCAACAAACCTAGAAGTAAATCACTTAATTCCCACAACCAACCAATGGACAGGTGTAGACTTTCTGTATGCCTGTGCTCCACATATAAGTGTACTATCACATGGCAATGTAAGATTTTTTTTTTACTATTTTCCATAGCAAGAGTAAATCTTTCCACAAAGTCTAGAGCCAGGCTTTGGTTTGGATTCTTTCTGGTACTCTAATAATACTTATACCTAAAAAAGAAAGAATAAAAGAAAAGTGGTATTAGATAAAGCAGCAGATAACCTAGCTGACTCCTTAGGTTCTGAAATGAGATCAACAAAGAGAATGTTTGCAGGCATTCTCACTGATGAGACACTTTCATGAATATGCTGAGTGTGAAGTTAGTTACTCTCCTGTATCTTGTCAGTGGCCTCCCAGTCATGTCTACTGCCCTCTGTCAGTGGCAGCAGGCACAGTGGTGGGCAGCTATCTTTACCTATGCACCCCATTAGGTGCCCCAAATAGCCATCCTAATGATTTAAGTCAATGAAATCTTTCTTACTTTAATTGTAATAAAAGAAAACACATTATTAAAACTCTGTCAATAGAGGGTTTCATATTAATATTAGTTTTATTATTACACTAAGCCAGTTGAAAGTAATTATTTTTGGCATGTAAAATATTCATTATCATGAAATTTTTATTTTCAAAACCCGCCTCCCAGTTCCGGCACTCTGGTCAAATATGAGTCCTAAAGAACTGTCTAGAGAACAAATAGCTACTAAAAGACACCTTAATAAAGTTGAAACATTCATGACAGTCACACAAAAGCACAGCAGGTACCATACTGAAAGCTATGTCTTTCCCATATAGAATGATATTTTTTAATCTTGTCAGCTTTAACAATCTCTCTGCCGTGTAGGAGGAGTTAAAATTTATTAAATACACAACAGTCATGAATACTCATTGTGTTATGTATACTACGTGTTTTAAATCTCAATTTCATAATGTCATATGTTAATATTAGCCCTGCATCATTTCAATTTCTTTTTTTAAATGTTTCAGTTAACTCATTAAATAACTGCAGTCTCAAAGAGTCATACCTTCAACCTATTGAAGGAAAACTTTACACGTTTTCCTCCTTCTAATGAAATGCTCTCTCCTGTGTAGATGTAAGTTTAACTGTACAAAATGATAAGCCCAAGAATTACTTTTAAGAAAAGGAAGAGAGATAGAAAAGCAAAATCTCTTTTCAGTTAAGTGCTTTCTTACTCAGGCGAAGGATCAAATTGAGCTGCCTTTCAGCGCCTTTGAATGATAAGCCTGGGCCCCTGCTTACATGTTTTTATCACACACTTAGTTAAAGAACCCTTACGTAGCAAAACTCAGGACAGTCCTCCTGTCAGCACTTACACACTGAGGACCACATCTGAGGGTGGCACCTCTTTCCCATAATTCTTCCGAATGATGTACTGGCAAAAAGATGCCTTATTCAATTACTGTTACGTTTCAGGTGCATTTCAACTCTTTTATATTAGGGTAAAAAGAGCCAGTGAAAGTAAGGAGAAATTCAGAAAAAGAGAAATGAGGTGAAAGGAGAATAAAGAAAAAAAGAAATCAGGTCTATGGGAACAGAGAAAAGAAGAAAGGAAAGACTAACCATGTATTTAGGTCATTAAATAAATTGCTGCCAACCAAATAGAAGTGAGACTTAAACCACCCCCCCGCAACAACACACCAACCCTAAGACAGTAGCAAAATAACACTGCAGTCCAAAATTATTGAGTAAATAAGATGTCAGATATGCTCAAGAGAATTAGTGTTTCAATGAGTAACTTCCTACTGTTCAAGATTATTTTCATTTTCTTAACAGAGAGAAATGAAAAACTGATGGGCTTAATTAAAGAAAAACAAAAGGATATTATTTTGTTGTTAAAGGATCAATTCTTTTTTGTTGTTAATTGGAATGATGATTAATAAACTGAGAATTTTATTTCTAAGCTAGCTGGTTTGAGCAATGCATTGTTTTTCCACAAGCATTTCCATTAAGGAAGTATTTGTGAATGAAGAAATGATACAGGGCTCCCTCTCCTCTCTTAATCTCTGACTTTTCGGCATGAAATGCTACATAAGAGTGTTTAAACAGAATAACAATGCACACTGTTTTCACCCAAATGAACTCCACTCATAAATTTTCACCTTAGGTTTTGAATGTATACTATGAAATTTTCTAGACTTTCTACAAGGAATGTACAAATTAAAAAAGACTCAATACTTTTATTTTTTCCTGTTCTCTAAACTTTCTTTTAAACCCGAGGAAGAAGGCAGTTAGTTACAGGTCATGCTCAGTGAGATTTGAGCAACTTGGATATCACAGCCTCAGGTATCATTTTGAGGATGTCATATGCATGTATTAAAACTTCTTAGAGCTTGAGTTGCTCAGAATGTTTTTTCATCTTATTTTTCTCACCTATTTACTAATTTATCTTATAGGGAAAAAATTCCCTCTTTTACACAATGAGTTGCTTATATGTCAGGATATAAAGACTGTTAATCCTGAATTATGACTTTTTCCTTTATTTCTCTAAAGCTTAAAAATAGATGTCAAAGTTTCCTGAAAGGGTCTTTGAACTCCTTTCTCCTCCTCTGCCCAGTCCTTTAGTAGATGAGGATAACCATGTAAAATGTGGAAGCCAGCTGCTTTTCGGGAAATAAAAATGGCATCAGCTTTGGCAGACAGAGGTGAGATCAATCACTTTCTACAATCTTCACATAATCTTCTGACCAAGACCTAGAAAAGGGTGGTTATGTAGCGGCAAAAGCATACCATGAAAGATACGAGAGGGTTTTCACATGGTGAAGAATTGATTGCGTGCATATAACAAATCACGCTCCAAACCTCACGAGAAAGGAAATCTTGGAACCATTATATTCCATGTTCTTTGGACAATAACAAGCAAGGAGTCTTAGAGAAAATTTCTCTCACTGAGAAAATCATCCCATGATTCACTCTTTTCGCTACTACCACAAAGTTCCCTGACCATACTCTGGAAAGAAAGGAGTTAATTCCTGTATCAGTTCAAACACTATGATTCAAATTATGGACACAAGCTAAAAGCAAATGCCAGTTACTTCTGTCATTCCTTTTGATATACACATTTTAATCAAGAGTCTCAAGTTCAGAAAATACCTCTTCACCTATAGCATAGTCATTGACTATTCATGTTTATAAGGAAAATTCTCTCAAAAGCTTTGCTGATTGCTAAGTGCAGACGCCCAGTGTAACTTTCTTTAAGGAGTGTTGTAAATGCATACAAGGTGGGAAGGGAGAAGTACTAAAATTTTTGTTTTTATAGAAGAGGATAACGCCAACTCACTATCTGTAACGGTCTGTTCCTTAGGAATCAGCTCCCTCCCTGTGTCACAACGACCTGGCAAACTTGAATGCTTTCACTATCACTGGAGTTCTTGCAAGCCTGCTTTGGCTGTGACCCATTCACTTTTGCCCCAACTTCTCAGAGATGCCTTACTCAGCATCTAATTAGTTAGGGAGGATTTGCTGCAGCTCTTAACCCTGACACAGGAGTGGGAGTGTGTGCTGCTGTGGTAGCCCAAATCTGTCCTGTCACTACATTAATCAGATTTTCATAAAGGCATGCATGAATAATTGGATTTATCAGTGAATGTTAAGATACACTCATAAATATAATTATAAAAAATACCTGCAATTATAGATAAGATATCTGCACCTTTAGGGATTTATTTTTCAACTGTGGTTACTTGACTCACCTCAGCAAAAGGCTTTACAAATTATCCGAACACACAGTACTAGTTTGCAAATGGCAGAAAGATGAGGAAAATGATTTCAAAATGATCACCTACTATGTTCAAATTCACTTAACATAGTGTTGAAAATAAACTTGAAATTTTGGGACAAGTTTTTAATGTATATATCACACATATCTGAGAATATGTTGGTGCATGCTTTACTTTCATTACCATTACATAAATACCATCGATACGACTATTTTTCCATGTCAACTTCCCCAAGCATTACAAATTAGACAGTATCTGGTAAGTGAAATCTGCATACTATACACAGACTTCTACAAACACCTGTCTCTATGCTACAGCTTGTATTTTAATAATTATCCAAATATCCCTATTTTGGGGTTACATTATCAGAATGGATGTTAAGAATTACATTTGAATATATGCCTATACTTAAAACTTCAAAATAAAACCTATTAACACTCAAATTAGAGGAGAACTAAATAGGAGGTAGCAGCCTAGTAATTCAACAGGCTGAAATTACATGCCTCCTAATACAATATAAATATTTATTTTAGCATCACAACCATAAGTTTGGTCAATTTAATCCTTTTTTTATTAAGACATGATCATTACAAAGGGGGTAAAAAAAAGGAGGAGGAAAGAGTGCAGAAACCTAGGTTTGGATGAAGTCTGGCAATGAAAGTCATTTTCAAAGACTGTTAACTATCAATTGCTTTACTCAGGGCTCTGATTAAATAGGAATATACATCCTATGTTAAAAGGCTTGTCTACATGAGTGGGATAGAGTTCAGAATAAAAATGTATTGTATGAACTATAAAAAGAATCAAACCACAATATACAACTGGACATCTGACTTGTAAGAAAAATGGTATATGTGCCTTTTAAGCTGTTAGTGAATAAACACTCAAATAACTTAGAAGGGTAAGAAGTCAGACAAAATCATCATTTCCAATTTAAAGTATAGATTCAACAAAATAAAACTCTTGTCTATATGAACAGAAAGAACTAAGAGACTACTGGGAGAAAAATTCATATTGAACATGCTTTTAAATGGATTCTAGAAATGTAATTACATATTTCTTACAATATATTTTATTTATAATTTCTCTGATACGTGCTAGATTTTATATTAGTAAGAAAGTTTGCTTTACTTTGTCATATCTCTGGTGAGCAGATGCTCTGGTATTAATGTAAATCATTGATTTAATTTTTAGCTTTCTTGTTTTGCCCCTCACCTATCTAGGAAATTATTTCTCTGGTGATAACTAACACATCATGCTAATGAGAGAATCTAATGCACAATAGAAAAATGTCACTACTAATAATATTTGCATGAAGTTAAATAAAGCAACTGTAAGAGAATGTCAGACAGTGTTCTTTAATAAGACACAGTTTCACAATGAAATTATGTTGTTAATTGTGTTACATCATTGGGAGAATCCTAAATTACTACATAATGATGCACAGAGTCATTTATAATTCTAACTTAGTATTTCACTCATGTCTGAAAAGAGACCTTATTAAGGAATCTGCATTTTATTTGAAAAGGTTAAATATACCTCACCAATAATTAAAGGAAAATGCCTCTAGTAATGTAAACGTGTAAAACATGGGCTATAGCTGTTTATCTGTTACGGTTTCATTTCTGAAAAGATTTCAAAATATATTAGACTATTGTATTACTTGAGGTACCTATGAAGAATTTTATATACCAGTCTCTCAAATACAGAAAACATTTTAGAAAAATCACCTTTAAAAACCTCATTTAAAAAAAAAGGTTCAAAAGCAGGCCTCATTTTTTGCTTTTAACAAAAACTTCATGAGGCTAAAATGGGCAAAATAATGTTCTGAACTCCAGGAGATTAACAGGGAAGATGAGTAAAGGGTTTCTGGTCATTCTCGGCCTGTCACTGATCAAAGTAAACCAAATAAGAACTCCCTTTACAAAAGTCAAGAGGCATGCCCTTTAAGGTTATCAAATATTTGTCTGTATGGAAAAAAATTATCCCTTTTGAAAAGATCATAATTGAATATGGGGAAAAATGTAGAGAGACAGAAAAATGCACTGAAATTGTTATATCCCTAACTTTAGCAGAACATACTTAATTCCACCAAATCTAAATTGGCTTCATATTGTGGTACCTTTTTGTTAGTATTAGACAAACTGAAAGATCTACATATAAGCAATCCTACTTTGCTCATACAAAACAAAGATTTTTATATCTCTACTTTCTAATTTGTCTATAAAAGACACAAACCTAGACCATTAAACCTCAGTATTCATGAGACACTTCCCACTACAAGTTTTGCTGTAGTTAAATAATACTGGTGGTGAATTCTCTATAACTCAGTTTTGAAACCTACTAGTCAGTTTTCTCTAATATTGAAAGAAATCACCAGGTAAATCTTAAGGTTTTTATATTATTACAGACAATTTTGAGACAAAAAATATACCAAATAAAATTTATTTCATGAGCTAAATCAGTTTCTCAGAAATTAAAGTAATAATAGAAAAGCCTTTTAATGCCTTAGCAATGAGATACACAGAATTCTGCATACTTGATTAAACTGGACAAACTTTTTACCTGCAATAAGACAAAAGCTGGATTAATGTTTATATAGAAACTGGTATTTCTTAAAACTATTGGCTTCAAGAAAAACCAATTTTAAGACAAGTGTCTTTCTTGTACACATACATACACACACGTTCTGAATCAGCATTGCTGATGAAATATAGGTAAGGAAAATAAACACATTAAACATACACAGCACATATATTTTTAGATTTACACATAGTTTGAATTTAAGTTTACACAATAGTTATACAAACTAAAATGCCATCCTGAAGGAGAAAAAAAGAAACATGTAGACTCATACTTCTTTTACATGCTTTTCAAAAATGCACAGGAGGTAAGCATTTAGTAACCATGACAGAAAAAGAGGGGGGAGTTGCTAACTACATCAAAACCAAAAATAAAATATAGTTGAATCACAACACTTTTTCAAATTGTGATTTTTCTCCCTTTATTGTACTACTATTTAGTAAATAGTATAATTAGTATTATAGTTTTATATTGCACCATTATGCATAAATTACTTCCCTCTATTTCTACTTCTGTTTATATAGTCACTGAAGCTCACTATTACACACACACACAGGTACACACAAAATAGATCTTTTTATACCCACAGAGTCAAACAGCTGCATCAAAGACATCATAAGAGCTTAGTTGTACAAGTTTCTCTCTCTGAGCGATTTTGAATTATTTTCCTAATTCTGATCCATCGTTTATATAATTTTCTTCTTTCTTTTTTTTTCGCTAAAATGTTTTCCACAACTTAATGTCTCCTTAGATTCAAATCTACTTGAAAATGGGCTAGTGCCAAAGAAGCAATCTAACACCATCTCTGTGGTTCAATAGCCATTTATCAATTGATCATTATCTCTATCTGGTTTTATTAACTCTTTTCTAGCTAGAGGGAGACCTGAACCAATCTTCCCTTCCAATACACACACACACACACACACACACACACACACGGCCCTGACCTCCACTAACTCATACAAAACCCTGAAGGTAACATCTAATTTTTAAAGTATGGCACAAGCTATTTAATCCTAAGGTCAATGAAAAAACACTCTGTGTTCCAACCAGGAACAGAACCACCCAGGCAGGGATATGCCTCAGAAACACACCTCTCATAACACACTGCAAAGACAAGGAATTATCTCTGGGAGGAAATGAACTTAACTTGCAAGAATGGGAAACTGCACATAAAGAGTTGCTTATTGGGTTTATGTTGATTGCCTTTAAACCCAGCTTACTGTATCAGCAGTAATCAGGGTCCCTCTACAGGATATGTCAAAATACACCTTATTCAAATGCATTTATCCTACCTAGAATTGTGCGATAAAACTGTTCGCTAGCTAAATGCTACAAAACCCTGGCTCCGTGCACAATCTTCTGCAGATGTATTTCTAAACTTGTCGTCGTTTACAGCCTAGCAAATTGTTTTCTTTCCTTCATTACCAATACTTTAAAAAATTTAAATTAAGTCAATAAAATATTTAATTCCCAAGGACTCTTACAAACAAAACTGGGTTTTTAAAGAGAGCAGTTGTAGTATTTTTTAAATGGGTGAAACTGTATTCATTTCTTAACGTCATCTGCTTAAAATCCAAGTATTTGTCAGTAATACTTTCGTGCTGTGTGGATGATAATATCATACTAACTCTTGCTTTGTGTGAGTTTGGTGCAGGCTTTTGAAAATCAAGACATGTCTAGGAGGGAGGCACCAGGGAACTTCCCTCCCTCGCTTGAGCACAGTCCAAGAGGAAAGTTTCTGGGTTGTTTCCCTTTGCTTCCTCTCACCCTCGCTCCCCCTCGGAGCCGCAGAGCCAGCAATTGTGCAAGAGGAGCCTAGCGCGCAGGGCGCGTATCACCGAGCGCACCGTACAAGCCGCCGGCTCCGGTGATTAATTATCAGCAGCCGCTGGCCTCGCGTATCACCTCGGCTTTCTCGGCAGAGCCAGCACACCCAGCACACCCAGCCGCCACCAGCGTGGCCGGGACGGAGGAGCGGCTCTGGGGAGGACAGCGAGGCTGCTCCGGAGCGTGAGTGAGCGGGCGGGCGGGCGAGCGTGCGGAGCCAGAGCCTTCGGGGAGCGCAGGGGCAAGTGTAGAGGCAGGCGGGCCAGTAGGCAGAGGAGCTGGGACCGGCGGGCATAGTCCTCTACGCCCGCTGCCTCCTCCAGCGACTCTGGGCGCTGGCAGGCAGCGATTCCTGCACAGCCTCCCGTCCTCAGGTCGGAGTCCGCTGCTTCCAGCCCCAGGAAGTCAGTTAGGCTGTGCGAATGGGCCCCCACATTTTATCACTGGTTGGAGAACCTCCTCTGAGATAGACACTTTGAGGAAGTGATTAATATAGATGGAAAGATACAGTTGTTGGGTGGTGGCTTTTAAAAAAAAATAACAGAAAACAAATAAATGACTAGTCTCTTTTCATGACCCAGGTTGTACTGTGAAAACTTTGCAACGAATGCCTTTGCTTTCTTTTACTTCAGTATCCTTTCCCCTTTTTCTTTTAAGGAGCCCTTAGGGAAACCATGAAGTAACCCTGCACATTCCAGTAACACAGTTATGACAAAACAGAGCTCAACTATGAAGTGATCAAATTTTTTAAAATGTTAAGAAAGAAAAACAGCACAAACAAAAGTGCACATAACAATTCAAGATTTCTTTAAAAAAAAAAGAAAAGAAAGAAAGAAAGTAACTTACCTGTTGGGACATTCTGAATAAAAGGTTAGTATCAGCGTTTTGCCATGTCCCCATGAACCCTGGTTCAGCCGCAGTCGTTCTGGTTCCGAACTGCATGGAGTTGTCAGTACAGGAGTCTCTTAAAGTCAAGTCTCTTGCCCTCTTTGGCTCTCTGTCTCTCTGTGTCTCTCTTTCTCTCACATCCACTTCTGCCTCTTCTGACTGAAAAGTGAAGGTGGATTTTTTGAGCCTCTTGGCAGCCAGTAGCAGGAGTGTAGTGTAGTTAAGAAGCTGGCTGAACTGTGTATTTCATTTGGGAAGGGGGAGATTTGGGGGTGGGAGGGGGTCAGAGCTGCTTTCGCACCTTCTGCACAGATACCCCTATCATTTATGCATAGATTGTGACTCCCCGAGCTTGCCTTTGCTCAGTTTAACAGCTGCCTGTCAGGTGTGCAGGCAGCACTGGAGACCCAACCATCAGCTTCAAACTCTCAGCCACTGCGTGTCATTGGATAGCAGAGCTCAGAGTCAACTGCACTGTTCCACTGTCAGGCACCAAATGACACCCTGCACTAACCCCTCTCCAGACACACACATAGATACACACTTCTGCACTCTCTAAGCAGCACCACGATCACAGAAAGACAGTACATATGGTGAGGAGAAGCTAGGGCCCTTCTCAGAGAATTTTTCCCAACAATGCTTTCAGGTATAACATGCAGTATCTGACATCAGTTTTTACTTTTAACATTTGTAAATTGCTATGCTTAAAATATAGCAATTTTTTTCAAGCTATACTGGAAGAAAGAAAAATAGTCAGATTTAAGAGAATGTAAAGTTGGCTCAGTTGTCTAAATGTTAATTCCTAAAAGCCAAATAGTATGTACTAGGCTCTTTATACCCACATATAGATTCCCAGAGAAAATAATACACATGGGGACATAACTTCACACCCTAAGAAGTAAATAAATAAACCTAGCAGTTTTTAACATAGAAGATGCACAGTAAACATTTACAAAGTACATACGTGTATACTACTTAATATGCAGGTCTTCAGGTCATTCATTAATTACTAAATTGGATGTTAAGTAGTAAGAAATTGAAAGCAAAGGAAAAAAGTATACCTTTTCTTAAAGCTCAAAAGTGGAGAAAAGTCCTTTGTTAAAGTTCCTGAATGAAGCATTTACAATATCCTTTCAAATCATAAAAAAGAAAAAGATAAAGGAAAAAAGCCTGTCCCATTTTACGCAAAAAGTAATGAATATAAAAACTCCATTTTCTATTCAATATCTCTAAGGAAAATTCTATGATGTTTTCCTGCATGATAAAATATAACCTTGATAGCATGTCATATTTTTAATTAAACCAGTTTTTAAAAGAAAACACCTATTTATTAGATAGTGTTTATCCACCTTATTTATGGAAAAGCAGAACTGAACGAAACGCACTGTACATAAACAGTAACTTCAAAATGGAAAGCTAAATTCATGTCATCTCATAAAAGTAGTCAGCAGGAAAAAGCCATCCTTCCTAAACTTAAAATGTAAGGAACATTAATCTTCAACCACCTACAAATATCGAGGACAAATGTACCACTCTCCTTGCTCCTTCTTAACTGAAGAATAACAATAAACCTTACTCTCTGAAACAACAAAAGAAACAGAAAAGAGCTTCAATGGCAGCTCTGTGTCATTAGTGGACAATGAGAAAAGATGAGAAAACGTACACTATGTTGACACAAATGTGCCTTCCCCTCTAGAACCGACATCTCCTGAAAGCTTTTCTGTTAAACTTCCCTCCAGTTCACCACCATTAAGCACAAAAAAGTCTCAAAAGCAGCAAATTCAATATCTGAGAAGGAGCAAACAGGAACCCAAAGAATTGTAGCCTTAAAATATATTAAGTCCACCTGTGGTCAATAAAAATATTCTTGAAGGGGGAGGGCAGGAAAAGACCCTATGAGTCAATTGTCAACAGTGACTGTACCTTTACAGCTAGCTATTACCCACTTAAACTCCCTCTAAAATTTGCTAGCCTCTTGATTTCTGAAGTGGCACTCAGTGCCTCAGTCAAGCTGCCTGCTCAGCTCCTGACCTTCCCACTAATGGCTGTTATTTGTGGGAGGCTTAAGGACACTGTCAATAGCATGCTTCCTCTTCGCTCCTCTCAGGCTGTTGTATCGCTTTGCCTGCGTGTTCTCTCTCGCCTGCCTCTTGCTCTCCCTAGTTCCCCCTCCTTTCCTCCTCTCTCCTTCACACCCTCTTTCTCTTCTGCCAGCCCCCACACCTCTTCTTTCTCTCAGTCCAGCAGTCCTCTTCTTTCCATGGTATCCTCACCCCCCAACATCCATCCATCTCTCCCTCTCTCCATCTCTCTCTCCCCCTTCCTCCCTCCCTCTCTCTCTCTCTCTCTCTCTCTCTCTCTCTCACACACACACACACACACACACACACAACACAAAAATCAACTGGCATGCAGCAGCAAGCACCTGCAGTAATAGACTCTTTTATTAAAACTGTTATTCTGCAAGACTTGAAATTCCCCATGGACCGGGCCATGTCAAAGCCGATATAATTAACTAGAGGCTCAGCAACGGATCAATTACCAGACAAGCAAGTGATAGTGAAATCAATGAAAGATCATCAGCCACATTATCAGTGTTGCAACTCATTAGGGCAAAACTGAGAAATGTGCTCAAAGCGAGCCCAAGCAAGGTGGCATTACAAAACAAAGGGCTAATTTGGAGACCCTGCTGTGAACAATCTGTAACAGAATTAGCCTTTTTTCCCCCTAAACTGCACAGCTCGGTAACTAAATGTGACAGACAGAGAAGCAGTTTATTAAGACACCAACCCCAAGTTTATTTAGTTCATAAACTCTCTCCTAGAAAATCAATACAGTCTGTACAGGGTTATTAGGCTGACTAGCTAATACATCCAAATCTAGTCTGCTCGGCCAGCAGTCTTCTGACAAAATGCTACCAAGCACAGGCAAACTGAACTATTTCAGATATCAATGTCTGAGGTTGTTCTAGATGAAACAGGTCTGCAATGTAACTAGCACCATCATGTTACTACAGTCAAGGCAAAATGCCTCAAAATCACCAGGATGTCTTTCTAAGATTCAAAATATTTTTCACAACAAATATATATCACAGCATATACTGCACCTTCTAAATGGATTTGACTAAAGAAATTTTTAACTAGTTTGTATGACTTGTTTACAAAGACAACAAGATGTATTACACTAAGAGACAACAAAATATAACTACAAGGCACAAAATGATTTTTTTAGTTTTTTCACTGGCTATGTAGTCTGAAGATTATGGAACAACTATTTGAAATCATTTATATTAAAGTTACTTAAAACTGGGGTGGGGCTGGAGGCAGGTATCACTTCTATTGCTTTTTTGCAGCTCTGATTTTATGTATTTCAGTTAAAGAATTACAAATATTAAAGGCCATGGGAAAGTTTTGTCCATATTAACTGACAGTGAGAGATGTACCACGGAAATTAATAAGTATACCAACTAGGTCTAAATGGTGCCCAAATTATTATAAACAATATGCGAATGTGAATACCTCCACCTCATCATAACACATAGCAGAAATACACTTCCACAAAGTAAGAAACTCACATGCAGTTTACAATGTTAAAATAGACTGGACAACTGAAGGAAAAAAACATTTCGGAAGTGATTTCTGATGTTTATGGTGTTTAGCATTTAAAATGTATTTTCATGGGATTTCAATAAAATCAAATGTATAGTTTGCTGTAAGTAAACATTTCCCCCTAACTTTTGAGCTGATTGATACCTTACTAAGCATTTCATAGTTTATGTTGAGTAATCTGGAAAAATATTAGACATATATAATCTAAACCTATACTATAGATTCTGATGTTCTGGATAGTAATTAAAAGTTTTAATTACAGAGAAATTTAATCTTTTTTGCATATAAGTACATACTGTGCATGTACCCTCAATGAGATCCAATTAGTTGCAAAGAATTTGCATTTCAGTTAGTGTGGGATAACAAGACTATAGGGAGGCACAGTGAAATTCCACCAGCAGAGCAAGTGAGTGTGTTCTTTCTTGTTAGCTCTGTAAGCATAATTCCCACAACTAACTGTTTAAAATGTTACTGATCTTTTCATTATTTGGGTATTGAGGTGGGTTTAGGTTTTCTCCTCCGTTAAAAAAAAAAGAAAGAAAAAGTCAGACATTGGTTCACATTATCAGCCCCAAAGAACACTTACCTGAAGAAACAAATGAGCAAAGGATTTTGATTTTGTGTGTGTTTGTGGTTTTACTTTTGTTTAGGGAAGAGGAGATACTCCATACTTTTTCTTTTCTTCTTAATACTTATTATCAATTTCTCTGAAAGTACATTGCTTTTTAAAAATAAACTCCACAGCTGTGGACAGGGAAACCTCACTGAGACAGTTGTCTGGTAAGGTTTGGTAATAAAGGCATGCATTCAATACACTGAGAAAGTACTCAAGAATTTTCATGTTTTTCTAGCTATGTTTGTAACCATGTAAATCATAAGCAAATTTAAATAAATGTATAATTTATATAACACAGCTTAAAAAGCATCTCTAGGACTTCTGCTAGCTCACAGAACAATACCTATAATTCCCAGGGTTCAGTTCAGCAGCTGTTAACAGATTCTGTAATCTGTAATGACAGTAAACTGGCCTTTGCTCTTCGTTGATTCACTATTCATTTTCAAAGCTTGGTTAAGTACAGAGCTGGGTTAAAGATCAGTGGTTTTTCATGTGACACATGCTGGTATTCATCTAATGGCTTGTCAAGACAAAACTGTCCCTGTTCTTGCCAAAATAATAAAAATGATGCTCCCATCGCATGACAATCAGCAAGCACTTCCTAATGGCAAAACAACTCAAGCTTCTCTAATTCACTTATTTTATAGAAAATTTTAAGATAATTTGCTCTCTAATCCTATATGTGGAATTAGGTTGTCACTCTCAAAGGAGATTTAAAAAAATGTTTTAGCCACTCTTAACTCTGAAGCAACATGTACACTAGTTTATGATCAAATTAGACTTTACTGTATAAAAATAACGTGGAAACTACAATTTTGTATGGCATTAAGGTATATACCTTAATACATGCAAATTATGCAGAAGCAGCAGGTTAGGCCCAGTCACAGAGGTGGGGGGAACCAATTGAGGAAATGTCATTTTTCTTGAGAACAAAGTATGGGACTTGCTTTGCAACATCTGTTGGGCTGTGTGAAATATTAACAGATGTCTTAAGTGAAGAAAAGGAAAAAGAATTAATAAAGAAAACCTCCTCTGAACAGATAATCCACCCAAATTTCCAGGTTGCTGAGGAAAAAAGTTGCTTTCAACTTTTTTCCCTTGTGAAATCTGCCATTTCTTCTTGATTGTATAAAGTTTGTTCTCTACATGAAGTTAAGGGGGAACATTTTTGTTTCACTATAAAGAAGAGAATAAAGAAAAAGTAAAACTAACAATTTGAACTGAGCTTTTCCCTTGTTTATCCCATTAATAAATATATCATAACCTAAACTGTCTGTTTTCCCTTGAGTCACATATGTAATTTGATGGGAACACAGTGAAAAGTTCACCCCCTAAAAACACTAAAAAAAGATGAAATATAACTGTATTGTGCCTTCATGGTTTGAGGAAAAGGAAGAAAGGAAGATTACAAAGCAGCTCTTAAGATAGAGTTCTGATATGGACACATCTCCATACATTAAAGTTCTCATCTTCACAATTAAGATTCCCCTATCATTTATACCTAAATCCTTGCACTCTCCACTGGCTCCTAATTTCCTTCTGTTATCACCCTTGTAACATATGAAGCACCCCTCTTCTAACAGTCAAGGGTTCCATAGCAGTGAAGTCTGATAATCATGAAGAAAACTTTTGTATTAGACTAGCTGGATTTAAATTTTAAGAAAACTGGAAAACTTTTCTTAGTTAACAATTCCCATTCATGTTTCAATTTATTAGATGCCTTGGGCTCACCTGAATGTAGACAACTCTAATCCAGATTGAAAAGATGATGCATGCATGCCAACCACTGAATCTATCTAACCTGATGCTTGCTTGTATGTGAATGAAGTGAACTATGCACCTGTATTCTTCTATAAATCTTCCTCTCAGGAAAAATCTATTCTATTGTTTATTCTCCAAAAACTCCATGAGATTAACAGCTCATGAATTAACTAATTCAAAATGCAGTTAAGGATCTCAATTTTCAAATGAAGGGGGGAAAAGTTATGCTGTCCTCTCTGATTGCCAGTCTTAATCACTGGTCCCTCTCTCCTCTATGAGCAGCTGTGTTAAAACTGTACATGTTACTTCACATTTACAACTATACCTTATTCAGGTGACTGGCAGCCTGGGCTGGAGGGTATTTCTACATATAGAAATATCAACCAAAATAGCCTGAAAATTTTAGGTAACAAGATTAAGATCCAAGTTGTCAACAAGACATGCATGCATACCTTTGGTTTTGCATTAGTTTGTTTTTGACAAAGCAAAATGCTCTGGTGTTTACTCACAAGGATACCACATTAGAACACATGACAAAAAATAAAAATAACTACTGTACCCCCCCCAAAAAAATTGATCACCTACACTGAAGGAGAAGGCTTGTGCACTGAAAAAATCATTATGTGACCTTAAAGTAAGGGAGAAAAACAGGCCTCCTAAAATAAGGTATGAACAGGATACAAGTTTAAATCACTTTTAAACAGTGGCACAAACATCGCTATAAGCAAATACTACCTAAAACTTCATCTTTCTATGGCAAAAGGGAGAAACTGCCTGTTTGACACCTCTCTGTACCAACAGGGACAATCAATGTGATAGAGCATCTGCTGACAGCCTAATCAGGGGCTAAGTTTCAGAGAAACACATCAAGGATCTCCAAATGCCATAATCTCTTGATACACTGAAAAATAAAAAATAAAAAGACTTGGGTAGGGTGTGGTAGCTGAAGTAGTTCACACAATGTTAGAGAAATGACAAATACATATAATGAAAACATTTGCAGATGCAAAAGCATCTAAGGTCCGCGTGAATCTGGAGTCTCCAAACATTTTACCTACCCCATTTTGGTTTAAAAACAGAGCCCTGGCTGGTGTAGCTCAGTGGATTGAGTACAGGCTATAAGCCAAAGGGTTGCTGGTTCAATTCCCAGTCAGGGCACATGCCTGGATTGTGGGCCAGTTCCCTAGTATGGAGCGCACGAGAGGCAACCACACATTGATGTTTCTGTCCCTGTCATTCTCGTTCTCTTCCCCTTTCATAAAAATGAATAAATAAAACCTTAAAAAAACAGAAAAGTGACTTTATTCATCTTCTCTCAGATACAAAAGTGACAATGGCCTCTTCTACTATAACATAAAGCCAATGTTTTATGAGAAAATCTTCTAGAGGAAAAGAACCAGTGATGTGTTTCCTTAAATGAATATGAAAAACATGCTGGGGAGCATAAATGGGGAGTTACGTCTGTATGACCGTGAAGAGCAGCAAGTTGTAAACAGTATTAATTTCTTTATTTACTTCCTTCTAAAGTCTGCAGACTGAGAAATCATAGTAATATTTTAAATTAGTGCCGGGAAGAAAAACTGAGATTCATAGGCACCCAGGAAATCCAACGCTGCTTTTAGAACTATCACAAAAACCCCTCTATTGATGGAACCAACATGCCAGAAGCTCTTTAACAGCAAGTTGAAAATGTAAAGAATTAACAGGTGGCTTAGCTCTGAATAGTAATGATCTTCAGTGGCAGGCAGTTGCTGCAGGAGGCACAAGGAAAGCTTATGTGGTCCAGGTGATATTCTGTATCTCCATCTACTTGGTGTTTCTGGAGATGATAGCTTTATAAAAATTCATCAAGCTGCATACATATATGATTTTGCACTTTTCTGTATGCATGTTATACTTCAGTTCTAAAACTTTGCTACCGCTACTGTTAATGGTAATACTACTAAAAATAGTGGTAATAATTTAGAACTACGTTTAAGAAAGAAAAGAAAAGTGAAGGAAAAGAAAAAATGAAAGGTGGCAGAGAAGGGACAGAAGAAGGCAGATACTTTATTAACATCAAAAATCATTCAAGTAACTCATTAAATGTACTGCTCGCTGGCAACAAGTTTTTCAAAGCTACGAAGTGTTAGGAATCATGTAAATATCTGAGTTTAACAGAATGAGGATGAATGTGAAAAAGACAGTAAGCAGGTGGGAGAAAATACGTAATTAGGTGAGTGATACCTTAACTAGTCAGTGCAATGTATCCAAGAGACTTAAATGGAAATGAACACAATACCTCAGTTTGAAAAGTACCAACCCACAATTTAGGATCCTGAAACACGCTCACAAGTCTGGCGCGTTGAGCTTGTCCTCTGATTTATAATTATGGCTATTTGAGAGGTGGGTAATTTGAAGTAGGCACTGAGTGTGCCTATAGAGACACTGGGGAGGAAAGTACTCTCCAGACAGTACTACTTAGAAGCACTAAGTTCAAGACATATTTTTTAAAGCAATTGTGAATAAAACATTCGCTGACCACCCAAACCCTTTTTAAAAGTTAAATCTCAAAGACTCACAGTAGTCAACCATATAACAAACAAAGTCTGGACCGAATAGAAGTAAAAAAGTGAGTAATTTGGGAACTAAATAATTTGCTAATTGATAAGGCATACACTTTTGCCCTCACTAGCTCAGTTTCTAGTTCCCTTTTCTTCTACTTCTTATAAAGAGAGAGATTTTAAAAATTAAACATGTTTTAGCCATTGTTAAGGATTACTAATTAAAGCCCTACTAGCCAGATATAAAAGGGTGTGGAGAACGAGAAAGTTAAGACTTTACAATTTAGTACAGGAGATAAACCATGTACAAAAACAACCTTAATAAAACATGTGAAAAGAGAAGCAGCCCTGACTGGTGTAGCTCAGTGGATTGAGCGTAGGCTGTGAAACAAAGGGTTGCCAGTTTGAAACCCAGTAAGGGCACAAGCCTGGGTTGCAGGCCAGGTCCCCAGCATGGGGCACTCAAAGGGAACCACACACTGATATGTCTCTCACTCTCTTTGTCCTTCTCTTTCCCTCTGTCTAAAATGAATAAATAAAATCTTAAAGGCCCTGGCTGGCGTAGCTCAGTGGATTGAGCATGGCCTGCGAACCAAAGCGTCACAGGTTCGATTCCCAGTCAGGGCACATGCCTGGGTTGCAGGCCATGGCCCCCAGCAACCACACATTGATGTTTCTCTCATTATCTCTCTCTCTCTCTCTCTCTCTCTCTCTCTCTCTTTCTCTCTCTTTCTCCCTTCCTTCCCTCTCTAAAAATAAATAAATAAAATCTTTAAAAAAATCTTTAAAAAAAGAATAAGAAAAGCAGCAGCAGAACCCTATACGACTGAAAATCCTTCCAATCAGTGTTCTAAGAGAAAGTTTCTAAGCCTCGGCAGCATTTGCACTGGAGCTGAAGAACTAATACAATTGCTAGAGAACTCATCCAATTTGACTAGAACATAAGATAGGATCAGTGTTGAGCAATGATGAATGAAAGGGATAGACAGGCCAATAGGAATCATAATCAGAATAGCCCTATATAGTCCACAAAAAATAGTTGCTATTGGGTTGGCAAAAAGTCTGTTATGTTTCTTTCTGTAAAGTAAAAGACACTTTTCTCATTTTCACCAATAACTTTATTGATTTGGATATTTTGAGTATGTCGGCTATCTCTGATGTGGTATAACATTGATTGTTCTCAATTAATGTCTCAATTTGATCACTATCAACTTTAGTCTACCGGACCATGGAGCATTGAGCATCGGTCAGCAAGAAATCTCCAGCATGAAACTTTGCAAACTACTTTTGACTCATTTGATCAGTCAACAGCACCTTGTCCATACACTGCACAAATCTTTTTTTACATTTCAGTTGTGTTTTTTACACCTTTGCTGAAAAAACAAAGTATAATATGCCAAAAATGTTGCATATTTCCTTCCATCTTCCATATTAAAATGGCTACATAAAAAATCACCAATTTTGGGCAAGGTTCTTGAACAGACACTTCTCCAAGGAGGACATAGAGAGGATCTAGAGACACATGAAAAGATGCTCAACACTGCTAGCTATTAGAGAGATGCCAATTAAAACCACAACGAGATACCACTTTACACCAGTCAGAATGGCCATCATAAACAAAGCAACAAACAACAAGCATTGGAGAGGTTGTGGAGCAAAGGGGACCCTAATGCACTGTTGGTGGGACTGCAGACTAGTACAACCACTATGGAAAACAGTATGGAATTTTCTCAGAAAACTAAAAATGGATCTGCCTTTTGACCCAGCAATTCCACTGCTGGGACTATATCCTAAGAACCCTGAAACACCAATCCAAAAGAACCTTTGCACTCCCATGTTCAAAGCAGCACAGTTTACAACAGCCAAGTGTTGGAAGCAACCTAGGTGCCCAACAGTAAATGAATGGATCAAAAAACTATCGTACATTTACACAATGGAATTCTATGCAGCAGAAAGAAAGAAGGAGCTCCTACCTTTTGCAACAGCATGGATGGAACTGGAAAGCATTATGCTAAGCGAAATAAGCCAAGAGGTGAAACACAAATACCATATGATCTCACCTTTAACAAGAACCTAATCAACAAAACAAAGAAACAAGCAAAATATATCCAAAAACACTGAAATAGAGAACAGGCTGACAGTGACCAGATGGGAGAGGGGAGGGAATTTCATGGGAATTTCAGGGGAAAAGGGGAAGGGTTTACTGGAACAAGTATAAAGGACACATGGACAAAAACTAGGGGCGGGTGGAAATGGGAGGTAGGTGAGGAGGGCTGGGTGGGTGGGCCTGGATTGGAGTAAAAGATAGAAAATTGTACTTGAACATCAATTAGAAAATTGTACTTGAACATCAATTAAAATAAAATTTTAAAAAAATTTACCAATTTTGACAATTTTGATTTTTTTAAATGACACCTAAAAACAACTAAGTGCTATTAGAGCCATCTTATGAAAAAAAGCAAATGAACTTTTTGACCAACCCAGTATTTATCCTATTATCTACCAACAACCAAAACTGCTGAAAGCTTCTCGATAGCAGCATGAGATGATCATTACTGTACTCTAAGATTTATCTGGCAACAGAAAGACCGAAGTGTCAAAAGACAGAAGCAAAGACAACAATTAGGAAGCCATTATAATAATCTGAGTAGAATGGCTACAAGTAAAACGGATGGGGAAAAGAACAAAATACAATGTGGAGATAAAATCCAGGGGACAAGAATGACTGATAAGATACTGTAACAAAAACTGTGATATTCTGAGCATGGTGGAATGGTAGCATTGTCAACAGAAATGGGAATGAGCTAGTTTGTGGATCTATATAGTGAGCTCAGTTTGGGAAAATAGCAGATCATGTCAGTGACTAGGCAAATAGAAATGTTAAGAAAGTAGACTGACACTGGAGTTATCCGATCTGGGACCCATCTACAGAGAAGTGACACAGCAGTAAAAGAAGGTGGCCAAGGGCAACATCTAGGGGAATACCCACAGGTATTAGGGGAGCAGTATTAACAGGGGCATGATAAGGATCCAGTGTTCTGAACAACAACAGAAGTCAGAGTTTACAGAGCTAGGGTGGTCAGAGTTTTAAATGTTCTAAAAATACAATGCTGTATTTAGAATAGAGTAAAACCATGTATAGTAATAAGTAGTAGGTAAATTATAAAAGCAAAACAAAGTGCATGAGAATGATAACTATTCAAATCAGAATAGTGCTTGAATGGGAGTAAGGTATTGGATAACAGGGATGGCAGTGGCTGCAGTGTAATTGGAATGGCGACCTAGGGCTTCAGATAAATTTGTGTACTATCAGTTCTTAAGTTTGGGCAAATGGGTGTTCATTATACCACACCTCATATATATTTCTGGCTGCAATATTTTGTAATTATATTTGTGCCCTAAGAGAAATGTCTTAGTGGTCTGATAGGTATAGAATTAACAGAATCCAGATTCTAAAGGAGTTAGATAAGCAAATTATAAAAACAAGGAAGCAGAAAAGATGTAACAGCCTTTGGAGAAATTCTGCAAAGCAAACAAGTGAAGTAAGAGAATGGTGGTCTGAAAGTCAGCTGGGCCCGGGAAAAGGTGTGTTAGTGTGGTGGTGGTTTGCTTCTCACTAGGGTGGGGGTGTGGGGAATCTATCCATAGGCAAAGGAGACGAAACCAGCACAGAAAAGGATATTGAAAATCTAAGCCAGAGGGGAAATGATTTTAAAAGGTGCTAGGAGAGAATGTGATCAAGAGCACAAATGAAAAGGGTACCCCTGAAAGAAAAAGAAAAATATTTTTTCTCAGAAGCCAAAGGTAAGAGATATGCATATTGAGAGTGCTCATGACAGAAAGCCAGTTTACTGCCCATTTCTCCCACTAAACTGCACACTTGTTGAAAGGAACAGAGTTTTATCCAGTTTGGTATTCCAGGGTCTAATTGAGTAGTATTTAATACATAGTAAATGCTCAAGAAATGATAGGTGCACAAAAGAAATGATCATCTCAGAAAAGATGAGGTCACTTGCTAAGAGAAGCAATGGCAGGATGAAATCAAGGACTACTGAAGAGTAGAAAGGGTCTGGTCCAATTGGAGAAAGTTAAATGAAACTCTGAATAATAGGAAATGAGTAGGACATGGCAAACAGCAGAAAGAACTCAACCTTGGTTCCCCCAAAATGTGAGAAATTACAAGCAAAAAGACTGAGTTCAAGAAAGTTCAATTCAGCCTGGCTGGGTAAGTCAGTTGGTTAAAGCATTGTCCTGATACACCAAGGTTGCGAGATCAATCCCCAGTCAGAGTACATATAAGAATCAACCAATGGATGCATAAAGAAGTAGAACTATAAATTGATATGTCACTCTCTCTCATCAATAAAAATAAAAAAGTTGAAAAAGTGGAAGTGCAGTTCAGATTTCTCACTTTGGGAAGCAGAATACTTAGAACACCAAAAAGTCCCTAGCACAAAACTGGAAAAAGCCTTGCTGCTTCAAGACATGTACATTAATGGGGTATATGTAAATCATTGCCTTTATAAGGCATTCCTATAGTATGTAATTCTTATAAACAAACTAAAACACTGAGAATTGATTTTTGGATGAAATTATTTAATCTTTATTTAGATGTCCCCCAATTCTAAGTGCTTACTATGTAGTGTCTTTTAAATGTCTATAAATGCACTCAGGGGTAATGAAATCCCCCAAAGAAAACAAAAATCAGAAAACTTTATGCTATGTCACATATGTAATTTGAATGAAGGAGCGGGAGACTGAAAGAATGTCACTTCATTAACAAACATGAGAGAGAGCTGAGGAGAGCTAAGCCCCACTCCTTACTTCCTGATTGGTGTCTCCAGAACTACAATTGTGGTCCAAAGTCACACCAACTCTCTGTACCATTAGTGAGGGGTACATTAGCAGAACTGGGCACTCTCAGTCCAGAATCCCTCTGGAGAACAGGGAAATGATGAGTTCCATCACCTGGCCAACATCAGCAACCGCCAAACAGTCACCTCAGGGACTTGGACAAAGACATTCATCCGCTGTGCTGGCAGCCACTACAGGCTATCTTGCTAACCAAGTCCCTTCTGTGAGGACCACTGTCTAAGTGACCTGTCATAGAGCTTTATAAAGCAGCATTAATACCGTAGGCCAAAATGAGATTGATCTTTGAGCTCCGTGGTCTCCTGTTGTCAACAGTGCATTATAAAACCAATACTAAATACTTTATAAACAGGTCTCCCTGCAGTGTATTAGAAAAACAGTGCATATTTCATGCCCCATAGTTAGGTAGCCACATATCCATCAGACTAATAAATTATTTATTAGGTGCTCAGAAGTGCAATAAGAGTCAATAAACTAACTTCTGGATACTTATAAGCTACTATTTCACTGGAAATTGTACTTGAACGAGAACACTAGAGCAGTAACTGATGGGGGATGGAAATATCCCAGCTCCTCAAGTGAACTGTTAGAGGAAAGCACAGCCCTTACGTGTGAGAAGGGACAAAAATTTCTGTGTCCTAAAAAACGAGTCTTGGTTATTGAATTTATAAAAAAAGTGCCACCAATCACATGCTCATTTCTTTTCTTTCATACATAGATTTCTCTGGTCCTACTAGCTTTGGATGCCTCCTGAGGGAAATAAAAATTAGTGGAAACATTTTGAATATACCCTGAATCAGGCCAGATGACAACCACAAGTAATGGTTTGTACTTGACATCTCCAAAGAAACTCTACAATGGCTTGAGTGTATAAACTTTCTGCTACATGCACAGCATGGAACTGAGTACTTATGAACCTAAGGTTTAGAGGAGCATTTTTTCCCTATTTTCAGTTAAAGCTCCCTACATTGTAGACACCCTATGATGCTGGTGCTCAGACCAACATCATCAAGCAACTCTTTCCTGGTTCCACCCCTCTGAAGTTAAAAAAAAAACACTTTCTGTTCAAGAATGTATTCTAGCCCTTCTAGAAGGAATTTCTTCAGCTGGGAGTTATTTCCCAAACTATCAGAGGCGTGGACCTTTGTGTAGTATTGTGGGTGCCATGGTTTCACATGTTGGCCACATTAATACTGGAGAGCAAGCATCTGTAACCCACAGTGAGTGTGCTCCGGCCCCAAAGCACCCGCAAGGCCAATGCCAATGCAAACCACTCTTCCCATCCCACATCTGAACCACACTGGCTTTCTCCAGGAGCCAGGGGCTGAGATACAATTCTGAAAATAAGGTTTTGGGTTCTCTCCATTCACATGATGGGTGTAGAGTGTTGAGAAGAACACTGTCAAAAGGACTGGCTCTTTTTTCTCTCCCATTCCACACCAAGTGAATAAACCATAAAGAGGTTGTCTGATGGTATTCCAAAATACCCCAGGGGGAAACCTAAACAGATAAATATATAGATTGTTGCACTGTTTTTATTTTTCTTTCTAGAGTCATACTTTTAGCACTTTAGGCTGGACTTTTTTTTTTTTTAATATTTTATTTATTTATTTTTAGAGAGGGAAGGGAGAGGGAGAGAGAGAGAAACATCAATGTGTGGTTGCTGAGGGACATGGCCTGCAACCTAGGCATGTGCCCTGACTGGGAATCGAACCTGCAATGCCTGGTTCGCAGCCCACACTCAATCCACTGAGCTACACCAGCCAGGGCAGGCTGGACTTTTTAAGGTTGAAAAATATGTAAGTAAGAAAAAGAAGTGGAAATAAAGGAGAAACATGGGAAGCCCTGATTTTGCACCCCTTTCTCAGAGAGATCTCTGCAAATCCTAGAAATAATGTAAGAGATGATGAAAAAATGTAAGACAAGACTACTTTCTTATATTACTTTTGCTACAACAACCACTGTAGCTAAGATGATTATTCATATTAATGAGTTTGGTATGTAGACAAACTATAAAAGATGCAGTCTCTGACCTCAAGTACTTATCTCTGTCTTACGGGATTTACTCCTCCTGCTAGATTTACTTTTATTCTTCATACCCTTGCCTAGAGGAAGTGATCATCACTCAGGACTTGGAGGCTTTCCATGGGTGGGGTTTAAATATGGCAACAAGAAGAAAAGAAACCTTTGCCCTTGAACACAATGTTGGTTGGCCCCACAACTCGGGATGTCTAGTTTGTGACAAAAAGAAATATAAACTCCCTGTGAAATATTTACACTGGCCTTACTGAACTTTATCAGAAAAATCTTACAAAGTATGAACAAAGATAGAATTCCAGTGTTTTATCACATCCAACGTACATATAAACCATATCATTGGACACAAATGAGCTAATATTAGACAACAATTTCAACCTTCTCTTTACATTCAGTTACTTATGTTTTGTGTATGTGCTTATAGCAACACATGGAGATATCTATGGAGTCAGTTTTGCCCAGTGGTTAAGTGCCAAAATTCTACTTGGGTTTGAATACCTGGGGAAACTTTAACTAATCATATAACTTCAGCAAGTTACTTAGCCTCTCCAAGTGCTAAAATTCCCTAACTGTAAAAAAAAAGAAATAATACTAATTCACAACACTGTTTTAAAGATTAAATGTTTTGATTAGTGTAGAAGATTTAGTTGAGGGTTGAGCACAGAAGCCCACACTAAATATTAGTTGCTACATATGTACATGTGTATAAAAAGACACTGCAAACTACAAGGCCACAGGCCAAGTTTGGCCCTCAGGTCAAATTTGTTTTGCGTGGTCCATATGTGAGTATGCATGAGTGTGCATGTGTGTTTAATTCATGGCCAACGTGTAAAAAAATCAATAAATTTTAAATTGAAGTATGGATTTCTAGCTGCTGAGGACAGGGGAGTAGAGGCAAAGGGTGGAGTGTCAGGGAAAGAAAGATATGGCAACAGAAATCTGGGTTCCTTCATGATGACAATCTGCTGCAATGAACAGAAGCTACTTTTCTGAGCATGCGCTCTCTGATGGAAAGTCTCTCCTACTCCATGGTGTTAGACCTCACTTGTTTCCTTCAATTCTGTTACCTGCCTGGCCACTAAATCCATTTGAGTTTGCAGCCCTTGCCTGTAAGTCACTCCTCATTCACACAGCACTCATAAACATGGAGAATTCATTCACATGTAAATGAAAAGTACTCATTTAATTTAAAAATGAAATTTAAATAAAATGTGAAATACCAAAAATGTTTTCTATCATGTCTACCTCTGACAAAAATAACAGTGAAATGCATTATGTCCCCTTTTGCATGTTTCTAATCTCTATATGGGGTGGACAAAGGTAGGTTTACAGTTGTTTGTATAGAAAATAATAAAATAATTAGTAAATAATAATACAATAAACTCTATAAACCGACTTTTACCACACCCCGTATTGTTACTAACAGATACATAAACAGTGAGTAAACCCATTACTTGTCACCACATCGGGTCCTCTGCTACAATTACAGACATGGGCTTTGTGACAGCTTTTTCATTAATGGTGGTTCTCAAACACACTTGTTTTTAACCCACAGAGACATTTTTAAAAAGAAATTCATACTGAACATACAAGACAAGAAACACAAAGCCTGGGCCCCTTGGTCCCCACAACTTGAGACACTCATGAAGCATTGTTAAGACCGTACCAAAAAGATTAAGAAAATTGATCTACTTGTATTGCTTTACTATACAAATAGGGAGAGCAGGAAACTGAGGCAAGTCAAAAAATGAGCTGGTGGCAGAGGCTTGACCATTTTTTGAGACCTGGGTTTCCTAAACTGCTTTTACATCATAGAGGACCGGAGGGCTGAAAATCCAGCAGTGTATGAGGGCCACTCCACCAACTTGTGAGGACAGACTATTAAACCTTCAGGAATTTACAAACCAGTTGACATTGTTAACTTGAAATTAGCCATGGTGGGAATATTTAGACCACAGCAATCAGCATGCTACAAGTTAGAGCTCCCCTACCCCACCAAACCAGTTGTTAAACATTTAAAAGCACATCAGTACTTAAGACTCTGACATTTGGTTAAGTTCAGCATTTTCACATGGTACATATGATCATGTGTGGGTCTTCTTCCTAAAGGTTTAAAGTTTTGGTGAAGAATATAAAGAAGACCAAACCAGACACTTAGAAGTAACAGAACAAAATATATCAGTGCATAAGTCTGGAGTGCTTAGCATATACAAGGCATTGTGATTTTTTTTTATTTAAATGAATGTTCAAGAACAGTTTTCACCCCCTTACTCCCATTCAAATCCTCCC